>CAXKVI010000036.1:0-531147 GCA_964058755.1 Campiglossa producta | reverse complement strand
TTTGGCAATTAAATTAGTCCAAATGGTCTTAAAATAATACCAAAATAATACTCTTTCTCTCAATTAAACGGAAAATGGTATTAATTTAATACTTTTTGGCGTTGTTATATATAAACACCAAATTGGTATTAAATTTAGACTTTTCTTTTTACTGTGTGCCGTTGAGACTATAGCCCCGTTAACTTGCAAGCGTCTATCCTACAATTTTTTATAGAGAAAATTTTTATTCAAACTACGTTTTTATTTTTTTTATAACGTTTTATTAGAGACATTTGTTTGCACGTTAAACTGTATTCAATTGAGTAATATGAGTATAAATCAGAAATTCAGCAAAAAACAACAACGAAAACAACATTAAATAAATACATATCTACATCTAAAAAAATGCAATTGGGCGATTTGACCGTGGTCGTCAATAGTGAGGGACGTGGGTACTTTTAACTACCCTTTTATAATTTTCTGGGTTTGTCTCCCGTATTATTGTCCAGCAATAATCTCCCATCATTTCTTCATTCCAAAAACCTTGGTAACGTTTTTCAAAAATCATGAGGTCTTGGTGAAACCTTTCACCCTGTTCATCACTTTCAGCACCTAGGTTTGCGGGAAAATTATCCAAATGTGAATGCAAAAAATGCATTTTGAGGGACATGTTGCATTTCATAGCTCTGTAGTTTTTCAACAAGGCTTTGACCATCTCTCTATAGTTGGGATCTTTATTGTTGCCAAGAAATCCACTAACGACTTGCTTAAAGCTGTCCCAAGCCGCTGCTTCTACTGATGATAAATGATTCGCAAAATTTTCGTCTTTCAGCAACCTTCTAATTTGCGGACCAACAAATATACCTTCTTTTAATTTGGCTTGAGTTATTTTAGGAAAAAATTTCGTTAGGTACTGGAAGGATGGCGCGTCCTTATTTAAAGCCTTTACAAAATTTTTCATTAATCCTAATTTGATGTGAAGTGCTGGCAAAACAACTCGTTCGGGATTTACTAAAGGCGGGTTTGCGATATTGAAGGCACCTGGTTCGTACTCAGCTCTTGGTGGCCAGTTTTCCTGAATATAATGGGTTTCTCTAGCACGGCTGTCCCAAAGACAGAAAAACAGCAAAATTTAGTGAAACCTCCTTGAAGTCCGAGAATTATAGCTACAACCTGGGATGTCGATATTTCATATACTATTTATTTTAAATGGTACCACCGAAACTGCTTACCTTTAAGTCCGCACAAATTTTCCAATTAAATTGTTTATATTGAATGAGCTCAAGTAAATTAGATATACTTAAATAAGTTTCTTTAGTATTCTCAGAATGTGCCACTGGTATTGACGGTAACGAATTTCCTTTATGGAGTAATGCTGCTTTTAAACTATGCTTTGAACTGTCTATAAACAAGCGCCAATCATCAGTTTTATTTTCTAATTTTAGTGCTTCAAATAAACCTTGAAAATCATTGCAGTAGCAAATATTTTCACTTTTAGTAAAAAAAGAAGAGAAAGTCTTGTGTCTATTTCGAAATTTAGTAGTACTTGTCGAAGGGCCCAGGCTGCCCCATTGCTGCAATCGAGATCCTAGAACTTCGCTATCAAATTTCGATAATTTCAAATCTCTGACCAAGTCATTAAGTTCGGCTTGTGAGACTCGATGTGGGACCTCTCCTACTTTTTCACTGTCTGAATTATCAGCTTCGGAGTCACTTTCGCTTGAGGCTTCGAAACTTATAGGCGGCCTAGGTATGGGTAAGGTATGCTCATGTAGTTTTGGTTTTTTAGCTGATGCCACATTTGGATAACTTATTAATTTCCTCTTTTTTCTCGTTTTACCTTTAAGGTCTATCACGCAAAAATAGCACTGGTCGTGGTTAAAGGGTTCAGTCCACATCATTGGAATACCAAACTGCATGTAATGACCTTTACCCGATACCCATTTCATTAAAGTTAATCTACAGCAGGCGCAAATAAAATTAGGTGTCCAAGATTTATCGAGATTTTTTACACAGAAACCGAAATAATGAAAGTATGCATCTTTGACAGAATTAGTTATTTTCCGAGCTGAGTTTCCGAACATATAATGTCCGCAAATAAAGCAAAAATCATCCGGATTATTTTTACATTTAAAATCTCTTTTGCAACAAGCCATTTCGTAAACACTTCTACCGATATAGTATGTATAAATTTGCACTAAAATTTGCAAAACAAAATTTATAACAAACAGTAATGACAGTTAAATAATTGATGTCTTTTTAAATTTATTAGACCCTAAGGTAGAGTGACCAAATGAAATGTCTCGCCAATTTTATCAAAGTAATACTAAAATCTTAAGATAGACGCTTGCAAGTTAACGGGGCTGTAGTCTCAACGGCACGTCCGATTGTTGTACTGGTATGCTTAAAATTTTCGTAATTAAATTACCTACAACATAGGAGGGCTAACATTTTTTCGTCCATAGAATTTTTCCGATTTTAAAGTGGTTAAATCTGAAATTTTGTAAAAAATTTCGTTTTTTTTTCAAAATTTTTTGAACGTTTTTTGGCATGGTGGCCAAACTACTGAAGATACTTAAGGGAGGTGAAGGCAAAAAATGTTTGTGGGAATTAGTAAAATGTATAATTCAACAGTTTAAATCGAAAAAATTAAAAATACAAATTTTTGCCGTACCTATATGAAGTAGCGTTTTGCAAAAATGGGAATTTTCATATTTTCGCCGATATCTCGGAAACTAGATCTGTCACAGGAAAATGGAAGTCATATTCGGAATCAGGAGAAAACTTTACTTTAGGAAAGGTCTATTTTATTTTTGGAGTCTAAAGTTGATCAAAATTTGTCGAGTAGTGTTATTTTTTCTCATCGGCAAAGTTTTACGAAAAGATAAGACAGCTATGATTACCAGTGTTCAAATTTATTTTGAAATCGGCATTGCCATGGAAAAGCTAAGCATGGTCAATTTAGACATTACTACCCAGGCCTTCTTTTAAAAAGCCTAACAAACTGGTTAGGGCCTTTGTGTGCTTTCCCCGCAGAATAATAATTTTGAAAGGGAATATACATACGTACATATAGCAAAGCCGTAGGCTAAATTTATTGCTTCCGACAAAGGATTCATCTACACACATGTATATCTTCGCTCGGCGCGCAATACCGCGTATTTGCAAAAGGCCATACGGCGTATGTACCAAAAACTCCCAAATCGTGATTTCGTTACCCTGACTAGGACTCATCGATCTAAATGCATTTACGTTAAAATTCCGCCGTTTTTATCAACAAAAACTCAAAAAAATAAATAGGATAACGTTTATGGAACCTTATTTCTTTGAAATAAACAATGCAATACCGCGTATTTTTAAAAAAGTAGTTACGTATTGCCTTTTGCAAATACGCGGTATTACGCGCCGAGAGACGATATGTAGTTTTGATTTTCTGTGACTATTTTTAGAGTTTGTTTTTTTGGATAATTTTTTCCGATATAGGCTATATATAGGTGCTGAAATCGCTATATATGCAAAGTCCGCATTTAATATCCGACACCGAAGCTGACACCAAAAGTTTTTGTCTGACGAAAGCCAACACTTTCATTTTGTGTCTGACAAAAGCTAACACTTTCGTCTTGTGATTGACGAACAAATTTTGGTTTAAGGGATACACCTTTTTCAGTTTATATTCAGAAAGTTACTATTAATATGTATAATTTAAATTTCATATTCAGAAAATTACAATTAATATTCAGAAAGTTCTTTTTGATAATCAGAAAGCCAAATTTCAAATGCGGAGTACAAAGATATTTTCTGAATATGAACTGTAACCTTCTGAATATAACCTGAAAAAGGTGTATCTTTCGGTGACAGGTTAATGGAAATAGTGTCAATTGAATTTATTTCCATTTGCGATGCGAAATAAAGTCAATTGACACTATTTCCATTGACCTTGTTACCTGTCACCGCAGTTGTCGTCATTCAAAATACGAAAGTGTTAGTTGAAAAGTTGCCACAGAATAGTTTAGCTCACTTCACTGAACCAACCAACGAACTAGTTCAGTTAAAAGATTTGGTTCATAAAATACCCAAGCCTATCCTAAACCATAACAGGCTTACTACTGGGTATACATATGTCTATGTCCAAATATACCATGGAAAATTCATTTCAACGTTTACAGTTTCCTGCTTTCACTCCCCATTTTACCGTTATCATAAAATGCAAGTAGAAGCCACTCTGTTCTATTTGCCACTCCACTCCGTCTATGTACTGAGGGTATATTTGTTTTCGCTTGACTGCTTTTTGATTTCAGGAATGGTGGATTTAACTTTGAATCGTTAGGAGGAATGAATGTTCTGATGGCGTTAGGGGTAGTGATAGAGACGATGGCAATGCGCCTGTGCATCATCAATGGGTGCGTAGGTGATTGCAGGTGGTTTGATGGCCGGCAGGCTGGCAAGCTCAGTTGGTTCGTTTGGTTGGTTGCTTTGCCGTTTTTTTTCTACTCGCTTTTGCAGAGATATGAAAATGTGTTTGTAACTGAACGAATGGTGGGCGGAGTAACTCAATTAAGGATCCATTTGATGACGAGCACATACATACATACATACATAATATTGAATGAACACAAATATTCGCTTCCATTTATATGAATGTATGTATGTATGGGGAACGTATATATAAAATTATCTTTTCCTATCATTTTTAGATTTTCTTTACCTTACATTTTCTTTACGTTTTAATTCGCTCTTTTTTTCGAAGCTATAGATATCTTAAAAGCTAAACGACACAAATATTTATTTATATAAAAAGTTACAATTTACGAATGTGTGTACACGTGCATATATGTATGTATACACACAAACATTCGCACATACACATCCATCTGCATCTACAATTCACCTTAATTATATAAATACCAGTTTTAATATGTGCTCAACGGATGTATTCAATATTAAATTAACGTAAATTAAATTTTTAGGTTTTAGAAATCTTTAGTTTCATTGACCTACAAAGTATTGGAAATGCTCTACATACATATGTATGTATTCATGTTTTTTTATATTGAACGACAAAAGTTAAGTGAGTAATAAAATTAATTCAGCAGAAATACATATGTATGCGTTTCATGGAGAATTGTTCAAAATATTTTTATACCTTTCATGAACATGAAATGGTATTATAACTTTGGTCCGATGTTTGTAAGTTTGAGAAGAAGAGATAGACCCATCAATAAGTATACCGAAATGATCAGGATGACGAGATGAGTTGATTTAGCCATGTCCGTCTGTCCGTCTGTCTGTTTGAACGCAAACTAGTCCCTCAGTTTTTGAGATATTTCGCTGAAATTTTGTATGCGGCCACCATTTTCCATTATAGGAATCATTTGTCGGAACCAGCAAGATCGGACCGATATTACATATAGCTCCCATACAACCGATTATTCCGATAAACGGATTTTGGGCTATAACTCCTGTAATTAAACACGTAGGGACGTGAAATGTTGGAAGCATCGCTATTTTTATATGTGAAATATCGATGTTGAAAATCATCGAGATAGGATAAATATTTCATATAGCTCCCATACAATCGATTATTCCGATAAACGGATTTTGGGCTATAACTCCTGTAATTAAACACCTAGGAACGTGAAATTTTGTAAGTATTGCTATTTTTATATGTGAAATATCGATATTGAAAATCATCGAGATGGGATAAATATTTCACATATCCCCCATACAATCGATTGTTCCGATAAACGGATTTTGGTAGATAACTCCTGTAGTTATATAGGTAGGAACGTGAAATTTCGTAACTGTTGCTATTTTAGAATGTGGAATTTCGATGTTAAAAATCAATGAGATTGGACCAATATAACACATCGCCCCCATATAATCGATAGTTCCGATAATTTCGGTATGAGCTTAAGTTAAATTCACACAGGCTGTACTGGGGATCAAACAGTGAAAATCGTGACGCTTATTCATGAAAGGTATTTAGCCTTCGGCACAGCCGAAGACAGCTTTCCTTACTTGTTTTTTTTTATGTATGTATAATAAAAAAAACTAATGGCGGCGATCAGGGGCGCAGCCAGAAGAAAATGTTTGGGGTGGTTTTTAATTTTTTTCTTTTTAATATTTTCCTAGCACAACTATTTACAAAATTATTTTATAGCGCCAGTCAGGAGTAGCGTAAAGAAAGCATTTAAAAAAGATAATTATACATATATAAATTAGACTGGGCCAAAAATTCAAAATTTCGTATTTTTTAAAACCTTTATATTAAGTTGCTTTCTTGTTTGCACCACCTTTTTCATACGATTTTGTGGAATCTTTCAAAGTGTTTTTAGGTACCTTCCCGTTGACCTAGAGACTTGAAACTTGTAACACAGTTCAGAGCTCCGTGACAATGCAATGTGAACGAAAAAAGCGTCCACTAGGTGGCGCATGGATCGAGATATTTCGAAAATTCGTTTTAAATTGAGATTCTTGCGATCGACTTTTGACTAACTTCCCGCAACCTAGAAACTTGAAATTTAGCACGAAGTTGCGTGAAAGGTCACAACACAATTCTCAAAAATAAAAATTTCGATAGGTGGCGCGCTGGTGGATATAATTGAAAATCTCTGAAACACACGGGAAATCTTGCGATCGATTTTTGAGTAACTTCCCGGTAAGCTATAGACTTGAAACTTGACACATTTATCAGAACCCGGTGACAATGCAATCCCTCATCAAAAAATTTCCTGTAGGTGGCGCACGGATCGAGATATTTGGAAAATTAGATTTCAATCATAAATCTTGCGATCGACTTTTAACTAACTTACTGCCAACCTAGGGAGTTGAAATTTAGCACATAGTTGCAGGCACGGTGGCAATACAATTTGAAAAAATTAAAATTCCGAAAGGTGGCGCGCTGGTCGAAATAATTGAAAATCTCTGAAACACGCGGGAAATCTTGCGAACGATTTTTGAGTAACTTCCCGGTAAGCTATAAACTTGAAACTTAACACATTTATCAGAACCCGGTGAAAATGCAATCCCTCATCAAAAAAATTCCAGTAGGTGGTGCACGGATCGAGATATTTGGAAAATTCGTTTTCAATCAGAAATTTTGCGATAGACTTTTAACTAACTTACTGGCAACCTAGGGAGCTGAAACTTAGCATGTATTTGCGGGCACGGTGACAATACAATTTGAAAAAATTGAATTTCCGAAAGGTGGCGCTCTGGTCGATAAAATAAAATAAGGCATTCAATTTCTTCGAACCTTCTTGATTGTAGGCAATACTAAAAAATATATAATAAAAAGATGATAAAAAAATGTTTAAAGAAAACCTTTATATGAATGCTGTCAAAAAGCAGCGGCGAATTTCTCGTTAAACAAAGACATGGTGTTAACGAGAGGCGCTTATGAGTGGGTCAGAAAATGGCGGGTTCTGGAAGAACATTCATTCTCCGACCACCGTTACATAGAAATGGTTCTAGACTTTATTGTAGGAACAACCAATCATGAAGCGCAATCCACGTAACACTGATTGGCAGTTACACAATGAAATATTAGACAGAGACCTACCAGTACTGCCCTCACAAGCCCCCTCATCAGTAGAGGAGCTGGAGGATCTTGTTACTACATTTACATCGGCGCTCTCAAATGCTCTAGGACAGGCTTGTCCAGTGCCAAAACCACGCGGTAAACACAGGCCACATTGGTGGTCCTACGATTTGGACTCGCTCCGAATATCATGCCGGAAACAATTTAACAAGGCCAAGAGCTTCGGCTCTGAGCCTCATTGGCATGAATATAAAGCTAAACTAAGGGCCTACAAAAAAGCTCTGAGACAGGCGAAGAGAACCTCGTGGAGAAATTTCTGCACTGGCGTCGAAAAGGTCGACGACACAGCGAGACTTAGACGAGTCCTCTCGAAAAGTCAAACAACCATCAGCTATTTGCGAAAGCCTGACGGATCCTGGACCAGCACGGAAGAGGAAACCCTTGAGCTGCTCTTGAATACACATTTTCCGGGGAATCTGCATGATGCACCACTAGCACCTGCAACAAACCTGGCAGTAAATATACCCATCACTGAGGAAAGAGTAAGGTGGGCAGTTAAGAGCTTTGAACCGTATAAGGCTGCCGGGCCGGACGGGATTATCCCCGCGCAACTTATAAACACGTTGGAGACATCAGCTAAATGGCTGGTATTTCTCTTCACAGCCTGCCTGGCTCTCAACCACATTCCGGGCTCCTGGAGAAGCGCCACGGTAGTGTTTATCCCTAAGGCTGGGAAGGCATCCCACTACGAGCCAAAAGATTACAGACCGATCAGTCTCTCGTCCTTTGTACTCAAAACCCTTGAGAGGATACTAAGCGACTACCTTTCAACGACTATTGATAGCAACCTTATCTCTAGCTATCAGCATGCATACACCAAGAGTAAATCAACAGAAACTGCTCTGCACAGCCTAGTATCTGTCATTGAGAAATCGCTGTGTGAAAAGGACTACTGTCTCGTGGCCTTCTTAGACATTGAGGGGGCTTTCAACAATATAAGCCCGGAGGCGATCAACTCCGCTCTAACTAACCTGGGCATAAATAGGTCTCTTATTGGACTATTTGATCAACTACTAAAGGGAAGGAAAATAGTTTCTTCACTGGGAACAGTTGCTCTTTCACGCTATGTCACAAGAGGAACGCCTCAGGGTGGTGTTCTCTCCCCGCTCCTATGGAACCTCACCGTAAACTCGCTGCTACGAGACACAAGGTGGGGGGGCGGGAAGATAGTGGCATATGCAGACGATTTAGCTATTGCGTATAGGGGCAAATTCCCACAAACCCTGTGTGACTTGATGCAAGTAGCACTGCGAGAAGTTTCTTCATGGTCCTCTCGCTGCGGACTTAGCATCAACCCAGGAAAGGTGGATCTTGTCCTTTATACCAGGCGGTACAAGATACCACCGCTGAACCTACCAGAACTAGATGGCGTGCGCCTGAACTTAGCTGACAAAGCCAAATTCCTAGGCACAGTTCTAGATAGAAAGCTTAACTGGAAGGAGAATGTCATCCAGCGCCAGAGGAAAGCGTGCATTGCACTTTACACGTGTAAAAGAGCCATTGGCAAAAAATGGGGGCTCAGCCCCAAAATTTGCAGATGGATCTACACTGCGATAATCCAGCCAATTATGCTGTATGGAGTCGTGGTATGGTGGCCTGCGCTAGGAAAGGCAACAAACCTAAATCTGTTAGGAAAAGTCCACAGATCGAGCATGATCTGTATAAGCGGGGCGTTAAGAACAACGCCCAATGAAGCTCTCCAGGCCATTCTTGGCTTTTTGCCACTCGATCTGGAAGGGTACCGGGTAGCAGCAGCATCGGCTGTGCGTCTAAGGGAAACGTCCGTCTGGGGCGCAAGCACTATTGGACACTCCTGTATTCTAAGATCTTACAGCTTTCTCCCTCTGAGCACAGATCGGTGTGCGACCACAACAGTCGGAGATTGTTGTTTTAGAATAAACATTCCCAGCAGGTAAGACTGGGAGAACATAGATCGGTGTCCCGCTACTAATGGCGGCACTTGTATATACACCGACGGCTCGAAGTTAGACGGCAGAGTCGGAGGAGGGGTTTACTCAAGGGATTTGGACCTAGAACTCTCCTTTAGACTACCTGATCACTGCAGCGTCTTCCAGGCTGAAGTTTCTGCAATCATGGACGCCGTGACTTGGATAGGTGAACGTACCATCGGACAGGATATCTGTATTTTCAGCGACAGCCAAGCGGCCATCAAATCCCTTGGCTCTTACTCGTTCAACTCTGAACTGACGCTCAGCTGTCGTCGATCTCTTCAAGAGATGGCCCAACAGAACCGCGTGAACCTCACATGGGTCCCGGGACACAGGGACATTGAGGGAAACTGTAGGGCAGACGAACTTGCCAGGCAGGGCACGACCAAGCAGATTCTTCAAGATAAAGAGCGCATAGGTATGCCGTTTGCCACGTGCAAGCTAATGCTGAAGGAGCATACACTCCGCGAAGCCAACGAAAGATGGCTACAAGCCCCAGGGTGCCGGATATCCAAGCAAACCTGGCCAAAATGCGATCTTAAAAGATCTAGACACATATACGCCCTAAAAAGGAAGGAAATCTCCATATTAATAGGTGTTTTAACCGGGCACTGCCTTATTGGTAGGCACGCAGCAAGGCTAGGCGTTCCCTACCGACGATGCTGCAGGAGTTGCAAAGATGATGAGGAAGAGGAAACGGTGGAGCACCTCATCTGCAACTGCCCGGCCTTAAGCGGAGCGAGAAGGCGCTCTCTGGGAGTTCCCTTCCTGGTTAGCTTAAGCCAGGTCGCGGAGCTAGACATAAAAGACTTGATGGCCTTCATCAAGTTATCAAAATGGTTCGAGGAGGGGTAGCGGTGTCGGTTAGGAGTGTCAGTCCCGGGTTTCGGCTATATGGAGAGTCCCGACAGCACTGGGATTTTCCATATGGCCGGGCCCCGGGATTGACTTTCCTAGTGTTTGGTGGTATCACAACGGGCCTTTTATTACTGGCCTAGGTGTGCCTTTGCGGCAGCCACTTCTACCTACCTACCATCTAATTTATTACAAAATTTTTCAACGAATGGTAATTCGAAAACTAACTCAAAAGTTGAATGTTGAGTTAATCAAAAGTCGGCTGGCTACCAACTTTGTTGCATGTAAATTGAATGAAAAATCGAGGAAATGTAAACGGGACTTAAGGTATGGGTACACCTAGCCACACGACGCGAAGCGACCAAATAGTTGCCTATTTGATCAACATTGTTGTGTCGCGTGGTGCTGCTGTCGCTAGGTATACTCTGCTCCATAAGTACACATGCATAGAATATTTGGCCGGGTCGTGTAGCGTCGCGTCGCGTCGCTAGGTGTACCTTTATCTTTAACCTTTATAGGGAGCAACAGAATCAGGAGCAACAAACTCAAAATTGTGGGACTTGAACTTAGCAATGCACCACCTCACGAAACTTCCACTGACTCCGAGAGGGCGCAGTGTCTTCAAAATATCTGCTTCTTTCATTAGGCACTTATGGAGAGCTATAACAGCAATCTCGTCCTCCTTATCTGTCCAATCTAAGATGTACCCTGAAACAATTAGTATTCCATGTTAGACACTATTTTGTAGAAGTCTAAGAGATACAAATTACTTGATTTGGTTTGAGTCATTTTAATACCTCAATTCTGTAAGCTGTATCTGGTCACTAATAGAGACATTTCGTGATCTATTTCATATTTGATACAATTTGGTATTCAGTAAGCTGCCTCACATCTCTAGTCTCAATAAAGGCTCACTTATTTGTGATCTGGTTGTAGGCAGGTAACAAACGAAATTAACCAAATAAAATTTGTTAAAAAATTTAAAAAAAGTGAATTTACGAATTAGAAGTATTTATATGTTTAAAAAAAGGTAATTAAATTTAAAAAAATTAAATAAAAAAATTAAAGTTTACTGTTCGTGGACCTACACTTGAACCTCGGACCTCTCGCGTCATAATCCGGACCCTTAACGCCTGGGCTACATCGACATCTATACGCGAGTGTCAAATGCGTTACTTAAAATTTATGCAATTTTTGTATTCATCACACCTTAAAATGAGCGAGAGAGAGACTATGGTAGATTTCTTGTGACTTTCTCTTATAGAATACCGGAAACATCTCAAGTCACAAAAATTGTATCTAATTAAATATCTCAAATTTAGTGACTTGATATGAGACAGAATTACAGAATACTGGTATAAATGAATAATTGTTATCAATAACACTTGTTAAGGCTCATTTACCCGGTTCGATTTTTTTGTCAATTTTCATTGAACCACTTGTGTTCAACCCTTAACTACAAGGTGAAGATCGTTTGAATTGCTGTTTACACGGTCGTGGGAACCGGGCCACACCCAGATGAAATGGTGGCCCCCCCTAATCCAGGGTGTTATGCGATTCCGTGCCCATTGGATGGTTTGCAGTCAGGGGTATCCGACTGTATTCTTACGGAGCCTCCCGGATATCGGTCCACCTCCGGGAGTAGCGGTGACTTGCTGCGGCATGGGGCTCTGTCGTAGTCGACCGTTTCACATCCCCTTTTCACATACTTTCAGGCTGCCGAACGGTCTCATCTCAGTAGCCAGCCTACGAACCAGATATTAAATCTTTACGAATGAATAAAAACCAAGCCTCGGAGCCCTGCACGGGTAAAGATGCTGCCTCTGGCACAGGCGTTAAAAAGGCCAATACTTGTAAAACCCTGCCACAATCGGGAACCGCTAAGGTGGCACCGATCAGGCCTGCACGGCCTCATACCACTTTTCGGCCACCTGCGCAAGCTAGCAGCAGTAGGACCAAACCCCCTGAGGGCAAGTCCGAACCTGTAACAGCCGGAAAAGCTAGCCCCACTGAGGGAAAGCAACTCCCGGCTGAGCAAACGCAGGTGGCCCGTCTTACGGGCACCTCTGCTCAGCATGTGGCGGAAACCAACACCGGGTCCTCCACGGACAGAGTGAATGCCCCCGCCCATACAAAACTAACTCGTGGCAAGCCGGCTGACCCCCTAGAGGGTTCTAAGGCAAGCAAACGAGTCCCTCTCTCAGTCCGTAATCAGCGGAATCTACGCAATGCCGCCAAAATTGTAGAGAGACTGGGCAAGTCTCCCAGCGATAAGCTGACGGCAGAGCAAAAAAGCTCTCTGGCCTGGGCCAGGAAAATCATTGCGGAAAAATCAACGCGTAACACCGCAAACACCGCAACCAATCCTGCCAATACGGCGCCAACCGGGTCGGATGGGCCAGCCCTTAAAAGGCAGCGGTCGACAGTACACGCCTCGAGCGTTCCTAAAAGGCATAGGCCCATAACCTCTGCCCCCTCTCCACCTGCCCTAACAAAACCGTTCAACGAGGTTGCCAAGGGCAGCATCACGCTGGCGGTTTTGAACCGCGGCCATCCGGATGGGAACATTACCCCGGACAATTGGAAGGATGTCCTGAACGGCCTTCTCAGGCAGTTCAAGGACATTATGGACAAGAATCCGGGTGCTGCTCCCATTATCCGCGATGCCGGCTGGTATCAGGGTAGGATCAAATTAGTTTCCTGCGCAGACGAGCGCTCTTGCCGCCTGTACACACTCGCCATAGCTTCGCTGGGGGAGCTGTGGCCCGGGGCTAAGCTGGATGCCGTCAGTTTGGAAGAAATTCCAAACAGACCGAGAGCTTGGGCCTGGGTCCCAGACGTGCTGGCGGAGCCTGGCGAGATTCTGGGCACCATCGCGCAAAGCAACCCGGGACTAGCTTCAAGCGATTGGAGGATAGTCCGCGTGGGCGAGACAAGGGAGAAGCAACGCTATGTCGGTTTCGTCATTAGCGAGGCGTCTCTTCCTTGGCTTGCTAAATGGGATGGAGTGTTAAGCTACGGCTTCTACTCCATCACGTTGAAAGTCAAGCGGGATGGTACCCAGCGAGAGGAGCCGGAGGAGATGGAGACGAAGCCCGAGCTTCAGAGTGATGCGATGGCAGGAAACACCTTGAGTGCACTTGTTACGCTGGACTCTGAGGCAGCAGCTACCTCCATCGAGTCGGCTCCGATGAATTTGGAGGAGGTGGGCAGCGCCTCGAGTGTACCCACCTCCACCGCAGCAAATCTCACGACCCCATGCAACACCTCGAGTGTACATGAGGTCGATATCGAACTAGCACGTAGTGCTCCAGAGTCCGAGAGTGATACACTCTCTGTATCTGAGCTGGCAGGGCAGTTCTCTACCAGCATGGACGAATACCTCCTCCTGGAATCCGACCGGTCAGATGTTGGCTTCGACGATACAATCGTTGTGGTGGCATCGGGCGGGACGGAGCAGGGGGAGATGGACGTCGATGCTGAGTTTTCAGAACGGTCCTGATGGTCCGGATACTGCAAATTAACCTGCATCACTCTAAGGCAGCCTCCGCTGCGCTAATCTTACGCCTCTGCAAAACATCGGAGGCGGTTGTTCTAGTCCAAGAGCCATGGGTCGTCGGTACCAGGGTCTGTGGGCTGAATACCGATGAGTACCAGCTGGTGACGCCACCTGCAAAAGGTAGACTCAGATCATGTATTCTTATCAGAAAAACCCTTTCTTATTTTCTACTATCTCCTTTTAGCGATGATGACTTCACCTGTATCAGCCTCGAGCTGCAGGACTATACCCTCTGGCTGATGTCCGCATACTTTGCGCACGATCGCCCCATCTCTGCACAGGATAGGCTCAGCAAGGCGGTAAAGGAGGCCCAACTCAAGGGGTTTCCGATAGTCATTGGAGCCGACGCCAACGCGCACCACCTCGCATGGGGCTCAACCGACACAAATACAAGGGGTGAGTCTCTTTTTGATTTTATCATAGAAAATAACCTCTGTATCTGTAACTCTGGGGACAAACCAACTTTTGTCACCTCGAATAGGAGGGAAGTTCTAGACATTACTCTGGTTTCAGGACCTTTCTCTGACTTAGTTAAGGAATGGAAAGTTTCCGATGATAACTCCTACTCTGACCATATGTACGTAACTTTTAATCTGCTTCTGCGACCTCCGCCTATGGCGGTTTACAGGAACAGGAGACGTACGGACTGGGACCTTTACAAAGTGGTCCTGTCCTCTACCCTCCAAGAAAACGCTTCTCACGGTAGGTCTTGCCTACCGATAAGATCTGATGAAGCGCCTCTCTCAGACATATCGTTTGCTTCTCTCGGTGAGCTAGACTCACCGTCTAAGATAGACGAAGCAGTAGATCTTGTCACCAATTCTTGTAACGCTGCCTTCATAGCAGCCTGCCCGGAGATTAAAAAAAGGGGTAGAAAGAAACCGTACTGGTGGACCCCTGAAATCTCCGAGCAAAGGAAGAACAGCAGAAGACTCTTTAATCAGGCAAAACAGACAGGGATCTGGTCCCCCTACAGGGACGCCTTAAAATCTTTTAAGAAGTTAACCAGGAGGGCCAAAAGGGAATCCTGGAAAAACTTCACAAGCAATATTGAGGAAGTCTCGGAGGCAAATCGCCTACGTAAGGTCCTCTCCAAAAACCCTACTCCTCTCAGCTGTATTCGTACAGCTGATGGAGAATGGGCCTCATCTAGTGCCGAAATCCTGGATACCCTGGTCACGGCCCACTTTCCGGGCAGCACCTCTCAACCATACCTACCCTCGAACTCGCAATCTAACCCAAGGCCGTCGAGGCCCTTGGACCACATAGTCAGCAGAAAAGGAGTTAACTGGGCAATCAGGTCCTTCAAACCCTTCAAATCTCCGGGACTAGATGGTATATTTCCCGCCGAACTACAAGCAGCGAGCGATCTTATTAGTCCGCTGCTAACTCAAATCTACAAGGCATGCCTCAACCTGGCCTATATTCCCACGGAATGGACCAAGGCAAAGGTAGTCTTTATACCGAAAGGAGGCAGGACATCCTGCAATAACCCAAAGGATCTCAGACCTATAAGTCTGACCTCTTTCCTCCTAAAAATTCTAGAAAGATTGCTAGATGCCTACATTAGGCGAACGGCAAATCCAGGACTAATCTCCAACAGCCAGCATGCCTACTCCAAGGGCAAGTCCGTAGAGACGGCTCTACACGCTATCACCTCTGGGATAGAGAAGGGACTTGCTTTCAAGGAGTTTACGCTCGGCATTTTTCTTGACATAGAAGGGGCTTTTAACAACGTTCTTCCAACAGCGGTAACGAGCTCCCTGCGTTCGCTGGGAGTGGAAGAGCCTCTAGTGGAGTTCGTTGAACTCCTTCTCCAAAGAAGAACCATTATTTCCGAAATGGGCAATTCTTCACTTACAAGGTATGCCAACAGAGGAAACCCCCAAGGGGGTGTTCTCTCTCCTCTACTTTGGAACCTGACGGTGAACACTCTTTTATCTAGACTAAAGCACACCGGCTGCCAGGTCATTGCCTATGCAGACGACATAGCCCTGACGGCTACTGGCAAGCATCCTTCGGTGCTTAGCGAACTCTTGCAAAATGCGCTGAATCTAACAAAAACCTGGTCTGAGGAATGTGGACTAAGCATCAGCAGTGAAAAAACTGAGATGGTGCTCTTCACCCGCAGACGCAATATACCAGATTTCACCGCCCCATCGTTGAATGGGAGGGTGATCGAACTCTCTACCGAGGTTAAATACCTTGGCGTAATTCTTGACAAAAGGCTGGACTGGAGGCTTAATATGGAGGAACGCTCCAGGAAAGCCACAATGGCGCTCTACGCCTGTAGGTCGGCAATCGGAAAAAAGTGGGGTCTTCAGCCCCACATTGTCCACTGGATCTACACGGCAGTGGTGCGACCTATACTATTCTACGCCGTCACCGTATGGTGGCCGGCTCTCGAGATCGAATCTAACAAAACCAAAGCCACAAAGGTGCAACGGATGGCAGCAATGCTTATTAGCGGTGACCTCCCCTCCACTCCCACCAAGGCTCTTGAAACCATACTTTTTCTTCTTCCCACTGACCTGTATGGGAAATTTACTGCCAGTTGCAACGCAGCTAGGCTCAACGCACTACAACCCTGGAGGGACTGCAGGTTTGGGCATACCCAGATCCTGAAGCAACTCCCCAACTCTTACTTAAAGCTGGACTACGCAATACCACGGCCTTGCTGGGATAACAAGTTCGAAACGTGGATCCCAGAGAGAAGCGAGTGGAAAAATTGCGTGGAACCGGGAGGTCAAGAAATCTCCGTTTTCACGGACGGCTCTAAACTAGACAACAAAGTCGGCAGTGGAATCTTCTCAAGTAAGCTCGACATTAATATGAGCTTACGCCTTCCAGACCACTGCAGTGTCTTTCAGGCTGAGCTTATAGCTATCTGGGAAGCTGCTCGCTATCTGACTAACCTGCCAGTGACTAACTCTATCTCCATTTTTTCCGACAGCCAAGCTGCCATAAAATCCCTGCAAAGTAGTAAGACGTCGTCACTAGTGGCGATTAAGTGCAGGGAAGCTCTAAATAAGCTATCCGATAAGTGCAGCCTGAGTATAATATGGGTCCCAGGCCATAGTTTTGTATTGGGTAACTGCGCTGCCGATGAGCTAGCAAGGAAGGGCACCTGTCTACATACAATCACCTCCGGCAGCTGGGTGACCCCCCCTCTAAATACATGCAAGCACTGGCTGCGTTCCCGGTTCATAGAACAAGCCGACGCAAGATGGGCCATGGAGCCGACTTGCAGAACGTCCAGGCAAATTTGGCCCAAACTTAACGAAAAAAGGTCGCAATCGGTAATTCATCTGAATCGCCTATTCATTAGCCCACTAGTGGGCCTTCTTACAGGACACTGTCTTATGGGAACCCATGGCGCTCTCATGGGCCTCTATACAAATGACTTCTGCCGCAGCTGCAGGGACGAGGAGGAGATAGAAAGTGTAGAACACTATCTATGCCACTGTCCCGCTCTGTCGAAAACCAGGTACCGATGTCTCCGCAAACACTCCTTTGGATGCCTCGCGGAGCTGGAATCTGCAAATATAGATGATTTTCTGCGCTACATCAGACAAACGCGCTGGTTTAGCTTCATGGGTGTATGAACTCCGGCCCTAAACACATCGAACCTTGTGGGATCCGTCTGTCCGTCATCACCATATAGAGTTGCAACGTATACGTTGCACTTTGTATGGGGGTGACGGGCGGACGGATCCCTTCAAGGTTTTTATGTGTTTTTGAGGCCTCCTGCCTCGACCCGTCCCAGCGGAGAGGTCGTATGTCAGAAGGTTTCTTACAAAACTTTTTGGGGGATGCGACCTTTCTGCTGGGTCAGGTAGATCTACAGAAAGGGAATTTTTTTTTTTTTTAGGGCTCCTTTCGTGGTATCACAACGGACCAAACTAAGGCCCACGTGAGCCTCCGCGTGGACTGCGGAGGCAGCCACTTTAACATAACATAACATACACGGTCGATGGAAAAAAAGGTTAGAAAAATCGACCCGTGTAAATCACTTTGTTGCATGCAAATTGAATGAAAAATTGAGCAAATGTAAACGGGACTTAAGGTACGGGTACACCTAGCCACACGACGCGACGCGACCAAATAGTTGCCTATTTGATCAACATTGTTGTATCGCGTGGTGCTGCTGTCGCTAGGTGTACTCTGCTCCATAAGTACACATGCATAGAATATTTGGCCGGGTCGTGTAGCGTCGCTAGGTGTACCTTTATCTTTAACCTTTATAGGGAGCAACAGAATCAGGAGCAGCAAACTCAAAATTGTGGGACTTGAACTTTGCAATGCACCCCCTCACGAAACTTCCACTGTTTTCGAGAGGGCACAGTGTCTTCAAAATATCTGCTTCTTTCATTAGGCACTTATGGAGAGCTATAACAGCAATCTCGTCCTCCTTATCTGTCCAATCTAAGATGTACCCTGAAACAATTACTATTCCATGTTAGACACTATTTTGTAGAAGTTTAAGAGATACAAATTACTTGACTCGGATTGAGTCATTTTAATACCTCAATTCTGTAAGCTGTATCTGGTCACTAATAGAGACATTTCGTGGTCTATTACATATTTGATACAATTTGGTATTCAGTAAGCTGCCTCACATCTCTAGTCTCAATAAAGGCTCACTTATTTTTGATCTGGTTGTAGGCAGGTAACAAACGAAATTAACTAAATAATTTGTTAAAAAATTTAAAAAAAGTGAATTTACGAATTAGAAGTATTTATATGTTTAAAAAAAGTTAATTAAATTTAAAGAAATTAAATAAAAAAATTAAAGTTTACTGTTCGTGGACCTGCACTTGAACCTCGGACCTCTCGCGTCATAATCCGGACCCTTAACGCCTGGGCTACATCGACATCTATAAGCGAGTGTCAAATGCGTTACTTAATATTTATGCAATTTTTGTATTCACCACACCTTAAAATGAGCGAGGGAGAGACTATGGTAGATTTCTTGTGACTTTCTCTTATAGAATACCGGAATCATCTCAAGTCACAAAAATTGTATCTAATTAAATATCTCAAATTTAGTGACTTGATATGAGACAGAATTACAGAATACTGGTATAAATGAATAATTGTTATCAATAACACTTGTTAAGGCTCATTTACCCGGTTCGATTTTTTGGTCAATTTTCATTGAACCACTTGTGTTAAACCTTAAAATACAAGGTGAAGATCGTTCGAATTGCTGTTTACACGGTCGATGGAAAAAAAAAGGTTAGAAAAATCGACCCGTGTAAATCACTTTGTTGCATGCAAATTGAATGAAAAATCGAGCAAATGTAAACGGGACTTAAGGTACGGGTACACCTAGCCACACGACGCGACGCGACCAAATAGTTGCCTATTTGATCAACATTGTTGTATCGCGTGGTGCTGCTGTCGCTAGGTGTACTCTGCTCCATAAGTACACATGCATAGAATATTTGGCCGGGTCGTGTAGCGTCGCGTCGCGTCGCTAGGTGTACCTTTATCTTTAACCTTTATAGGGAGCAACAGAATCAGGAGCAACAAACTCAAAATTGTGGGACTTGAACTTTGCAATGCACCACCTCACGAAACTTCCACTGATTTCGAGAGGGCGCAGTGTCTTCAAAATATCTGCTTCTTTTATTAGGCACTTATGGAGAGCTATAACAGCAATCTCATCCTCCTTATCTGTACAATCTAAGATGTACCCTGAAACAATTAGTATTCCATGTTAGACACTATTTTGTAGAAGTTTAAGAGATACAAATTACTTGACTCGGTTTGAGTCATTTTAATACCTCAATTCTGTAAGCTGTATCTGGTCACTAATAGAGACATTTCGTGGTCTATTTCATATTTGATACAATTTGGTATTCAGTAAGCTGCCTCACATCTCTAGTCTCAATATAGGCTCACTTATTTGTGATCTGGTTGTAGGCAGGTAACAAACGAAATTAACTAAATAAAATTTGTTAAAAAATTAAAAAAAAGTGAAGTTACGAATTAGAAGTATTTATATGTTTAAAAAAAGTTAATTAAATTTAATAAAATTAAATAAAAAAATTAAAGTTTACTGTTCGTGGACCTGCACTTGAACCTCGGACCTCTCGCGTCATAATCCGGACCCTTAACGCCTGGGCTACATCGACATCTATAAGCGAGTGGCAAATGCGTTACTTAAAATTTATGCAATTTTTGTATTCACCACACCTTAAAATGAGCGAGAGAGAGACTATGGTAGATTTCTTGTGACTTTCTCTTATAGAATACCGGAATCATCTCAAGTCACAAAAATTGTATCTAATTAAATATCTCAAATTTAGTGACTTGATATGAGACAGAATTACAGAATACTGGTATAAATGAATAATTGTTATCAATAACACTTGAAGACATGCATGGATGAAGGGGGTATGTCGCATTCTCACTCAATTTCTGTTTTTGGCATTGGTGAATAGTTTTTATGCATATCTATATTTCTGTCTTATCAGAATCTGGCTATCGTGAAAATTGTAGAAGATAATTCATGGATGAAGGGGGTATGTACACAACTTTTCAATATGAATTGTGGAAGAAGGGGGTATGTTCCGTTTTATTCATATCATCATTTATTGGCGCTTAACCGCCTAAGCGATTTTGGCCGTTTCGTATCAAAGCACGCCAGTCATTCCTTTTTAGCGATAACGGACGCCAATTGGAAACCCCAAGGGAGTTAAAGTCATCCTCCACCTGTTGTTTCCATCTCAGTCGAGGCCTCCCCCTTCCTCTACTGCCGAATTCAGGCGACGATAGGAAAACCTTTTGTGCTGGAGCTTCTTTGTCCATTCGCATAACATGGCCCAGCCAGCGGAGTCTTTGGGCTTTAATTCGCTGGACTATGGTCAGATCTGCGTAGAGCTCGTACAGCTCATCGTTAAATTTCCTTCTATACTCGCCGTTGGCATCACGGGAAGAACCATAAATCTTCCGGAGAACTTTTCTCTCAAATACTCCAAGGGCCATCTCATCTTCTCTTGACATTGTCCATGAATCTGAGCCATACATCAGGACAGGTATGATGAGAGACTTATAGAGCGTGATCTTTGTTCTTCGAGAGAGGACTTTACTTCTCAATTGCCTACTCAGTCCAAAGTAGCACTTGTTGGCAAGAGTGATTCTCCGCTGGATTTCTAGACTGATATTATTTTCGGTGTTGATACTGGTTCCCAAATAGACGAAGTCCCTCACAGTTTCAAATTTGTAACTATCAACAGTGACATGGCTGCCAAGGCGCAGGTGCGCCGATTCTTTCTTTGATGACAGCAAATACTTCGTCTTGTCCTCGTTCACGGCAAGACCCACTTTTTTCGCTTCCTTATCCAGTCCAGAGAAGGCAGCGCTTACGGCGCGGTTGTTAAGGCCAATGATATCAATATCATCGGCATACGCCAGCAATTGCACGCTCTTGTAAAAGATTGTACCATTGCGGTTTAGCTCTGCTGCTCGAATTATCTTATCCAGCATCAGATTGAAGAAATCGCACGAAAGGGAGTCGCCCTGTCTGAAGCCTCGTTTGGTTTCAAATGGCTCAGAGAGGTCCTTCCCGATTCTGACGGAGCTGTTGGTATTGCTCAACGTCATTTGACAAAGCCGTATAAGCTTCGCAGGGAAGTCAAATTCAGACATGGCGGCATACAGGCAACTCCTTTTTACGCTGTCAAAAGCGGCTTTAAAATCGACAAAGAGATGGTGAGTGTCGATTCTCTTATCATGGGTCTTCTCCAGGATTTGGCGTATCGTGAAAATCTGGTCGATGGTAGACTTACCATGTCTAAAGCCACACTGATAAGGTCCAATCAGTTTGTCTACGATGGGCTTCAGCCTTTCACACAACACGCTAGAAAGAACCTTATATGCGATATTAAGAAGACTAATTCCGCGGTAGTTGGTGCGGTTAGCGGGATCGCCTTTCTTGTGGATTGGGCAAAGCACACTTAAATTCCAATCCGGAGGCATGCATTCGTCTGACCATATTCTGCATAAGAGCTGATGCATGCTTTTTACCAGCTCTTCGCCTCCGCGTTTGAACAGCTCGGAGGGTAGTCCGTCTTTTCCAGGCGCTTTGTTGTTTTTGAGCCGGGATATAGCTATCCTCACTTCATCATAGTCAGGTGGTGTGACGACTTTTCCATCGTCAGGGATTGGGGTATCGGGTTCGACGTCTCCCTCGCAATTTAGCAGTGAGGAGAAGTGCTCCCTCCATAATTTAAGTGCACTTTGTACGTCAGTTACCAGGTCGCCATTATTGTCCTTACAGGAGCTTGCCCCGGTCTTAAAACCATTCCTGTCAGCCAGCATCTCAAGCTCCTCACACTCACGCCTTTCGGCCTCACTTTTCTTTTTTCTGAAAAGGCGTCTCCCTTCCTTCTTTGCCTCACGATATTGTTGCCATACACTGCGGGTTGCGCCCGTTCGCAACGTCTCCTTGTAGGCAGCGTCCTTTTTTTCGAGGCAGTTTTGCATTCCTCATCGTACCAGTTGTTTTTGCGGGCTCGCTGGAACCCTATAGTGGCCTCAGCGGCGGTACGCAATGAGTGAGAGATATGCTTCCATTGCTAGCAGGTGCCCTCTGCTAGCAGGTGTGAGAGTCGAGTTGTGAAATTATCAGCTGTCTGTGTCATGCGCAGCTTCTCGACGTCAAACTTAATGGATAATGGTCAGAGTCAATATTGGGACCACGCAGTGTACGCACGTCCAGAACGGTGGAGCTATGTCTGCCGTCAATCAAGACATGATCAATCAGGGGACAGCCATGTGGCGAAGTCAGCCATGTGGACAGCCATGTGGACAGCCATGTGGACAGCCATGTGGCGAAGTCAATCAACCTAGTGCCGTTGGGGGATGTTATATCGTGGAGACTGAATTTTCCAACTGTGGGACCAAAGACTCCTTCCTTGCCCACCTTGGCATTAAAGTCGCCGAGCACGATTTTGATATCATGCTGTGGGCAGCGATCATAAGTCTGTTCAAGTTTATCGTAGAAGGAGTCCTTCTCTGCGTTGTCCGTCTCCTCAGTCGGCGCATAGGCGCAGATAAATGTTATGTTGAAAAACCTCGCCTTGATGCGGATCGCAGCGAGACGCTCGTTCAAAGGGTCCGGACATTCCCGGTACATGCCCTAATATCCAAATCGTTATGCCTTATTCGTTTTGCCGGGTCGTCAACATTAAAGGGGGTTCTCATCCGAGGCTTTGCATTTTTTTTCATTGGAATTAATTTTTTTACGTGGCGGGTCCCAAACCCAGCGCACAACCCTTTTCGGGTTATTCATATAAAGTACTAAAAATAAACTTATGCTTTTTATTGCATATTATGCAATGTCTTTTATGCCTTTTCATAATTTTTTTGAAAATTTTCCATAAAGATTTGAAAAAACCTCAAATGTTTAAACAAAACTTTAAAGTCAATTTTCTCGTTTCACTCAAAATGCGACATAGCCCCTTCATCCATGCATGTCTTCACTTGTTAAGGCTCATTTACCCGGTTCGATTTTTTGGTCAATTTTCATTGAACCACTTGTGTTCAACCCTTAAATACAAGGTGAAGATCGTTCGAATTGCTGTTTACACGGTCGATGGAAAAAAAGGTTAGAAAAATCGACCCGTGTAAATCATCCTGCATAAAACTTTTAAAGCGATAGAGCAAAAGTCCCGTTATTTGCCATAGCTCCAACTAATTAAAATATCCAGTGGCGCTAGTCTCAGAGGGTATGTAACAAATAATGACTAAATGCATAAGGCTGGTTTTCATTAGGTCAAATTTAATCGACTTTATCGAGATTTGGTTGCTTATTTCGATAAAGGGCTCTATACATTGTTCAATTTTTAAATCAATTTTCGTCGCATGTGCCGTTATTATATTATATTATATTTAAGGTTAAAATGGTTGTACAAATTGAGTTGACTACCCGTTTACATTAATCAATTTTTTTGAGAACTATTTGACGGTTGTTTACGTCATTCAAAAAAAATTAAATAAAAATTGTAAAAGACATTTATTCATTTTTTTTTTCACAACAGAATAAATAGTTATCTTCTCACACTTTCCGATTTTTTAGCAGCAGGGAGCCTGACCATATCACCGGCAAAATCCTCCCCACGATGATGGAGCTGATGATGATGATGACAAAGAAACTTTTGCGGACTACATACATATAAGGCCATTGGCCGACCAGTCTTGGACTATGCCGCACACATATGGTCGCCTAACGTGCATAACACCAACTGGACGAAGTTACAAGTCTGCCAAAATACCGCTATCATAACTGCTACGTGATGTCTCCTCTTGTCTCCTGAGTCTCACCTCCATCAAGAGGCAAAACTGCTCAATGTAAGAGAGCACGCGGAAATGCTTAGCAGGCAATTCCTTCTGAACTGCCACAAGCCAGGACATCCAAACCGTCATCTTTTGGACACATATCCGCCCCCCGAGAGACATAAGGAGTCATATCCGTAAGCATTATGACGAGATCCGGCATCATATACCCCTCCTTCCGGAAGGATAAGATTGGTAGTTAAAAATAAAATTACTTATCCAGACTGAGTCCAGATGTGACCAATGTTTGCCCGGCCGCATACTTTACCTCGCGACATTAATTATTCGCCTGCTCCTCGGAGCTTACTCTTCTTAAGCTAATTTCACGTTGGTCCAAACCTATTTATTCGTTGGACGACAATTTAGAACAAAAGCGTTACTTCTGAGCAGAAATAGGTTTTTTACTATACTAGCAACAACGGAGACCTAGTCCAGCAAATAAACAATTATCTGACCTTTTCTAGCCATTGCAATGCTTCCAAAAGAAGGGAACAGCTCCTTCGAAGGATTGCTAATGGGAGCGAAGAGTAAGTACGGTGTCTTTCCGGAATCCAGTAAGGGAGTGTGTATTAAGGGAATAACCTAGGTGGGTGAGCGCACCGCTCTGGGAGTCCTAGTGGAGATTAGATGGTATAAAGGCGCGCGTTTTGCTCTGGATGTTGGTGTTGAATGCGTAAAAAATAGCGGAACTCAACGCCAAAAAAAGAAACAATTTCATTTATATTTAAAGAATTTATTACAAAATTTGTCAACAAAATCTGACATAAATTTACGAATGTCATTTCGTAAACAAACGCAAAAGTTGAATGTTGAGTTGAACAAAAGTCGGCTGGCTACCAACTTTGTTGCATGCAATTTTCCAAGACCCGTTGACACGAGTCAATTTTCAGAATCAACATGAAATTGACCGAAAAATCGAGTAATGTAAACGGGACTTACAGCCTCATTCTCTTTGACGATATCGTGCCCAAAACAATCATCGTCGGTGTGTTGCTATTGTGGCGAATGTTCTCAAGAATCGCTCAACTCCCAATTCTAGCGTATTTCCACCACTAGCGTCACTACGACAACTACAACTGTTCAGGTACATGACGCGAGAGCGAGAGAGTGCGAATGTGATACAAAGAGGAGATGACGATAGATAAACGTTTCGAGAACACTGTTGCGCGAATAGCCCAGAGGTGTGTAGACGTTTCTAGGTAATGAAGCTGCTGTCTGCTGGGGTATATAAACCGCGCCAAGACAACGCACTGAACAGTGAATTAATCCGCGATATTGTACTACGGTTTTTAGTACTGAATAAAGCGTACTACTTATTAAGCAGAATCGGAGTGTTTTATTTAACGTACAGTGATCGAACTCAGGAAAAATAATCAAGGAATAATCGAATTCGTCACAATTGGTGTCAGAAGCGGTATTGTTAAATAAATTCAAGGACATTGGAAAGGATAACAAGGACATTGAAAAGGATAACAAGGACATTGAAAAGGATAACAAGGACATTTTAAGGATAACAAGGCCATGGCAAAGTTGAATGAGTTGAAGATCCAGCAACTCAAAAACGAGTTAGAACGACGTGGATTGGCAACAACGGGCAATAAAGCAGAGCTACAATCACGGTTGCGAGAGGCTATGGAAGTAGAGGGAATCAACGTCGACCACGTTTTTCAGCTTGCGGATGAGGCGACGAAAATAGAAGAGCAAAAGGATTCTCCGGATTCAGTGGAAAATGTGGACATAAACTCTTTATTGGCTGCATTGGCTCAGATGTCAAACAACATAACATCAAGCATGGCATCTCAGTTGGAACAACAAGAGACACGCATGACATCAAAGTTGGAACAACAAGAGACACGCATGACATCAAAGTTGGAACAACAACAGACACGCTTGTCATCTCAGTGGAAGGAAACGAAGACGCACATGGCATCTCAAATATTGCAGTTGTCTACACAGCTGGAGGAACAGGAAGCACGTATGTCCTCAAAACTAGAGGCGCGCATGGACGAGAAACTAATGCAGCTTGAGGAGAAAGTCGAAGCCGAGGTGGATGCGTTAAGAAGTCGTATCCAGGAGTTGCAGCTGAATCGTCCAAGTGTTTCCATAAGCGTACCCAAGGTAAAAACCCCATCATTTGAAGGTTCTGTTCCTTTCCAGGTATTTAAGCTACAATTTGAGAAGACAGCAGCTGTGAACAACTGGGGCGCTGAAGATAAATTCGCTGCACTCTTCGTAGCATTGAAAGGACCGCCAGCCGAAATCTTACAGACTATTCCTGATAGCGAACGAAACAACTATGAAGCATTGATGGGTGCTGTGGAGAGACGTTATGGTAGCGAGAATCGGAAGCAGATTTACCAAATAGAGCTACAAAATCGATGCCAGAAGCCTAATGAGACCTTACAAGAATTTGCATCGGACATCGAGAGGTTAGCGCACCTAGCAAACGCGGATGCACCTGTAGAGTACATGGAGAGGGTAAAGATACAAAGTTTCATAAATGGAATACGTGATGTGGAGACGAAGCGGGCCACATATGCAAATCCAAAGACATCATTTGCGGAGACGGTATCACATGCTCTAACTCAAGAAACAGCACCACTTTTGTGCAAACCAGCGTACAAAGCTCATCGTGTGGAAGTAGAACGACCAGAATGGGTGGACGCAATCCTAGAAGCAGTGAACGGAAAGCAACAGAAAAATGAAGCGGCCCTTAAATGCTTTAAGTGCGGAAAATCTGGTCATATTCACGTTATTGTGGATCTGGATCTAGCTCCAATAATTCCAGTAATGCAAGCGGACGTAAGCGCAAGGCTGAAGGAGATGAGCAAGTCTCCCAATCCAACCAACCGTTAAACTAAAAAGAGTCAGCCGCAAGGGGCGTAGGCTGGCTCCCGCAATTGGATGCCCCATAATCTCTGTCTCACAGATCGGAAGGAAGTCGAGTAATGTTACTGTTGGAGGACTCGTGGACGGAGAGCAGCGTTTACTGACTATTGATACGGGCGCATCTCATTCCATCATTCGATCTGATTTAGTCAACAAAGGAGTGAGGCCATTACATGGAGCAAAATTGCGTACGGCGACTGGAGAGGACACCCAAGTCCAAGGAGAAGTAACATGTGAAATCGCAATTGGAAATGTCACCGTACTGCACAATTTTATAGTGGCAGATATTGTTGATGAGATCATAGTTGGTGTGGATTTCTTAAGCAACCAAGGCATCAAGATCGACATGCAAAACAGGACTATGAGCTATAAGAACATGGATGTGCCACTCAATTTTGGTTACGAGAACAAGTACATCAGTAAGCGGGTCCTCGTGGAAGAAAGCCAACAAATTCCACCGAAGTCGGAGGCGATCGTTTGGGCAAGGATTGATGGAGATTATGGGACAAACAAATTGTGGGTTGTTGAGGCAGCAAACAAATCAAAGACGGATATACTAGTAGGAAAAACACTGGCTATGACAAAACCAGATGGACGTATACCGGTAAGAGTACTAAATGAGTTTCGATCGCCAATCAAGCTTTCCAAAGGAGCCATATTGGGTCAATGTCAGGAGGTGGAGGTGATTATTAACTGTGAACAAGCTCCAGGGAAATGTCTCTACCAGCAACATTAATCTATCAGATAATATCACGGCGTTGACGCAAGAGCTCGAAGAAGACCACCAGAATAAGGCAAAACAACTTCTACTAAAGTACTCTACCATATTTGACAAGGGTGGCTCCAAACCAGGTCGGACCAATGTAGTGAAGCATCACATTGATACCGGTGACGCGAGACCAAGCCGCCAAGCTCCTCGAAGTGTTCCATTGGCCAAACGGCAAGTGGTAAGAGAAATTATACAAGAAATGAGTGACAGCGGCGTGATCGAACCATCAGCTAGTTCATGGAGCTCACCGGTAGTGCTAGTGAAGAAAAAGGATGGAAAAATGCGGTTCTGTGTGGATTACCGGAAGCTGAACGACGTAACGAAAAAGGACAGCTATCCACTACCAAGAATTGACGATACTCTGGACTCACTATCTGGTACGAAATGGTTCTCTACACTGGACTTGAAAAGCGGCTATTGGCAAGTGGAGGTTAAAGATGAGGATAAGGAAAAGACAGCCTTCAGCGTTGGAGAGGGGCTGTGGCAATTTACGGTAATGCCCTTTGGACTATGTAACGCTCCAGCTACTTTTGAGAGACTCATGGATCAGGTATTGAAAGGGCTGCATTGGAAAATATGTTTGGTGTACCTGGATGACATCATCGTGCTGGGAAAAAGCTTTGAGGAACACCTCAAGAACTTGGAGGAAGTTTTCCAAAGGATAGCTGGCGCCGGTCTGAAATTAAGTCCCAAAAAGTGTGCATTGTTCAAGAAGGAAGTAAGTTACTTGGGTCACAAGGTTACTACGGAGGGAATTTGCACGGCTAAAGAGAAGATCGATGCAGTAAAGGATTGCCCAAGACCCAACGATTTGCATGAGTTACGAAGTTTCCTTGGACTGTGCACGTATTATCGCCGATTTGTACCGAATTTCGCCAGCGTAGCCAGTAGCCTTCATGAGTTGACCAGAAAGAATATGTCATTTGATTGGAAGAAGGAACATGAAGTGGCTTTCCAAACCTTGAAGGAACGGCTGTGCACTGCCCCAATGTTAGCGTATCCAATCCCAGGTTCAACGTTTATTCTGGATACAGATGCAAGTGGTTATGCGATTGGAGGAGTTTTGTCACAGATTGTCGATGGGCAGGAGAAGGTAGTGGCGTACTATAGCCGCACAATTGGAAAGCCCGAAAGGAACTATTGTGTAACATGAAGAGAACTACTGGCATTGGTGGAGTGCATCAAACATTTCCACAAGTATCTCTATGGACAGCGATTCCACGTCAGGACAGACCATGCAGCGTTGAAATGGCTTTTGCAGTTCCGTAATCCGGAAGGTCAATTGGCACGGTGGATAGAGCGACTACAAAGTTATGACTTTTCCATAGAGCATCGCAAAGGCAGCAACCACGGCAATGCTGATGCAATGTCCCGGCGACCATGTAACATAGAATGCAAGCATTGTTCGAAAGCTGAGGCCAAGGAAGATGTTATAGATGTGCGGCTGATGACTATAACATCTACTGACGAATGGAACATTGATCAACTAAGGAAGCATCAGCTAGAGGACTCAGATCTGGTACGTGTGATGCAAGGAATCGAGCAAAACGAACGACCAACAAGAGAGGAGATGTCAGCAGAGAGTCCTGTTGCCAAGTCATATTGGGTACAGTGGAACAGTCTGAAATTGGTATCCGGTTGCTTACATAGAGTATGGGAAAGCGAAGATGGTCAATGCGCTCGGAAGCTGGTAGTTGTCCCAAGGAAGAAAATCTCTGATGTTTTGAATGAGCTACATAATGGTCCAAGTGGAGGTCATCTCGGAGTCACGAAGGAGAAAGTCAAGCAGAGATTCTATTGGGTTGGTTGCCGGCAGTCGATCGCGGAGTGGATCGCCAACTGTGAGGTGTGCATCAAAGCAAAGGGTCCGAAGTCGAGAAGCCATGGACAGATGAAGCAGTACAACACAGGTGCACCGTTTGAGAGGATTGCCATGGATGTAGCTGGTCCATTTCCTACTAGCAAACTCGGAAACAAATACGTACTAGTTGTTATGGACTATTTCAGCAAATGGCCAGAAGTTTACCCGATTCCAAATCAAGAGGCAGAAACCATTGCAGAGGTGTTCATTAACAATTGGGTAGCGAGGTTTGGTGTACCGATGGAGTTACATTCTGACCAAGGCAGGAATTTCGAATCAGTCGTATTTCAAGAAATGTGCAAGACATTGTGTATTCGGACAACTCGAACAACTGCACTGCATCCTCAGTCAGATGGCATGGTGGAACGTTTCAATCGAACCTTAGAAGAGCACATTAGGAAAGTAGTGGATAAGTTCCAGAAAGATTGGGACACGCACATCTCCTTGTTCCTGATGGCATATCCCTCGGCAATACATGAAACAACGGGCCAGACTCCGGCAAAAGTAATTTTTGGGAATGATCTTCTGTTGCCAGCTGACTTGAAGTTTGGGATAAATGCTGATGAAGGAATAAATGCCAGAAAATCCACTAGCATCTTGGAAGAAGAAATGAGAGAAATACACGACCTTGTAAGACAATGGACGAAGATCATGAGTGATAAGATGAAAACCAGATACGACGAAGCAATCAACTCGGAAGGTTTTAAAGAAGGAGATTTAGTGCTGTTATACAACCCACAACGAAAGAAAGGTTTGTCCCCAAAACTGCAATGTAACTGGGAAAGCCCATATAAAGTAATAAAGCGGATAAATGATGTTGTCTACCGCCTACAAACTGTTGGAAGACCACGAAACAAAATGAAGGTGGTTCACCTGGAGAGGCTAGCAACGTTTGGATCGGGAAATGTGTCTGATCGGGACGATCAGACTTAGGCGGAGGGCAGTGTGGCGAATGTTCTCAAGAATCGCTCAACTCCCAACTCTAGCGTATTTCCACCACTAGCGTCACTACGACAACTACAACTGTTCAGGTACATGACGCGAGAGCGAGAGAGTGCGAATGTGATACAAAGAGGAGATGACGATAGATAAACGTTTCGAGAACACTGTTGCGCGAATAGCCCAGAGGTGTGTAGACGTTTCTAGGTAATGAAGCTGCTGTCTGCTGGGGTATATAAACCGCGCCAAGACAACGCACTTCATAAAGCGTACTACTTATTAAACAGAATCGGAGTGTTTTATTTAACGTACAGTGATCGAACTCAAGGAAAATAATCAAGGAATCATCGAATTCGTCACACTATTGAGTTCGATCACTGTACGTTAAATAAAACACTCCGATTCTGCTTAATAAGTAGTACGCTTTATTCAGTACTAAAAACCTATTGTACTACGGTTTTTAGTACTGAATAAAGCGCGGGTTAATTCACTGTTCAGTACTTCACTGTACAACACTTCAAAATAAACTGATTGATGTGCGTTGTCTTTGCGCGGTTTATATACCCTAGGAAACAGCAGCTTCACAACCTAGAAATGTCTACACCTTTCTGGTTTATTCGGGAAACAGTGTTCTCGAAGCGTTTATCTATCGTCATCTCCTCTTTGTGCCACATTCGCTTCTGACACCAATTGGGACGAATTCGATGATTCCTTGATTATTTTCCTTGAGTTCGATCACTGTACATTAAATAAAACACTCCGATTCTGTTTAATAAGTAGTACGCTTTATTCAGTACTAAAAACCGTAGTACAATATCGCGGGTTAATTTACTGTTCAGTACTTCACTGTACAACACTTCAAAATAAACTGATTGATGTGCGCGGTTTATATACCCTAGCAAACAGCAGCTTCACAACCTAGAAATGTCTACACCTTTCTGGTTTATTCGTGCAACAGTGTTCTCGAAGCGTTTATCTATCGTCATCTCCTCTTTGTGCCACATTCGCAAACACGCGAGCTGCCTCTCCCTCTGTCGCTCTCACGTCATGTATCTAAACAGCTGTAGTTGTGGTAGTGACGCTAGTGATGGAAATACGCTAGAGTTGGGAGATGAGCGATTCTTGAGACCATTCGCCACACTATTCTGAATGGCGAACGATGGCCAACATGATAGCCAACCCGATAACAGCTGACACTTACGTAACGGTTTGGGGTTAATCGGTATTCTCTTTGGCAATTATCGGCTGTTGAGGCGAAAACGTAGCGTCAAAAGCAAACAATAGGTAAATTGCATTCGTTATTCATATAAAAGAGGCTATGTAAGCAAAAAAGTGAGTTTAGTTAACAAATTCAATATAATTTTTTTTTCTTTAATTCTTTTTTATAAAAAGATGTCAAAAAACAGTAGCCGCATAATTTCCTGAAACCAAATAAAATGAAATTAAATAAAAAATGAAACAAAATAAAATAGATAAAATAAAATAATAATAAAATAAAATAAATTATAAAATAATATAAAAATGTAATTACAATAAAACAAAGTTATAATATATAATAAATAAAAATAATAGGTTAAAGAAATAAAAAATAAATTAAAACAAAATATGTAATATAAAACAAAGTGAAATGAAAAAAACCAAATAAATTACTTTAAAATAAAATCAAATAAAAAAATAATTAACAATAAAAATAATGGAAAATCTAATAGCATTAAAAAAATAGCTTGAAATACAATAAAACAAAGTAAAATAAAAACAAAATAAAATAGTATAAAACAAATAGAATATATTTTAAAATAATACAGTACATCAAAATAAATGAAAATAAACGAATGTAAAGAAAATAAAAATAAAATAAATTTGGACAAAATAAAAAATTATTTTAAATTAAAAAAATTAAAAGAAATACAATTAATCAAAAACAGATCAAATAAAAAAAAATGGAATAAAGTATCTGAAATAAAGTGAAGTTTTCGTTGTGGGTACTTCGTGTTTTATTGAAATTGGAAATTTCTGGCGTTTTGAGTCTGTTAAGAAAGGTGTGGCAACGCCGTAGCTGGCAGAAAACGAATGGTATGAATTAGGAACGTTTCCGGTATTTTGACATTTTCGCTTTGCCTTGTTTACATTTTCTCTGCGAACTATTGTAAAATTTATAAAACGTGTAATACCTAAATCAGACAAATAAGGATACATCCCGTGGTTACTAAAGTAAGTTAACAACTTATTGTACTGTATTTGCTTCTTCATACCTAATAACAATGTACTATTAATGAACAATAAATAACTTCAGGTCTTTTAAACAACACCCCACAATAAAATTGCGTTCTAAAATTTTGGATTCGGGATTAACCTTGGCTTCGCGCCAATTTTAAAGGATTTTACTTAACTTCCAATTGCAAAAATGGCGGAGTCGAAACAAATTGAAAACTACAGCTGCAAGATCTGCAGCTGCTGTGGCAAGTAGTTCAACACCAAACCTGAGGAGTGGCCTCTGTTTTTAGCCACCTACCAGCAAACTCCAAAACTTTGCGGATTTTCTGAAGGCGAAAATCTACTACGCTTACGTCATGCGCTAGAGGGTGCAGCTCGAGATGCTGTACGCAATCTGCTCTGCACACTTCCTGCGTACCGCAAATACTCAGCACATTGAAAATGAAGTTTGGGCGTCCCGAGCTTATTATCGCAGTACTCCGGGAAGTACCAGCTGGAAAGGAAAACCGTCTTGATACCTTGGTCGACCTGGCCCTGGAAGTCCAAAACGTTTGAGCTACAATGAAAGCTTCAAACATGTTGGGCCACCTCAATAACCCGGAGTTAGAACAAGAGCTAGTCAACAAGCTTCCCGGGCTACTAGCCGCCTTTTGGGGTATGCACAAATTAAATTTAACATCTTGTAATCTTGAGAGCTTTGCTGACTGGTTATTCCAACTCGCTCAAGGGGCTAATAGTGTGATCGTATCCCCGACATCATCGAAGGGGTCAACGAAGCGTGGGTACTTGAACGCGCACGACGGCGATATCGAAAGTAAGAAGCATACGTGTGTTATTTGCTATGAAATGTGTGACATGATTGAAAACTGCAACAAGTTTAGAGCTGCAAACAGGTCTGAGCGCTGGGATTTAGTCAGAAAGCATAACTTATGCCGCCGTTGCTTAAACGTACATTCTACACCATTTCAAGTTGGATTTTAGAAAGCGTCAGTTGGATTTTGGAAGTCGTCGATTGGATTTTAGAATTGTCAATTGGATTTTGGAAAGTGTCAGTTGAATTTTAGAAAAGTTAATTGGATGTTAGAAAGCGTCAATTGGATTTTGGATGGAATTATTTGAAATTTAGAAAACGTCAATTGTATTTTTGAAAACCGAAAAAATTTAAATTCTGGCTTTCTAAAATCCAATTCACGCTTTCTAAAATCCAACTCACTGTAAATTTATACTATAAATTGGATTTAAGAAAGCGTCAATTGGATTTTAGAAAACATCAATTGAAATTTTTTTAAGTTTTCTAAAATCCAATGGACGCTTTCTAAAATCCAATTAACGCTTTCTAAAATCCAATTAACAATTCTAAAATCCAACTAATGCTTTCTAAACTCCAACTTGAAATGGTGTAGAGTGTGCCCTTCTAATGCTAGATGTGGGGTAAACGGGTGTAATTCCCTTCACCACCCGCTACTCCACAAACAGTCCAGTACGATGGTTTCGCCCCGAATAAATTCTGCCCTCAATGCCCACAGTGGTGAAACGGAATCGATACTATTTAAAGTGCTGCCAGTCACGCTACACGGTAACAATATCAAAATAAAAACATACGCGTTTTTTTGATGCTGGATCTTCCCTTACGTTGATGAACGCCGCCTTACTAAAAAGACTAAAGCTCTCTGGCACCGCACAGCCCTTATGCTTGAAATGGACCGCGAATACTCACCGCTACGAAGACGACTCGCAGGTACTGACTTTAGACATATCTGGATTCAACACCAAGAGACATTTTACGTTGAGGGACGTGCATACAGTAAAGGAACTCGATCTACCGAAGCAAACTGTTGATGTTAGACAGCTGCAAAACAAGTACGTACACCTTCGTGGTCTAACATTTTCCGCTTATAGCGACGCCGTACCTCAGCTGTTAATAGGTCTGAACAACAGCCGTGTAGGCCTGACTCTGCGATCACGAGGAGCATAAAGGGGGTTCTTTCCTCTAATCGGGCTTACTCTGGTTATCATGCCTTCAATGCTCGCGATTGTGACTCTGCCAGTAACACGGAGTTAATACAGACAGTTAAGAATTATTTTTGCTTGGATAATCTCGACGTAAGCGGAAGAGCTGCAGACCTAGTATCCGAGGAAGACCGACAGGCCGTCTCGCAATTGAAGAATACTACCAAACGTGTTAAGGGTCGCCTCGAGACCGGGTTGATCTGGAAATGCAATAACCGAACACTTCCTGATAGCTTACTACTTGCCTTGCGTAGAGCTCAGTGTCTGCAGGCTAAACTTGCACGCGACCCAGAGCTTGCCGATATTTTATCGTCTAAAATCGGGGATTACGTACGCAAAGGATATGCATCGCCACTATCACACGAGTCGCTGTTAGACACCGGATGCTGGTATCTGCCAATATTTCCAGTCAGCAACCCAAATAAACCGAACAAAACTAGAATCGTCTGGGATGCGGCGGCCAGAACAAAAGGTGTATCCCTAAACACGGTACTTTCAAAAGGGCCGGACCAACTGGCTTGCATGCTATTCATTCTTCGAAGATTCCGTGAACGCCCAATAGCCTTGACGGGCGATATAGAAGAGATGTTTCATCAAATACGAATCAGGAGTGATGAGCAAGAGTATCAGCGCTTCGTATGGTTGCCACCTGGAGCCACTGAACCTTCCGTTTTTAAGATGAATGTTATGACCTTTGGAGCAACCTGCTCACCCAGCAGCGCACAATACGTGAAGAACTTAAACGCCGAGGAGTTCCGAGACCGTTATCCGAGGGCCGCCGAATGCATTATAAACAACCATTATGTTGACGACATGCTGGATAGTGTGAGCACAATAGAAGAGGCAATAACATTGGCTAAGGACGTAATATACACTCATGGTGAGGCGGATTCCGTATCAGAAACTGGCGTTCGAATTCTGAAGAGGTGTTACTCACCCTAGGAGCCAACGCCGTCAACTCTGACACAACCTTAAACCCCGATCAAGAACTACAAGCCGAAAAGGTGCTAGGCTTGTGGTGGCTCACTAAGGAAGACTGTTTTACATTCCGTGTGTCCAAACACCACAAAAATGGAGATCTGTTACACAGTCGCCGCCGGCCCACCAAGGGGGAAGTACTGAGCGTCATCATGAGCATTTTCGATCCTTTAGGGCTACTTAGTTTTTATGTCGTTTATGCAAAGGTTTTATTTCAGAAGATTTGGCGCTCAGGAATTGGTTGGGATGACCTCATCATCCATGAACATTACTCGGAATGGCTCAAATGGGCCCAACTCCTTCCTGAACAACGATTCCGATCTGGAAATGCACGTATTTGTCCACGCCAGCGAGAACGCCTATGTCGTCACATGCTATCTGCGTCACACCTTTGGAAATAACGTCGACTGTAAGCTGGTCGGCAGTAAAATGAAAGCAGCTCCGCTGAAGATACTCTCCATCCCGCGACTGGAGCTTCAAGCCGCTGTTTTAGGTGCTAAACATTCGAGGCAAGACATTCTGGACCGACTCTCGCACTGTGCTGGCATGGATTCGCTCTGATCACCGGCTGTACTCACCATTCGTAGCATTTAGGGTCGGTGAGATCTTAGAGCTAACAGACACGACAGAATGGAGATGGATTCCGTCGGCAGAAAATGTAGCAGACGACGCTGGTTTAACGGACCCACATTTCTACAACGAGACCGTGACAATTGGCCCATCGACTCGAGAGATGACGAATGCACAACTGAAGAGCTGCGAGCGAAAGTTCATGGCCACCATAATATTGGAGACCAAAGGCATTCGACTCTTGCCATACACGAGCGCTTTTCACGATGGTCTCAACTGGTACGAGTAATGGCGACTGTAGTACTGACAGTCCGCATATGGAAACTGTATCACACAGGGGTAAAACTGTGCTGTCGTGTGGAACAAAGAGACATCAATCGCGCCGAGAAGGTTCTTTTTAGGGAAACACAGCACGATGCGTTCGCTGATGAGATCGCCTTGCTTTCAAAAGGGAAAGCCGTAAATCGTAGTAGCTCAATCTGCAAGCTTTCGCCCTACCTCGACGAATGCTCTCTTATACGTCTTGGTGGTAGAGTCAATCGGCCCGGATGGCAGGATCAAATCGTGTTACCGAAGGGTCATAATATAAGCAGACTGATCGTATCAGACTTCCATAGCAGGTACCGTCACGGGAACGCAGAAACCATCGTAAACGAAATCCGGCAGCAGTTTTGGATCCCGCATCTTCGCACGCTGGTTAAACAGGTTCGCCGCGATTGCCTGATTTATCGCCTTCGAGATGCTACTCCACACCCGCATAAAATGTGAAAGGTGCCCGCCGCCCGAGTCCCTCCCTTTGTGCGTCCATTTACCTACGTGGGAGTCGATTACTGCGGACCACTGTCGGTGTCTGTACGACGAAGCACTGACAAGAGATACGGCGTGCTCTTTACATGCTTAACAACCAGAGCTATTCATTTGGAGGTCGCCTGCTCGCTATCCGCCGACTCCTGCATTCTTGCTGTTCGATGTTTCATGACAAGACGTGGCGTCCCGACTGAGTTTTGGAGTGATAATGCTACCAACTTTAAAGCCACCCAACGAGAACTCGCGGAAGCATCTGACGGATAAAGACAGGCTTTTGCCTTTACTAGCTCTTCCGTGAAGTAGATGTTTATACCTCCATTATCGCCGCATATGGGAGGTGTGTGGGAGAGACCCGTCCAATCAGTTAAGGACGTGCTCTACAACATACTACACTCTCAATGTCCATCCGATGAGCTATTACGAGGCGCGTTAATGGAAGTAAAATTAATAGTAAACCCTCGTCCACTCACCTATATACCGCTCGACCACTACAACGACGAAGCTATCACACCGAATCACTTTTTGGTAGGTAGATCAAATGGAATGAAGCCCCTACTTCAGCCGTCCGAAGAACCCTTGGATCTTAGAAAAGGTTGGAAATGTGCTCAGAACATGGCAGACGTATTCTGGAGACGATGGGTGCGTGAGTACTTACCAGTAATTAGAAGGCGCACAAAATGGTTTGAAAACGTACAGCCGATCGGAATAGGCGACGTTGTTTACATTGTGGACCCAAACGGGCCCGAAGTTGCTGGCCCAAAGGAAGAGTTATATCCGTCAAGATGGCTTCCGATGGACAGGTGAGAAGTGCCTTGGTGCACTGGGCTTGCCGTACTTTTCATTAGGTCAAATTTTGACAACTTTTATCGAATTTATCGAAATAAGCAACCAAATCTCGATAAATTCCATGAAATTTGACACCATTTGACATAATGAAAACCTGCATAAAGTTATAAGAAGTCATAAAAAATATTGCGATAATTCGGTTTTGTACAATAAACATTTTTTGAAGGTCTGGCCCAAGGCGAATTCATACAGGTGTGTTCGAGCGAATTCAGATCTATACGCACGCACACACTCCTTGTGGCTAAAAATGTCAGACAAAGCAACAACATAAGAAATTTTACAGCTTCGATTCGATTTTCGAGGAATAAGAAGAAACCATATGGTGGGAAGATGCCACCTGTAATGAATTCGCCTTGGTCCGGCCTTTTTGATAGTACTCGATAAACATATGAACGAGTAACAATTAGTTCAAGTTGAGCTCTCGCTACGAGGCTCTTTAGTTTTCTGCGCAAAATTAATAAAAGTAGTAAAGATCGTCATACAGTTCCGTGTGAACGTGAGCGGAATGAGCGGAGACTTTCTATTAGGTACGCAAAGGAAAAGAATTCCAAATCAATTATTTTGTGCGTTGGCGCACATCTGTCAAATGAATTCAATTCTTTATCCACAAAAACAATTTCTTTATCCACAAAAACAAAGTTTTGTTTTGTTGGGTCCCAGGGCATGAAGGGCATGACGGCAACGAAAAAGCAGATCACCTGGCAAAACATGGTGCTCTAACAGCATTTTATGGTGCGGAACCCTTTTGTGGACTCACGAAGGCCCACGTAAAGGCCCTTATACAGTTCCGTGTGAACGTGAGTGTGAATGAGTGGAGACTTTCTATTGCGTACGCAAAGGAAAAGAATTCCAAATCAATTTTTTTGTGCGTTCACGCACATCTGTCAAATAAATGCAATTCTCCAAAACATGTAAAAAAAATCAAAGTTGGGCGTGGTAATTGCCAAATTTCAACACTCACTTGCGAAGGGTTTGTGTCACTTTGCGTTCGCACACAATTCACTGTGAGATAGCAAAATATGCATATCAAGGCATATTTAACACTTTCACCCTATTTAAATGCAGTAATATCAAAGATATTTTAGTTGTTTATCCACTTACGCATGATTTTTTTTTTTAAAAGTGGTGTACTATCAACATATTACACAAAAGACAATTGTTCACGCTCAAAAATATGTGTATATAGACCCTCATACAGTTCCGTGTGAACGTCAGAGTGAATGAGTGGAGACTTTCTATTACGTACGCAAAGGAAAAGATTTCCAAATCAATTCTTTTGTGCGTTCACGCACATCTTCAAATGACTTCAACTCTCCAAAAAAATTAAAAAAAAACATCACAGTTTGGCGTGGTAATTGCCAAATTTCAACACTCACTTGCGAAGGGTTTGTGCCACTTTGCGTTCGCACACAATTCACTGTGATATAGTAAAATAAGCATTTCAAAGCATATTTAACACTTTCACTTAAGTTTAAATGCAGTAATATCAAAGATATTTTAGTTGTTTATCCACTTACGGATGATTTTTTTTTGGAAAAGTGGAGTAATATCAAAATATTACACAAAAGAAAATTGTTCACGCTCACCCACGTTCACGCTCAAAAAGAAGTGTATATAGGGCTTATAGGCTTAAAGGAGACCATAAGTAACTCGGAAAATAAACAGTTTAAGCAGCATTGGCAAATTCAGGCCAAACTCTTTATAGAACCCTCACAAAGAGCATCAGCCAGGCTTATTAATCTAAGGAGGGTGTATCTAAGAACCCTCACTGGGTATTCTACGGGACATTGCGGTCTGCGTTATCACCTGAGTAAGCTGAATCTGTCAGATACAACAATTTGTCGGTTTTGCGAACTGGACGATGAAACGCCGGCTCATATACTCTGAGAATGCATTGCGTAAGCAAGAAAGAGAGTCTGCTACCTAGGTGGGGTCACTCTCAATCCTTTCGGAATACGGAATAAAAAACCTGTGGAGGTGCTCAAATTTATAAAGAGCCTCCGCATACAGCAATAAGCTGATGGGTCACACAATATCACTCGAAGGGTTAAAAAGATATTCAAGGTCAAAGGTCAAAAAATAATTTTTTCATTTCAAAATATCTTGCAAACTGGTGAACGGATTTTTAAAAGGGTTTGCTCTTAAATTTTCTCTTCAAAATACCTTTCATTCAATGTATACTTATTATGTATTATACTTATTAATCCTTTGACTCACTATGCACTAAAAACGAACAAAAAAGCAACTTTCGTCCAAAAACTCACAAATACTTTTCTTTTAGAATGACCATCTTACGGCAATTAAAAGTTATGTGGACCATTTAAAAATAACCCTGTGATACATACCAACTCCGGGTGGTTGCCTGAACCGTGGCAACGTGCCATGGTACGCACTCTTTTGGGCGGGATCCATGATATTTATGTGTAGAACACATCTTTGAGATGGCGGCCTTCGGCCGCGCTTATGATTACTAACCCTGTAATCGATATTTCGATCTCATTCTGAGATCATCATCAGGAAAACAATTTGTGGCGAATGTTCTCAAGAATCGCTCATCTCCCAACTCTAGAGTATTTCCATCACTAGCGTCACTACCACAACTACAGCTGTGAGAGCGAGCGAGAGAGAGGCAGGTTTGCGAATGTGGCACAAAGAGGAGATGACGATAGATAAACGTTTCGAGAACACGGTTGCGCGAATAAACCAGAAATGTGTAGATATTTCGAGGTTGTGAAGCTGCTGTCTGCTAGGGTATATAAACCGCGCAAAGACAACGCAAATCAATCAGTTTATTTTGAAGTGTTGTACAGTGAAGTACTGAACAGTGAATTAACCCGCGATATTGTACTACGGTTTTTAGTACTGAATAAAGCGTACTACTTATTAAGCAGAATCGGAGTGCTTTATTTAACGTACAGTGGTCGAACTCAGGGAAAATAATCGAAGATTCGTCACAATTGGTGTCAGAAGTGGTATTGTTAAATAAATACAAGGACATTGAAAAGGATAACAAGGACATTGCAAGGATATGGCAAAGTTTAATGACTTGAAGATCCAACAACTCAAAAACGAGTTGGAGAAACGTGGAATGGTAACAACAGGCAATAAGCCAGAGCTACAATCACGTCTACGCGAGGCTATGGAAGCGGAAGGAATCAACGTTGACGATTATGTTTTTCAGCTTTCGGAAGAGGGAGCGACGAAAATAGAAGAGCAAAAGGATACTCCGGATTCAGTGGCAAATGTGGACACAAACTCTTTATTGGCTGCCTTGGCTCAGCTGTCAAACAACATAACATCAAGCATGTCATCTCAGTTGGAACAAGAGACACGCATGGCATCAAAGTTGGAAGAACAAGAGACACGATTGGCATCTCAGTTAGAAGAACAGAAGGCATACATGGCGTCACAGATCAAGGAAGAGTTGATGGAACAGGAAACACGCATAACGTTAAAACAAGAGGCACAAGAGCAAAGAGTCTCATCGCAGCTAGAAGTTGTCAGTGGACGACACGATCAGATCGAAGCCGAGGTGGATGCGTTAAGAAGTCGTATCCAGGAGTTGCAGATGAATCGTCTAAGTGTTTCCACAAGCGTACCTAAGGTAAAAACCCCATCATTTGATGGTTCTGTTCCTTTCCAGGTATTTAAGCTACAATTTGAGAAGACAGCAGCTGTGAACAACTGGGGCGGTGAAAATAAAGTCGCTGCACTCTTCGTAGCATTGAAAGAACCGGCAACCGAAATCTTACAGACTATTCCTGATGGCGAACGAAACAACTATGAAGCATTGATGGGTGCTGTGGAGAGACGTTATGGTAGCGAGCATCGGAAGCAGATTTACCAAATAGAGCTACATCGGTATCACATGCTCTAACTCAAGAAACAGCATCACTTTTGTGCAAACCAGCGTACAAAGCTCATCGTGTGGAAGTAGAACGACAAGAATGGGTGGACGCAATCCTAGAAGCAGTGAACGGAAAGAAACAAAAAAATGAAGCGGCCATTAAATTCTTCAAGTGCGGGAAATCTGGTCATATTGCACGTTATTGTGGATCTGGATCTAGCTCCAATAATTCCAGTAATGCAAGCGGACGTAAGCGCAAGGCTGAAGGAGATGAGCAAGTCTCCCAATCCAACCAACCGTTAAACTAAAGAGAGTCAGCCGCAAGGGGCGTAGGCTGGCTCCCGCAATTGGATGCCCCATAATCTCTGTCTCACAGATCGGAAGGAAGTCGAGTAATGTTACTGTTGGAGGACTCGTGGACGGAAAGGAGCGTTTACTGACTATTGATACGGGCGCATCTCATTCCATCATTCGATCTGATTAAGTCAACAAAGGAGTGAGGCCATTACATGGAGCAAAGTTGCGTACGGCGACTGGTGAGGACACCCAAGTCCAAGGAGAAGTAACATGTGAAATCGCAATTGGAAATGTCACCGTACTGCACAATTTTATAGTGGCAGATATTGTTTATTTATTTATTTATTTATTTATTTATATATATTAAGCCAATCAGACTAGAAAATCTTACAGGCTAGGTAGAAATATGTGATAACAGTAGGCAACTTACTAGTATACATAAATGGCTTACTTATAAAGAGGGTTTATTGTACTTAAAAAGCACTCTTTTGAACAAGAAAAATCTATTTCCAAAAAATTAGTAATTCTATTAAACTCAATCAAAGATCTAGTAATAGGAGCATTGATAGCATAAAGAGCTTTGAACAGACGAACGTTGAAGAACTCAAAGTTCCTAAGGGCTCTGGCGGGAATATTTATGAAAATCCTCTCCAGAAGCATGGGGCAGTCAGTAGCACCACGAAAAACGTCAAAAATAAACGATAGCGACAAAATTATTCTCCTGTTCTGCAGTGACTTTAAGTTGATCAATAGGCATCTGGACTCATAAGTCGGAATGGGTTCAGAAAAGCGTAAGCTGCGCAAAGCAAAGTATAAAAATACCTTCTGAATCCGTTCGATTCTTGCAATGTGGCACTGATAATAAGGCGACCAAATAAAACAGGCGTACTCAAGTTTAGAGCGCACAAACGCTGTATATAAAAGCTTTAACGTATAAGGGTCAGTGAACTCTGAGCTATGACGTCTAACAAAAGCAAGCATGGCATACGATTTCGAAATGCAAAGGTTAATATGTTTTGCGAAGGTAAATTTTGAGTCAAAAGTTACTCCCAAATCTTTTATTTCACTAACCCTTGTAAGGGGCGAGTTAGATAAATGGTATGAGGTTTCAATGACGTTAACGCGTTTTGAAAAAGTGATATGAAAACATTTTTTTAAATTAAGAGTTAACCGATTGCTAATACACCAAGCACTTAAATTATCCAAATCTAATTGCATCAGTTCAGAGTCATCGTGACTGTAAATGAGTGAATAAATTTTTAAATCATCCGCATATAGTAAAAACTTTACAGTAGAAAAACAGGAGCGAATGTCATTAATAAACAATATGAAGAAAAGTGGTCCTAAGATGCTTCCCTGTGGCACACCAGAGCAGGCAACGAAGGGAGAAGACTTGACATTGTCCACAATGACCCTACAGCAGCGATCTCGTAGGTATGATTCAATCCATTTTAGAAACACTGAGTGGAAACCCATACAGGCAAGCTTCTTGAGCAGGACTACATGGGAAACCCGATCAAATGCTTTAGAAAAGTCCGTATAAACTGTGTCAACCTGACATCCAAACTGAAAAGCTGCGATGCAGTCATCAGAAAAAATAGCCAGGTTAGTCACAGTTGAACGTCCCGGAAGAAAGCCGTGCTGCTCTGGACACACGATATTCTTCACGAGAAATATTAATTTTTCCTGGATGATGCATTCAAAAAGCTTTGACGTGGCGGAAAGTTTTGAGATGGGTCTATAATTGCTAATGTCATTTTTGTTGCCACTCTTGAAGATAGGCGTAATAAAAGCCAGTTTCCACGGATCAATGAAAGTGCCTGAGGACAGGGAACTGTTAAATATTAATAATAGGGGATAAACAAGAGCTTCGCACTGTTTAAACAGAATTGCGGACAAACCATCAACATCAGTGTTTGCTGACTGTTTAAGACGAGAGATGCCTCTAACGACATCTTCGGAAGAAAGTGCAAGATTGCCAAAATCAATTGAAGGTTGTATATTGAAACGAATTTCTTCACCACTTTCCGAGTCAGACGCGAAATTGGCCAGGAAAAACTCTGCGAACAAATTTGCCGCATCAGAAGATGAATCAACAACTTTGTCGCCAAGGAAGAGAGAGGACGGAATATTCGACACAGATTTTTTTGACTTAACAAAATTCCAAAACGATTTTGGGTTTGTTTTTAAGTTTTCTTCAAAGCTTAAAATGTAATTTCTGTGCAAGAATTTATCAAGACACGCGAACTTCTTTTCAAGCTCCTTATACTTTTCGAAGAACACCATGTTTTTACTATTTTTGAACTTGCGAAAAAACTTATTCCTCAGATTTCGAATTTTCATCAGGGCCGCATTATGCCAGGGAACTTTGTACTTTTTCTTTGAAACCAAAGGAATAGACCGTTTACAAATATCCCCAACAGTTGTTCTGAATTTCTCGAAAGACCCGTTAGTATCTAAGTTGTGAAACAAGTTATCCCAATTAATTTCTAGAAATAGATTGTTCAAGTCAAAAAAGTTGCAACGCTTAAAATTAAAAGAAAGATTTGATGCATCATTTATAACTTTGGCAAACTTATAGAATTCAAGAGTTATGACTAACGGAACATGGTGCATGTCAGACTTTGTCACAGGTGAATCGCATTTTAGCAAAGTGTAGTTTAAATTATTACTCAAAAATACTAAATCTAAGGTGCGAGCAAGTAGATTTGGGTAACAATTAATTTGACCTAAATCGATGCTTAAAAAACTATCTATTAGATATATTTCATTCAGGCTAGTAACATCACTCGCTATTAATGAAGAGCTGGAAGTATTCCGAGACCAATTTATGTTAGGAAGGTTGAAATCGCCTAGCACGCAGAGATGATCGCCTCCTAATTTGTTAGGTTGGCATTTCTATCCTTGCGGAAGACATTATATAGCATGGGGTCGAAGTACTCCTCACTGCAAAAGTTCTCATTCAACCACGTCTCAATGATAACAAAGACATCATAATCCTGATGTGAACTGAATAGCCGCAAGAGCTGGGATTTTGTTCTAACGCCAGCCATGTTTTGCAAGTAGATTTTTAAGCCACTCGTTGTTCCACCGGACCCAACCGATTGCCGTTGGACATCGGTTGGACCTCGTCGTTTTTTGGCCCAAAATTAAACGGCCGCAGAGCTATATTTGTAGGCCATAGCTCTGGCACCAATAGCTTTTGAAGTGAGCTGGCATCAACACCCAGCTTAAAATTAATATAACGCAGAGATTTGGGATCCACACCAACCTTTACTAATGGAATACACACGATAGAGTTTTCATCTATCCCGGTATGTTGAGAAATGTGCGACTTTAATTTTTCGGCAGTCACCGAGGCAGAGAAGGGCGAGATATGCAGCCACTTCCTTTTCGTAACAGCACTTAAATCACCACTAATGGCCGACCCAACAACTAAAGGTTGCGCTAGTACATTCAAGGTATGCTGTTTACCATTATTTGGGGTGGGTCTAATGTTGTTATTAGCAATGGCAGCATTATTGTTACTTTCCGCACTATCCGATATTGAGCTAGTACCTGCATCAGCATTAGCATTGTTGGGAGCGCGTTCTCTGTTGATTTGATTTTTATTATTATTTCTTCGTCTGTTCTTTTTTTTATTTTGCACTCTTTTCCATTCGTTTTGGTTACCAACAACTGCAGGAGGGTTGTCAACAATAGCCAAAGTAGGCGAAGAAAGTTGAGAGGTAGGGGCGTTAGGAATTGGCGTCGCAGGTGAAATGCTAGCAGCAGCATCGTTGGGCAGCATTATTGCCGATGGAGGAGTAACTGTACCAGCTGATATAGTAACAGCATTAGCAACGACGTTGACAGAGCCCGTATCAGTGGAAGTTGTAGCAGCAGCAGCATAATTTGAGGAGGGTGGATGACTAGCGGATGCTGTATCAATCTGATTGTATGGTCTCCTGGGCTCCTTAGCAGCGCCGTCGGCAGAGCCACTAGCGCCCGTTGACATACAAGAAGAGGTTGGCTGTGTAGATGTAGAGAAGTTGCATTTGTTTACACTGCACAATTTCTCAAATTGTGAGAGCAAATGAGACAAAATGGAATTGTTGTCGTTGAGCTTACGCTGCACGTCACGAACATCAGCTTGAAGGGAATCGGTTTTTTGTCGTAAGCACTCATTATCTTCATGCAAAACATTCAAAGCAGAGAGAAGTTTAGAGTTAAATAATTTCAACTCAGCAAAATTGTCATTAGCAGTGAGGGAATTAGGCATTTGCACTTGAGTGGCTTGTTGTTGTTGTGATGAGGAATTATTCAAAGTCAAAGACTCATCTTGTTGATCAGCAGCACATACACCACAAATATAGACATTGTCAGCATTATTTAAGTTATTTAAGTCGACAGGCAGGCTACCAACAACACAACTCAAATGAAAAATCTCTCTGCACTGATTACACTGCACAGAAGTTTGGGCGCGCTCAACTCTGTGGCCACAGAAACAAGGCATATTGTAGCAAATATTAGAAAATTATAAGCACAGGAAAAGAAAAACGGAGTCAATGTCTTTAACACAGTTTTAATTTTAATTTTAATTGTTCTGCGACAGTAAATAAAAGCTCGAATTTAAGAAAAACTTAGAGCGCAGTAAAAACACGTCTGTTCACGACAAACTTCACTCACAATAATGCTGATAGGATCATAGTTGGTGTGGATTTCTTAAGCAACCAAGGCATCAAGATCGACATGCAAAACAGGACTATGAGCTATAAGAACATGGATGTGCCACTCAATTTTGGTTACGAGAACAAGTACATCAGTAAGCGGGTACTCGTGGAAGATAGCCAACAAATTCCACCGAAGTCGGAGGCAGTCATTTGGGCAAGGATTGATGGAGATTATGGGACAAACAAATTGTGGGTTGTCGAGGCAGCAAACAATTCAAAGACGGATATACTAGTAGGAAAAACACTGGCTATGACAAAACAAGATGGACGTATACCGGTAAGAGTACTAAATGAGTTTCGATCGCCGATCAAGCTTTCCAAAGGAGCTATATTGGGACAATGTCAGGAGGTGGAGGTGATTATTAACTGTGAACAAGCTCCAGGGAAATGTCTCTACCAGCAACATTAATCTATCAGATAATATCACGGCGTTGACGCAAGAGCTCGAAGAAGACCACCAGAATAAGGCAAAACAACTTCTACTAAAGTACTCTACCATATTTGACAAGGATGGCTCCAAACCAGGTCGGACCAATGTAGTGAAGCATCACATTGATACCGGTGACGCGAGCCCAATCCGCCAAGCTCCTCGAAGTGTTCCATTGGCCAAACGGCAAGTGGTAAGAGAAATTATACAAGAAATGAGTGACAGCGGCGTGATCGAACCATCAGCTAGTTCATGGAGCTCACCGGTAGTGCTAGTGAAGAAAAAGGATGGAAAAATGCGGTTCTGTGTGGATTACCGGGAGCTGAACGACGTAACGAAAAAGGACAGCTATCCACTACCAAGAATTGACGATACTCTGGACTCACTATCTGGTACGAAATGGTTCTCTACACTGGACTTGAAAAGCGGCTATTGGCAAGTGGAGGTTAAAGATGAGGATAAGGAAAAGACAGCCTTCAGCGTTGGAGAGGGGCTGTGGCAATTTACGGTAATGCCCTTTGGACTATGTAACGCTCCAGCTACTTTTGAGAGACTCATGGATCAGGTATTGAAAGGGCTGCATTGGAAAATATGTTTGGTGTACCTGGATGACATCATCGTGCTGGGAAAAAGCTTTGAGGAACACCTCAAGAACTTGGAGGAAGTTTTCCAAAGGATAGCTGGCGCCGGTCTGAAATTAAGTCCCAAAAAGTGTGCATTGTTCAAGAAGGAAGTAAGTTACTTGGGTCACAAGGTTACTACGGAGGGAATTTGCACGGCTAAAGAGAAGATCGATGCAGTAAAGGATTGCCCAAGACCCAACGATTTGCATGAGTTACGAAGTTTCCTTGGACTGTGCACGTATTATCGCCGATTTGTACCGAATTTCGCCAGCGTAGCCAGTAGCCTTCATGAGTTGACCAGAAAGAATATGTCATTTGATTGGAAGAAGGAACATGAAGTGGCTTTCCAAACCTTGAAGGAACGGCTGTGCACTGCCCCAATGTTAGCGTATCCAATCCCAGGTTCAACGTTTATTCTGGATACAGATGCAAGTGGTTATGCGATTGGAGGAGTTTTGTCACAGATTGTCGATGGGCAGGAGAAGGTAGTGGCGTACTATAGCCGCACAATTGGAAAGCCCGAAAGGAACTATTGTGTAACATGAAGAGAACTACTGGCATTGGTGGAGTGCATCAAACATTTCCACAAGTATCTCTATGGACAGCGATTCCACGTCAGGACAGACCATGCAGCGTTGAAATGGCTTTTGCAGTTCCGTAATCCGGAAGGTCAATTGGCACGGTGGATAGAGCGACTACAAAGTTATGACTTTTCCATAGAGCATCGCAAAGGCAGCAACCACGGCAATGCTGATGCAATGTCCCGGCGACCATGTAACATAGAATGCAAGCATTGTTCGAAAGCTGAGGCCAAGGAAGATGTTATAGATGTGCGGCTGATGACTATAACATCTACTGACGAATGGAACATTCATCAACTAAGGAAGCATCAGCTAGAGGACTCAGATCTGGTACGTGTGATGCAAGGAATCGAGCAAAACGAACGACCAACAAGAGAGGAGATGTCAGCAGAGAGTCCTGTTGCCAAGTCATATTGGGTACAGTGGAACAGTCTGAAATTGGTATCCGGTTGCTTACATAGAGTATGGGAAAGCGAAGATGGTCAATGCGCTCGGAAGCTGGTAGTTGTCCCAAGGAAGAAAATCTCTGATGTTTTGTATGAGCTACATAATGGCCCAAGTGGAGGTCATCTCGGAGTCACGAAAACGTTGGAGAAAGTCAAGCAGAGATTCTATTGGGTTGGCTGCCGGCAGTCGATCGCGGAGTAGATTGCCAACTGTGAGGTGTGCATCAAAGCAAAGGGTCCGAAGTCGAGAAGTCATGGACAGATGAAGCAGTACAACACAGGTGCACCGTTTGAGAGGATTGCCATGGATGTAGCTGGTCCATTTCCTACTAGCAAACTCGGGAAAAAGTACGTATTAGTTGTTATGGACTATTTCAGCAAATGGCCAGAAGTTTACCCGATTCCAAATCAAGAGGCAGAAACCATTGCAGAGGTGTGCACTAACAATTGGATAGCGAGGTTTGGTGTACCGATGGAGCTACATTCTGACCAAGGCAGGAATTTCGAATCAGTCGTATTCCAAGAAATGTGCAAGACATTGGGTATTCGGAAAACTCGAACAACTGCACTGCATCCTCAGTCAGATGGCATGGTGGAACGTTTCAATCGAACCTTAGAAGAGCACATAAGGAAAGTAGTGGATAAGTTCCAGAAAGATTGGGACACGCACATCTCCTTGTCCTGATGGCATATCGCTCGGCAATACATGAAACAACGGGTCAGACTCCGACAAAAGTAATTTTTGGGAATGATCTTCGGTTGCCAGCTGACTTGAAGTTTGGGATAAATGCTGATGAAGGAATAAATGCCAGGAAATCCACTAGCATCTTGGAAGAAGAAATGAGAGAAATACACGACCTTGTAAGACAACGGACGAAGATCATGAGTGATAAGATGAAACCCAGATACGACAAAGCAATCAACTCGGAAGGTTTTAAAGAAGGAGATTTAGTGCTGTTATACAACCACAACGAAAGAAAAGTTTGTCCCCAAAACTGCAATCTAACTGGGAAGGCCCATATAAAGTAATAAAGCGGATAAATGATGTTGTCTACCGCATACAAACTGTTGGAAGCCCACGAAACAAAAATGAAGGTGGTTCATCTGGAGAGGCTAGCAACGTTTGGATCGGGAAATGTGTCTGATCGGGACGATCAGACTTAGGTGGAGGGCAGTGTGGCGAATGTTCTCAAGAATCGCTCATCTCCCAACTCTAGAGTATTTCCATCACTAGCGTCACTACCACAACTACAGCTGTGAGAGCGAGAGAGGGAGAAGCAGGTTTGCGAATGTGGCACAAAGAGGAGATGACGATAGATAAACGTTTCGAAAACACGGTTGCGCGAATAAACCAGAAATGTGTAGACATTTCTAGGTTGTGAAGCTGATGTCTTGTTATGTATTTACCAATAGTTGGAAACCCTGTTTACCTACTGTCATTATTCTTATATATATATGTATGTATATCTTTCATATTAATTATTCACTTTCTTCTGATATAGATATCGTACAATGTAACACGAGGTTTTCATTTTCATAAAAATATATTGAAGTCTTTAATTATTAGTATAACCTTAAATCGAGCGCGTGCATTTATTTCTATTGGAACATTACAATAAATGGCGACGAGGAGTAAAATCGAAATGTTATTTAAATAGACATTACAATAAATCATTAAATTAACGTGAACGGTCATAACCTTGAATATAAAATGGAGGCCCAAGTTCAACAATTGCTTCAGGCGATAACCGTCATGACGACCACGATGCAGCAGCAGCAACAGCAAATCGCAGCAAATCAACAAACGAGCAGTACCAACGTCAACATAATTTCAACCTTCGAAGCATTCGATCCAAAAGTAGAGTCATTTAAAACATATAAAGAGCGCCTGGAAAACCATTTCCATATTAGAAAAATTTTTGGAGAAAAAGATATGTGCGCAAAACTGCTTCTACAATACATTGGGCCAGCGACGTACTCGCGTTTAGCAACTTTAGCATCACCTAAAAACATAAATGTGCTGAAATATGATGAAATAGTAGCATTATTGGAAAAACACTTCTCCAGCAAAGAACATTTTGGTAGAGCAACACAAATTTCTTTGTGAAATTCAGAATAGCGAGCAGTCTCTGACAGATTTCATAATTAACCTACAGAAAAGAGCAATGGAATGTGATTTTGTATGCGAATGTGGGAAATCTATCTCAGATATTTTTCTAAGGTCCCAACTAATCAGAGGGATACGAGATGGGCATATTAGAGAGCAGCTTCTACAAGACCCGAAGGCAACATTCAAGCAAATAGTTGAAAAAGCAAAAACGTTGGAAGCCGCCAAAATAAATAGTAACGTGATTGCAAACAAGGCAACAGGTGCCACAAGTGATGTGCAGCAAATCCGTCAACATCGTAGCGACAGAAATCGTAATCGAAGTTTGTCCCGAAATAGAAACTCGAAGTCATCGACAAGAGTTAATTACAGCGAATTGGGGATAGAAGGTTTGTGTCTAAGATGCGGCCGGAGTAACCACTTATCGAAGGAATGCAATGTAAATAAGAGCAAATTAAAATGTAATTCATGTGGCAAGACTGGTCATGTGCAGAGGTTATGTATTCAAGATAAAATGAAGCAAAAGAAATCTAAAAATGTAAACAATAACGCAGCTACATCAAATGCAATTGACTCCTACACAACAGAAGAAGAATATTATGGTGTAAATCATGTTATCGATATTTATGAGCAAAGTGCTGCAAAAAGTTCATCCATAGATGCAGAAAAATTTTATACTGATGTTTTAATTAATGGAAGGAAACAAAACTTCGAAGTTGACTCAGGTGCCGGCTACACGTTGCTGCCGGAAAATCAATTTATGAAATTAAATATCAAAACACCGCTAAGAAAAAGAAATATTGCTTTCCGAGTCTATACAGATGATGTTTTTGTGCCAATTGGAGTCGTAACTGTGGACGTACGTTACAAGAATAGAACATCAAAAGAAGATTTGTATATTGTGTCGTCAAGGCGTACCGCATTACTAGGTCGTGTATGGATACGTCATTTAAAAATTAATCTACACGAAATCGACGAAGACAGCTCTAAAAACTACACTAGCGACAACAACATTAATTCTATATCGGAAATCGAGCAACAATTCCCAGAAATTTTTGAAGAACGAGTCGGTTGCATTCCGGACTTGGTCTGTAGTCTAAAATTACGACAAGGAGCAAAACCCGTGTTCTTAAAAGAAAGGCAGGTTCCTTTTGCGTTACGCGAAAAAGTGGAACATGAGCTTGACAATATGGAGCGAGACGGCATAATTACAAAAGTTAACACAAGCAATTGGGGTTCACCATTGGTGGTAATACCAAAACCTGACGGTAGCGTGCGACTTTGCGTGGACTACAAAGTAGCTGTTAACCCACAACTGGAAGCGGCACACTATCCAATCAAAAGAATCGACGAAATTTTCAACACCCTAAAGAACTCAAAATATTTTTGTAAACTAGACTTATCCAAGGCGTATCTTCACGTACGAGTGGATGATGACAGCAAAGAGGTGCAAACTATTTCAACACACCGAGGTACGTACCAAATGAATCGTTTATCTTTTGGAATCAAAACTGCCCCAAGTGAGTTTAACCGTATTCTAGACCAAATATTGCAAGGCCTCGATGGTACCATCGCGTACTTCGACGACATAATTACGCATGGTGCAACGTTGGAAGAATGCGAAGATCGTCTAATCAAATGTCTGGAAAGACTAAATAAATATCAATTACACGTCAACAAAAGAAAATGTGAATATTTTAAAGAAGAAATTAAATATCTAGGGTATGTAGTGAGCCATAACAAAATTTCAAAATGTCCAGATAAAGTGCAGGCAATTATAGACATGCCAAGACCTGAAAATATAGAGCAAATAAGAAGATTCCTTGGAATGATTACATATTATTCAAAATTTTTACCGGATGTATCAACATTAACATTTCCTTTACGCCAGCTTTTAGAAAAAAACAGAAAATTTAATTGGACAGCGCAATGCGAAAAAGCATTTAAGAAGCATTGCCAATAACATTAGCATGTGACGCAAGTCCGACCGGTATAGCTGCTGTACTATCACATATTGTTGAGGGAGCGGAGCGTCCCGTAGCATTTATTTCAAGAGCATTAACCAAAGCGGAACAAAATTACAGCCAGCTTGACAGAGAAGCGTTAGCAATTATTTTTGCCGTTGATAAGTTTTTTATGTATTTATACGGAAGAGATTTTATATTATTGACGGATAACCGCCCCCTAACAAGAATATTTCATCAAAGTGCAAAAACACCAGCTATGACATCAGCAAGACTACTGCGTTACGCTTCATTCTTACAAGGATTCAACTACAAAGTTCAACATCGTAAAGCTGAAGATAATGTGAACGCAGATTGTTTATCGAGAGCACCCATCAAAGAAACACCGACGTTTAAACATTTTTTGGACGAAGAGGTACGAAATATTCACAATGGAAAGATCAACCAAATATCAACATTCTCAATCAATGCCACTACTATTTCAAACGAAACAGAACGTGATGTGGAACTCGCAAAACTAAAGAAAGATTTAGCGGGTGGTAAGAATTGTGATCCCAATTATTCGTTGCAAGATGGTATCATATTTAAAGATGATCGTATCGTTATACCATTGAAGCTACGTGCAGAAATTTTAAAAGAACTACATTATACACATGTAAAAATGAAGCAGCTTGCAAGAAAATACTGTTTTTGGAAGGGCATTGACGCTGATATAGAGCGATTGGTAAAATCATGTCCTAGTTGTGCGGAAGTGAGAAAACACCCTCCGAAAGTTGAACTCATCATTGGGAAGAGCCGACCGAAAATTTTCAAAGAGTCCATATTGATTACGCAGGTCCATTTCAAAATCACTATTTTCTCGTACTAGTAGATGCAAAATCTAAATGGCCGGAGATCCGTATAATCAGAGATGCTCCAACTTCTGAAAAGACAATCGATTTATTACAAGATATTTGTGCAACACACGGATTACCACAAACAATTGTATCGGACAACGCAACGATATTTCAAAGTGCAACGTTTAGAGAATTTTGTTGCGAGAACGGGATTATCAAAAAGTTTATAGCCCCTGGACATCCAGCAACTAACGGATTGGCTGAGAGGTACGTCCAAATTTTGAAAAAGAAGCTAAAAGCGAATAATGATGAAAAATTACCTTTAAATATTAAACTACGAGAAATCCTGTTTCGCTATAGGGCAACCCCATTGGCAAATGGTCAAAGCCCAGCTCAAATGTACCTGGGACGTGATCTGAGAATTAAATTGGACGCTATGCGGCCAGTAAAACAATTGAAATCAGCAGTACAAAATGCTCGAGTTCGATCCCTAAGCGTAGGCGATAGAGTACAAGTGCGATGGTTTCACAGGAATAAACCTGGTTGGAAATTTGGCGAGGTGAAACGCAAGTTTGGACATCTTCATTATCAAGTAAAACTAGATGATGGATATGAATTGAAACGCCACATTAACCAATTGCACAAATCTGGTATTGATCCACCGAAGAAGACTGTAACGTTTGCGGAACCACCCGTACAACAAAAATCAAAAAGAGATGAAATTCACATTGAACGTACAGTAACCACTCCGGCTACACAACCAGCACCAATCTCACAACCTACACCATTATCAACGCCTGACGATCCAGTAAGAAGATCGAGTAGGACCAGAAGGCCTCCTACATACTTGCAGAACCATGTTCGCTATTAAGTGTGGGAGACACTGTTATGTATTTACCAATAGTTGGAAACCCTGTTTACCTACTGTCATTATTCTTATATATATATGTATGTATATCTTTCATATTAATTATTCACCTTCTTCTGATATAGATATCGTACAATGTAACACGAGGTTTTCATTTTCATAAAAATATATTGAAGTCTTTAATTATTAGTATCACCTTAAATCGAGCGCGTGCATTTATTTCTATTGGAACATTACATGTCTGCTAGGGTATATAAACCGCGCAAAGACAACGCAAATCAATCAGTTTATTTTGAAGTGTTGTACAGTGAAGTACTGAACAGTGAATTAACCCGCGATATTGTACTACGGTTTTTAGCATAGTGTATCAATACAAAGTGTAAACTCTTCTGCATAGCCGTCAAAATTCCAAAATGAGTTTAACACCTGTTTGAGATTGTGGTTAATAAAAAGTGTGATATCATAGGCATAGGCGTGAAAATTTCAAAGTGAGTTTAGTCACCTGTTTTTAATTTCCTTTTTTGTCTCACTTCTTTCCATCTTCCCATCTCTTTCTACCATTAGGTAAAAGATAGGAGACCGCCATGTTGATGTGTGCAGGATGTTAAACAACGCCATTGCTTTTCTGTTATTCGGTGCTGGCGACATTTTAATATGTGCAGAATGTAAACAAACCGACATTTTAATGTGTGTTGTCAAAAGAAGAGTTCACACTTGTTATTGATACACAATGGTTTTTAGTACTGAATAAAGCGTACTACTTATTAAGCAGAATCGGAGTGTTTTATTTAACGTACAGTGGTCGAACTCAGGAAAAATAATCGAGGATTCGTCACAAATTGAATATGAGTCGATAATCTCAGAATGAGATCGAAATATCGATTAATAAAATTAGAAATACAAAATTAACACTGTGTTTCAATCTTAATCTGCCTTGAGCTCAACAAAACTTAATAAATTTTACTTATTGAAGGCAAATAAAAATATTTTAAAACATTTTCATTAATTTCTTTTAGAAAAAACATAGTTTCCATATAAAAATTTTACATAAAGGTTGGAGTGTTATACATCAAATGCAAGGTATTTTTTACCTAATTATTGGTACTTAATATTTTCTAATCCGATAAGTAATTTGAAAGATTTTTCGATTTAAAAAAAATAAATTTGCCCTTTCACGTGGAGATATTCCCGCAAATACTGCTATCGATCTATATATGTTTTTTTTTTATTTGCGAAATGTATGTATTCTGCACTTATGCCTTTTTATGCCCCCTTCTACAAAAAATGAAAGAAATCGCGACCGTACATTATAGGAAAGTCAACTCGTCAATATTCTGAATCAACATGAAATTGAATGAAAAATCGATGAATGTAAACGCCCTTTAATCTCGTTTTACAACAGCACATTGCTGTGTTAAACAGATCTTTCTTTTTAGTTGTTATCGTCGTTGTGCGTCTATAGCTACATAAAAGAGTGTCAAACACCTTGGCATATATATTTAACGAAAAAGTTCATCGTCTATAACTTATCATTAAAGATTTGCAAGACAAAGTGTAATTTGACCATAATAGTTTCCTGGTTGGATTTCCTTTATACAGCCATTGTTACGAACTAGCAAGTTGTGACGTTTTTGTACAAAATAACTTCAAGCAATGAACAGGTGAAATGTAAATAATTGCTTTACCGCGCATGAATCTCCGTTATGAAAATATATTATTTTTTAATTTATGCAAAACCATTGCGAAGTTTACCAACAAAAGCGGTATTTGTTTCCTCTAGGGGTCAACTGCTAATAAATTAGCTAAAATTATGGGGGAGGGCTCAAAAGACGGGTTTAGGCCTCAGGATCACGAAACCGAGGAGGGCTCAAAAGACCGGTCTTGGCCTCAGGATCACGCTTTTTTTAATAGTTTGCTTCTCTGAAGAGATTTGCGATAAAAGTTGCAAGTTTTATTGTGGTTATTGTAATTGTCCCTAAAAACGGGTATACCACGCACCCGGACTTGACAGAGTTATTTTTTATAAGCGCATAAAGTTCTGCACATAACTAGTATGGGTAATTGTCTAGTTTAGCTGTCAACTGCTAATAAATTAGCTAGAATTATGGAAGAGGGCTCAAAAGACCGGGTTTGGCCTCAGGATCACGAATCCGGAAGGGGTTTTACTTTTAAATTTTTGTTTCAGTGAAAAGTTATGGTAAAAAAAAACAAAAATTGACCAGTGTTCGATACCAAAATTGGGCCTTCGGCCGCGCTTATAAAAAATAACCCTCGGCTATGCCATGCCAAGTCCGGACGTGTGACATAACCGTGGCTACCGCCACGTCGCGACTGTTTTTACACGCTTTTAGACAGCCTAATGTAATTACAACAACCACATGAAAACTTGCAACTTTGATTGCAAATATCTAAAAATATTAAAAAACTACTTCCGGATTCGTGATCCTGAGGCCAAACCCCTTCTTTTGAGCCCCTTCCCATAATTTTAGCTTATTTATTAGCATTTGACAGCTCAACTAGACGATGTTAGGGTACATGGGTATTCGTTACCTTTAGCGGTCAACTGCTAATAAATTATGGGAGATAGCTCAAAAAACGGGGTTTGCCCTTAGGATCACGAATCCGGAAGAGCTTTTATAATTTCTTGTTTCTGTGAAAAGTTATGGTCGAAAAATCGAAAAATTACCCGAGTCAGATAGCAAAATGGGGGCGGAATCCGTGGTGTTTATGTGCAGAACACGTTTAGGTAACATAATTAAATTTCGTAAGAACTTAAAAATTAAAAAAAAAGGTTAAGAATCTAAGGAATACCGCCAGTTTAGCTAAACAAGAAAAAATAAAGGGCATAGTCCGCCGAGAGGGTCGAAAAATGTGCTAGCGTCAGTAAGGAATGCACTATTTGTTAAAATCGAGGGAGGTTTTCTGAGATTAACTGTAAACGTGATATATTCTTCGTCAGTATTCCAAACGATCCCCAATGCATTGACGTTTTTGTCGTCGACGATGTAATGCGAAATGGACTTCGATGTATTTGAGATACTATCTCTAAGCTGTGCGCAGTTTGTTGCCCATTATCGCAACTCGAACCCACCCTCTTGAAAAAGTGAAGAAGCATTATGATGTATGGCCTTTAAATCGTCACTGCAGGACGCTTCTGTTAGCAGATCGCGACTTCATATGTTACGCGTAGCCGGGTCCGATACGAAAATTGAGGAGGGATCCATGCTAGGGTTTTTGTTTCCTTTAGGGGTCAACTACTAATAAATTAGCTAAAATTGTGGAAGATGGCTCAAAGACGGGGTTTGGCCTCAGAATTGCGATTTTTTAATAGTTTGCTTCTCTGAAGAGATTTGCCATCAAAGTTACAAGTTTTCATGTGGTTATTGTAATTACATTAGGCTGCCCCTACAAACGGGTATACCACGCACCCGGACTTGCACATAACTAGCATGGGTATTAGTTAGGGGTCAACTGCTAATAAATTATGGGAGATAGCTCAAAAGACGGGGTTTTGCCTCAGGATCACGAATCCGGAAGCGCTTTTTTAATTTCTTATTTCCGTGAAAAGTTATGGTCGAAAATCGGGTCCCATAGTAAAATTGGGCGTAATCCATGGTATTTATGTGCAGAACACCTTTCTGAGTTGGCGGCCTTCGGCCGCGCTTATAAAAAATAACCCTGGGCTAAGCCATCCAAAGTCCGGTTGCGTGATATACCCGTTTATAGGGACATCCTAATGTAATTACAACAACCACATGAAAACTTGCAACTTTGATCGCAAATAAGTCTTCAGAGAAGCAAAATATTAAAAAAAAGCGTGACGAAGTATTTGCTGTCAGCAAAGAAAGAATAGGCGTACCTGCGCCTTGGCAGCCAAATCACCATTGATAGCTACAAGTTTGAAACGGTGAGGGACTTCGTCTATTTGGGAACCAGCATTAACACCGAATATAATGTCAGTCTAGAAATCCAACGGAGAATCACTCTTGCCAACAAGTGGTAATTTGGATTGAGAAGTAAAGTCCTCTTTCGGCAAACGAAGATCACGCTCTATAAGTCTCTCATCATACCAGTCCTGATCTACGGTTCGGAATCATGGACAGTGTCAAGAGAAGATGAGATGGCCCTTGGAGTATTTGGGAGAAAAGTTCTCCGGAAGATATATGGTCCCTCCCGTGATGCCAACGGCGAGTATCGAAGGAAATTTAACGATGAGCTGTACGAGCTTTACGCAGACCTGATCATAGTGCAGCGAATTAAAGCCCAAAGGCTTCCTGGCTGGGTCATATTATGCGAATGGACAAGGAGGCTCCAGCACAGAAAGTTTTCCTATCGACACCCGAATTCGGCAACAGAGGAAGGGGGAGGCCTCGACTGAGATGGAAACAACAAGTGGAGGATGACTTGAACTCCCTTGGGGTTTCCAATTGTGTCAGTTATCGCTAAAAAGGAATGACTGGCGTGCTTTGATACGAAACGGCCAAAATCGCCTAGGCGGTCAAGCGTCAATAAATGACGCAAGCCAAGATTAGAATATGAATTTTCTGAATCTGGATTTTGCTCTGAAGTTTTAGGAACTACTTTCTTGCTTCTAAGAAAGATATGTAGTAAAAAGCAATGAAGAAATATTTAAACTGATTTAAAGTCGAATTTTTAGAATTGGTTTACGAAAATTTAACAGAAACCGAACTTGAGGTATTACTTTGTGGAATATTGATATGAAATTGAAAGAATTATCCGGCTATTTAATGAAAAACTGAATATTTAATGATAAATTGAATGTATGTTAAAGTAATTTAATTTGATTTGAGCTAAGAAAATGTTGAAGTTTGGTAGAAAAGACTTGACTGGTATTTGATAACGGACGCACCGCTTTATTTAAAAAAAATCTCAATTTGGTTGTATATTTATGTAATCACGGACGCACCGCTTTAGGCAAAATGTCGAAAATATTTTATAATCACGGACGCACCGCTTTAGGCAAAAATGTAAAAAAATTTTATAATCTAAATTGGTTTTTCACGGGACCACCGTTTTTTTAGGAAAAATTGAACATTTAAATTTGTACTGCGCACGCATCGCTTTATGCAAAGAAGCAGAGTCATTAAAGCTTCAAGTTAATTATTGAAAAAAAAAAAAATTGTTTAACTATTGCCTGACTCTGAAACTTGAGCGCGAGTGTATTAAACGTGTGTTAATATAGAAAAAAAAAAAATGTGTGTATAAAAAATGTGAATGTTGCGAGTGTGGTGGCACATTAAAAATTGAAAGGAAAAAAATAAATAGTAGTACAATATGTAATATATGTAATATATAATAATGTAACAAGAAAAATTTTCAATGGCTGATGATATTACCGCATATCAGGTGCTTTTGCCTGTGTATTTAAAGATTTCAAACGTAGTCTTTAATTTTTTTTTTTGTATCTATGTTATAGCTTAGATTTCGTTTCAAAATGTTCCTTAGAAAAAGAAAATAATTTTTTTTTTTTTCAATTTAAAATATTTTTATATTATCTAATGGCTTTTTTTAATACTTTGCCATTTTAAATAAATTTATAATTTTTTTTTTGTATTTTTGAAGTTTTTATAAATTTTTGTAATTTTAACTTTGTAGTGTTTAGTGAAGGTTGGTTTCCGCAATGCCTTATAATAGATAAAGAATGATTGTAATTTGTGCATGAAGAAAATTTTGGCCACCACGCCGAACATGTGTTTGCAAATTATATAAAGCTGGAATTCATTTGTAGTGTATTGAAGATTTGATGGTGTTTTTTTTTAACTCCGGTTTTGATGGTGTTTTCTAAACTCCGGATATTGTGCCTTTTTGCTTGCCAGCGCAGTACTCCGGCCCACGGTCGCCATATTGGAGCTCCATTTGCTCCATCGTAACTTTGCACACAAATGAGTGTGTGATTGCGCACACCGACACTCAAGTGATGTTCAAGAAATAAAAGGCGAAACGAAAACTCACAACTTTGAGTGGATTAATTAAATATATATATTTTTTTTATTCACGCACTTTGCTAATAATAGTTTAAGTTAAGTCTAAACTTTTCTGTTGAGCAGCCGGTTATGAAACGCAACCCACGTAACACTAACTGGCAGCTACACAATGAAATACTATCTAGGGACTTGCCAGCACTGCCCCCACAAGTCCCCTCATCAGTAGGGGAGTTGGAGGATCTAGTAAAGACCTTTACAACGGCGCTCTCGAATGCCCTAGAGCAAGCTTGCCCAGTGCCAAAACCACGCGGTAAACATAGGCCGCATTGGTGGTCCTACGACCTGGACTCGCTCCGTAAATCATGTAGGACACAATTTAATAAGGCCAATAGCCTTGGCACGGAGACTCAATGGCTCGAATATAAAGCGGGGAAGGCGTCTCATTACGAGCCCAAGGACTATAGGCCGATCAGTCTCTCATCCTTTGTTCTCAAGACCTTCGAGAGGATAATAAATGACTACCTCTCCTCTACTATTGATAGCAACCTGATCTGTAGCTATCAGCATGCATACACCAAAGGGAAATCTACAGAAACTGCGCTTCACAGCCTAGTTTCTGTTATTGAAAAATCGCTGTATGAAAAGGAGTACTGTCTTGTGGCCTTTTTAGATATTGAAGGAGCCTTCAACAACATAAGCCCTGATGCTATAAACACCGCTTTAACATGTCTGGGCATAAGCAGGTCTCTTATTGGACTTATTGATCAACTGCTAAGGGGTAGACGAATAGTTTCATCACTGGGCTCGGTTGACTTATCACGCTATGTCACAAGGGGAACGCCTCAGGGTAGTGTTCTCTCCCCGCTTCTATGGAACCTCACTGTCAACTCGATGCTGCGAGACACAAGCTGGGGGGCGGGAAGGTAGTGGCATATGCAGATGACTTAGCTATAGTATACAGGGGCAAATTCCCACAAATCCTGTGCGACTTGATGCAAGTAGCACTGAGAGAGGTTTCCTCATGGTGCTCGCGCTGCGGACTGAGCATCAACCCGGGAAAAGTGGAACTGGTCCTTTTCACCAACCGCTATAAGATACCACCGCTAATACTACCAAAACTGAATAACGTGCACCTGAACTTGGCTGACAAAGCCAAGTTCTTGGGCACAGTTCTGGATAGGAAACTAACCTGGAAGGAGAATGTTCTTCAGCGCCAGAAGAAAGCGTGTATTGCACTCTACACGTGCAAAAGAGCCATTGGAAAGAAATGGGGGCTCAGCCCCAAAATATGCAAATGGATCTACACTTGCACGCGACCCAGAGCTTGCCGATATTTTATCGTCTAAAATCGGGGATTACGTACGCAAAGGATATGCATCGCCACTATCACACGAGTCGCTGTTAGACACCGGATGCTGGTATCTGCCAATATTTCCAGTCAGCAACCCAAATAAACCGAACAAAACTAGAATCGTCTGGGATGCGGCGGCCAGAACAAAAGGTGTATCCCTAAACACGGTACTTTCAAAAGGGCGGACCAACTGGCTTGCATGCTATTCATTCTTCGAAGATTCCGTGAACGCCCAATAGCCTTGACGGGCGATATAGAAGAGATGTTTCGTTTCACGTATTGCCGGTTCTGCGAGAACGGTATTTGTACCTTTACAATACCCTTCGTACCGAAACGACCCGGGTTGTTTTTTTTATAATGACTCGGCCAAGAGCAATACATTTCGAAGTGACCCTGTCTAACGCGTCACGATTCCCTCACCTAATGTCATCCCCGGAACAGCCCCTTGCAGCACGGCTGTTCCTTATTCTCTTGATCCGGGCTGGCATTGAGCCAAATCCTGGCCCAAGAGAATGGTTCTGCTGCGTTTGTCGGAAGAAAATATATACAAGACGATCACACTCAGTACAGTGTGCATCATGCAAAGGTTGGTTGCACAAATCTAGTTGCTCCGGACTAGATCCGAAAACACATCGGCCCATTAGTTTCTATAAAAATTTTGTGGCGCCCTGCTGTTCACGTCGTAGGACGTCCCGAGGCAAGCGACGCTCATATGTTGCTTTATCGCCCTCTAATAATAATCAAGTCTCCACGACCTGCAATAATTATATTGCCCAGCAGAATATATGTGTTCCCGGCTGTAGCTTACTTCCTAGTGCATCAACAGCACAAGCACCCACTCATGGCTACTTTCTTCGTAGCACATCAGTTGATGCTTGTAGCACTACTGAGCTTCAGCCCCCGTCTCTAAACTCTTTAATAACTTCTTCCGGCACTAGCACGAATGAAAGTCAAGTCCATCAACTTCTGGTCCCTCACTCTTCGTGCACTGTATGTCGGCACAGGATATATGCGTCTGTGGCATCGGTCAAGTGCAACTCCTGCCTAGGCCTGTGTCACCTACGCATATGTTCTGGGCTCGCAAACAGAAATCTCTGGACTGATGTGTTTGTCGCGCCTTGCTGTCGAGTTGTGCAGCCCTCAACGCCGACGGATGTACACTCATCTAATAGTGAACGAATTCCGCCGGCTTCAGGACTGCAACGGAGATCAATATCGCGACATAACCTACCACCATCTAGGCGAACACATCAGTCTTTAACTCCCAGAGTGGCCATTGCCTCTCATCATCATCATTTATTGGCGCTTAACCGCCTAAGCGATTTTGGCCGTCGCCTATCAAAGCACGCCAGTCATTCCTTTTTAGCGATAACTGACGCCAATTGGAAACCCCAAGGGAGTTCAAGTCATCCTCCACCTGTTGTTTCCATCTCAGTCGAGGCCTCCCCCTTCCTCTGCTGCCGAATTCGGGTGACGATTGGAAAACCTTCTGGGCTGGAGCTTCTTTGTCCATTCGCATGACGTGACCCAGCCAGCGGAGCCTTTGGGCTTTAATTCGCTGGACTATGGTCAGATCTGCGTAAAGCTCGTACAGCTCATCGTTAAATCTCCTTCGATACTCGCCGTCGGCATCACGGGAAGGACCATAAATCTTCCGGAGAACTTTTCTCTCAAATACTCCAAGGGCCATCTCATCTTCTCTTGACATTGTCCATGAATCTGAGCCATACATCAGGACAGGTATGATGAGAGACTTATAGAGCGTGATCTTTGTTCTTCGAGAGAGGACTTTACTTCTCAATTGCCTACTCAGTCCAAAGTAGCACTTGTTCGCAAGAGTGATTCTCCGTTGGATTTCTAGACTGATATTATTTTCGGCGTTAATGCTGGTTCCCAAATAGACGAAGTCCCTCACAGTTTCAAATTTGTAACTATCAACAGTGACGTGGCTGCCAAGGCGCAGGTGCGCCGATTCTTTCTTTGATGACAGCAAATACTTCGTCTTGTCCTCGTTGACCGCAAGACCCACTTTTTTCGCTTCTTTATCCAGTCCAGAGAAGGCAGCGCTTACGGCGCGGTTGTTAAGGCCAATGATATCAATATCATCGGCATACGCCAGCAATTGCACGCTCTTGTAATAGATTGTACCATTGCGGTTTAGCTCTGCTGCTCGAATTATCTTCTCCAGCATTGCCATTGCCTCTCCTTCGCAATTTAAATTGTTGCAATTTAACTGCAACGGCTTTACCGGCAAGATAGCGGAGATAACCACATTTATGCAGCTACATAAAATCAAAATTGCTGCAATCCAGGAGACAAAACTTGGCCCCCACTCGAATCTCCGAGCGAGTGGAGGCTACCACGTACTCCGGCATGATCGTACAGACGGCGGAGGTGGTCTCGCGTTCCTTGTACACCATACGGTGCAGTATAGGGAATTTGATATCAACACTGACCAAAGTGACTTACCTTTAGAGTGTCAAGGTATAGTTATACAAGCTGGTGGCGTTGATCTCGAGCTAATCAATATATACATTCCTCCCGTCACCTGCTGCCCCAGAAGTTATCGTCCTGACCTTAGGGCGTTTCTTTGTGGCGATAACCGTATCATCATGGGCGATTTTAATGCCCATCATGATATGTGGCATTCACACCTTTCGGTGGACGGCAGAGGACGGGAATTAGCCGAGCAAATTGATAACTCCTCTTTCTGTACTGTGAACGGAGACTCCTCAACTAGGATGGCTGTTAACTGCAGGAGCTCCCCGGACCTAACTATTGTTAGCCCGGGGTTAATTAACAGCATCAACTGGCAACCTATGGTGGCCCTGTCATCCGACCACCTGCCTATCATCCTGTCTGTCGATCGTGCCACGGATTTTATCACGTCGGAGAAACGAACTTACGTGAATTTCAAAAAGGCCAATTGGGTCGGCTTTTTGGAATTCACGGAGAGCTCCTTTGGTGATCTTCCCATTCCCACTGACGTACACGTTGGCGAGCGTAACATACGTGAGGTCATTAAAAAGGCTACAGCCCGTTTCATACCAGCTGGTAGGATAAAAGATATTAGGCCTAACTTCCCAGCTGAGGCCGCAGCCTTGGCCAACGAACGTGACCTCATACGCAACATCGATCCATCTGACCCACAGATCGGTGATCTCAACGTGGAAACCAGAAGGCTGGTTAACGAACACAAACAAACCAAATGGGAGGAGCACCTCAGGTCTTGTAACCTCTCTACCGGTGTTGGGAAATTATGGTCCACCGTCAAGTCCTTGTCGAATCCTTCGGGTCCACCAAAAAATGTCGACATCACCTTTGGTGACAAGACAATAAATGACCCCAGGAAATGCGCACAGGCTTTTTGTCGACAATATGTCCCACACCCTGCGCAAGACAGGGCTAGACGTGGAATCTTCAGGCGTGCGCATAAACACAAAAACTATGCCCCCGTTCCCATCACCGCTACAGAGGTTCAAGAGGCCATCCGGAAGGCCAAAAACTCCAAAGCCATCGGCCCTGATGGCATAGCCATGGTGCATCTAAAACACATCGGCCTAGCGGGAGTCAAATATTTAACGGCCGTCTTCAATTTGTCTCTGATCACAGCTGTCATACCCGACAAATGGAAGCAGGCAACTGTGATCCCACTACTAAACTCATAAACACTCAGATAACTGACGGTCTTAATCAAAATAGGCCTAATGACAGGACGGTTCTAGTTGCACTTGATTTGAGTCAAGCTTTTGACACAGTAAATCATGGGCAACTTGTAGCTGATTTGGAAGACTCGTCACTCCCCCCCTGTCTAAAGCGTTGGACCGCCAATTATCTCAGTGGTCGTCGGTCGTCTGTTGTATTTAGAAACAAAAAATCTAAAGCCAGGAAGATAAAACAAGGGGTACCACAGGGTGGTGTCCTCTCCCCGTTATTGTTTAACTTCTATATTTCGAAGCTTCCTCCTCCACCAGAAGAAGTTACGATTGTTTCTTACGCAGACGATTGCACGATATTGGCAACTGGTACTTCCGTTGATGAGCTGTGCTCCAAAATAAATGGTTATCTCCCCTCTCTGTTGTTGTTGTTGTTAACAATGCATTGCCCTGTCTAGAGTGTATGATCATTCCGAAGATCTTCATCAAGCTCTTCTAAGGGGAGTCCAAGGAAACGTGCAGTTTCAACAGGGTTTGTCCAGAGGGACAGAGTTCTTCACTGCCCGAACCTTGACATTGTCGCCAACAAAGTCTTCGGCGACCTTATTCACGACGTGGACGGCGCAGGTTGGCATGGAATTAGAAATCTATGTAGGTGATCATAAAATACCTACTGTCGCTCACCCAAAAATTTTAGGAGTGACTTTTGACACCATGCACACTTTCGCTGCCCATTCAGCTGCAATTGTCTCAAAATTACAGAGCCGCAACAAAATCCTCAAGTCACTAGCCGGCAGTACCTGGGGTAAAGACAAAGAAACGTTGTTGGTAACGTACAAGGCAATTGGTCGGCCGATCCTGAACTATGCGTCGCCGATATGGTCGCCGGGGCTTGCAGACGTTCACTGGAATCAGCTTCAGGCCTGTCAAAACACCGCGCTCAGAACCGCTACGGGGTGCGTCCTTATGTCACCTATATCTCATATACATAATGAGGTGGAAATGCTTCCAGTTAGGGAGCATAATGAAATGCTAAACAAGCAGTACCTACTGAACTGCTGTAAACCACAGCATCCCGGTAGACAACTGATTGAACTCATTCCGCCTCCTAGGACCATAAGGTCGCATCTGCGTAAACATTTTGATGAGATCCGTCACTATATAACAACGCCGTTTGATCTACAGGTGCACAAACAGGCTTTGGGGCATATCCATACAACGTCTGTTGGCCATTACTCTGCGCTCTGTCCGCTAAACAATGTCTTACATGCCGCAACACCTGGCATTTCTGAAGAGGAGCGTCATCTTCCTCGAGAGACAAGGGTCACTCTGGCTCAATTACGCTCTGGATATTGTAGTAGGTTAAACTCCTACATATCTAGACTGAACCCTGATGTGCCGAATGTATGTCCGGCATGCGGCTCGTCCCCCCACAATACCAATCACTTATTTTCTTGCTCATTTGAGCCCACTCTTCTAACACCCATCTCTCTTTGGTCCAATCCTATTGAAACTGCTAGTTTCCTTGGACTCCCGTTAGAAGATATTGATGACAATTAGGTTAAGGAAAAATACGCGTTGGGCAGGACTACACATCGTTACAACAACAACAACAGATGTTTCATCAAATACGAATCAGGAGTGATGAGCAAGAGTATCAGCGCTTCGTATGGTTGCCACCTGGAGCCACTGAACCTTCCGTTTTTAAGATGAATGTTATGACCTTTGGAGCAACCTGCTCACCCAGCAGCGCACAATACGTGAAGAACTTAAACGCCGAGGAGTTCCGAGACCGTTATCCGAGGGCCGCCGAATGCATTATAAACAACCATTATGTTGACGACATGCTGGATAGTGTGAGCACAATAGAAGAGGCAATAACATTGGCTAAGGACGTAATATACACTCATGGTGAGGCGGATTCCGTATCAGAAACTGGCGTTCGAATTCTGAAGAGGTGTTACTCGCCCTAGGAGCCAACGCCGTCAACTCTGACACAACCTTAAACCCCGATCAAGAACTACAAGCCGAAAAGGTGCAAGGCTTGTGGTGGCTCACTAAGGAAGACTGTTTTACATTCCGTGTGTCCAAACACCACAAAAATGGAGATCTGTTACACAGTCGCCGCCGGCCCACCAAGGGGGAAGTACTGAGCGTCATCATGAGCATTTTCGATCCTTTAGGGCTACTTAGTTTTTATGTCGTTTATGCAAAGGTTTTATTTTAGAAGATTTGGCGCTCAGGAATTGGTTGGGATGACCTCATCATCCATGAACATTACTCGGAATGGCTCAAATGGGCCCAACTCCTTCCTGAACAACGATTCCGATCTGGAAATGCACGTATTTGTCCACGCCAGCGGGTCGCCTATGTCGTCACATGCTATCTGCGTCACACCTTTGGAAATAACGTCGACTGTAAGCTGGTCGGCAGTAAAATGAAAGCAGCTCCGCTGAAGATACTCTCCATCCCGCGACTGGAACTTCAAGCCGCTGTTTTAGGTGCTAAACATTCGAGGCAAGACATTCTGGACCGACTCTCGCACTGTGCTGGCATGGATTCGCTCTGATCACCGGCTGTACTCACCATTCGTAGCATTTAGGGTCGGTGAGATCTTACAGCTAACATACACGACAGAATGGAGATGGATTCCGTCGGCAGAAAATGTAGCAGACGACGCTGGTTTAACGGACCCACATTTCTACAACGAGACCGTGACAATTGGCCCATCGACTCGAGAGATGACGAATGCACAACTGAAGAGCTGCGAGCGAAAGTTCATGGCCACCATAATATTGGAGACCAAAGGCATTCGACTCTTGCCATACACGAGCGCTTTTCACGATGTTGTTGTTGTAACGAAGTGTAGCCCTGCCCAGCGTGTACTTTTCCTTAACCTAAATTGTCATCAATTTCTTCTAACGGGAGTCCTAGGAAACTTGCAGTTTCAACAGGGTTGGACCAGAGGGAGATGGGTGTTAGAAGAGTGGGCTCCGAAGACCAGATAAATAAATGGTTGGTATTATGGGGTGACGAGCCGCATGCCGGACATTCATTCGGCACGTCAAGGTCTAGTCTGGATAAGTAGGAGTTTAACCTGCTACAGTATCCAGAGCGTAATTGAGCCAGAGTGACCCTTGTCTCTCGAGGAAGATGACGCTCCTCAGCCGCGACGCGAGGTGGTTTGGCGTGCAAAACGGCGTTCAGTGGACAGAGCGAGACATAAGACGCAACGGACGTGTCATGGATGTGCTTCAGGGCCTGCGTATGTACCTTTGGATCAAACGGCGAAAGTGTGAGGTGCCGGATCTCATCAAAATGCTCACGTAGATGTGCCCTTACGGTCCTAGGAGGTGGCTCATACTCAAGCAGTAGTCTGTTGGGATGTTGTGGTTTGCAACAGTTCAACAGGTACTGCTTGTTTAGCATTTCATTGTGCTCCAAAACTGGGAGCATTTCCACCTCATGATGTAAATGATGTTTTGGAGACATGAGGACGCATCCCGTGGCGGTTCTGAGTGCGGTATTTTGGCAGGCCTGCAGTCTTTTCCAATGAACCTCAGCAAGCCCCGGCGACCATATCGGCGACGCGTAATTCAGGATCGGCCGACCAATTGCTTTATAGGTTGCCAGCAACGTTTCTTTGTCTTTACCCCAAGTGCTGCCGGCTAGCGACTTGAGAATTTTGTTGCGGCTTTGTAGCTTAGAGACAATTGCGGTTGAATGAGCAGCGAATTTGTGCATGGGGTCGAAAGTTACCCCTAAGATTTTGGGGTGAGAGACAGTAGGTAATTTTTGATCGCCTACGTAGATTTCTAACTCCATGCCAACTTGCGCCGTCCAGGTCGTGAATAGTGTCGCCGAGGACTTCGTTGGCGACAATGTCAGGCTCCGGGCAGTGAAAAACTCAACAAGAGAGGGGAGATAACCATTGATCCTGGAGCATAGCTCATCAACGGAAGTGCCAGAAGCCAGGATCGTACAATCGTCTGCGTAAGAGACAATCGAGACTCCATCTGGTGGGGAAGGAAGCCTCGAAATATAAAGATTAAACAGAAGCGGGGAAAGGACACCACCCTGCGGTACCCCTTGTTTAATCTTTCTCGGTTTTGATTTTTTGTTTCTGAAAACTACAGACGATTGACGACCACTCAGATAATTGGCGGACCAACGCTTAAGACAGGGGGGGAGCGATGAATCTTCCAAATCGGATACCAGTTGTCCATGATTTACTGTGTCAAAAGCTTGAGACAGGTCAAGAGCAACTAGAACCGTCCTGTGATGAGGGCTTTTCTGGTTGAGTCCGTCAGTTATCTGAGTGTTAATGGCATTTAGAGCAGATGTTGTGCTCCGTATTTTTCTAAAGCCATGTTGGTGCTCGGCTAACCTCAACTTTGATGTGTAAAGAGGAAGTAATACCGCCTCCAATGTCTTCACTACTGGCGAGAGAAGCGATATCGGACGATAAGACTCCCCTACGTTAGCTGGTTTGCCAGGCTTTAGTAGTGGGACCACGACTGCCTGTTTCCATTTTTCAGGTATGACAGAAGTGGCCAGGGACAAATTGAAGACGGTAGTGAGGTATTTTACTCCCTCTTCGCCGATGTGTTTTAAATGCACCATGGCTATGTCGTCAGGGCCCATAGCTTCAGAGTTTTTGGCTTTCCTGATGGCCACTCGAACCTCTGTAGCGGTTGTGACGGACTTTTCCTTTAAGCCGGGGTTAAGCTCAGTCCGTCCAGGGTTCCTGTGGGTTAGAGAAGTCCCTAACGTCTCCTTTTAAAGAGAAAGACCCTGGTTTGATTTAAATTATAAAAATTTCAATTTATTAAATAAAATTCAGTTTCTACTTCACTACTATTCAACTATTTGGAGGTGGTGGAGGTAGGTAACCACTACCAGTCTTCCAAAGCTACCTTATGCTAAGATAGCGGAGTTAGCAAACCACCGCTTTTCTTCTAGACGGCGGAGGTAGGGAACCACCGTCGTATATATCTTAAAAATATTCCTGCGCTCTTAAAGACTGCGGAGGTAGGGAACCACCACAAATCTTCCAAAAATAAGCTAGCTTAAAAGCCGCGGAGGTAGAAAACCACCACAAACTTTCGGACAGCGGAGGTAGGAAACCACCACTGTATATAAGATTGAAACTCGTGAGCTGGCAAATCCCAGGAGTTCCTTCACTGTTGAACAAGGCGTCAACAAGCTACTATGCCTACCTAACGTCTGATTATACTGAGCAAAGTGCTCGCCTTTTATACTTTTCCGCGCGCAGGCGGACAGTTAAATTACAATAAAAGTCCTTATTCTATATATTCTATTAATTACATGCATTGCTAGCCTTGATATACAACATTTTTACATATCTTAGTAATTCTTAACAGTTATTTTCATGGTTTGCCTGTGAATTTACATATCTATTATTTGCACATTATTTCTTAGCTTAGCTTTCCAGTATATGCTAATGCTCTATTTACAAATTATTTCTTTAGACCCTAACAGTATTTGCTACGCGCTCGCTTGCACCTGGAACGCCCCATTGTATTTGGTCAGCTGTTTCCTCCCACTGCATCGATCAGCTGGACATCTTATCGACATACATAAATATGTTTGCTGGCAGGTTTGCTGCAATCCCACAGCCTATTGTTCTAGCTATGCTACCAATGCATTTTCCGTTTCCTCTTTGTGCGATGTCCGCTCGCATCGCCAGCCTCAGTAGCCTCAATGCTTGGTTGTAGATTTGTATGGACGATTGTTAACAAAGCACCGCTGCCTTGAGTTGGCTGACCGACCCTTTTTTCATGCTGGAATGCCGGCTTGCAATTGTTTGTGTACATTTGTCATCGAGTCTAAAAATTGTCGCTTGGTTAGCGGCTCATCTAATTTTTGCAAAATTATTAAAATATGTTCATAAAATGTGCACATTAGACCGTTCATAATATTATATATATTTAAAAAATGTATACCCCGAAATTCAATTTGGTATAGATGTTGGTTATTTATATATAATAAAGATATATGTATAAACGTGTATGTCAATATGTATATTAGGGTGTTCATAAAAATTCATTAATATTTTATAATTCATAAAAATTTAAATTTCGTTTAATTTCAATATATATAAAAATTTGTATTAAAAATTGTATTAAAAGCATAGGGACGAGTGTGTTCGCGTGTGGGACTCCAAAACCGGTGGTTTTGGGGTCCTCACACTCTCCCCTCACCTGCCACTACGAGAGTTATCGTCACCAGGCCCGTTCTTGTTATCCTAATTCGATAACTCCGACCATCAATGTTCCGGTGGAACGTCTGCTTCTTCTTCTTGTCTCGGGCGTCCTTACAGTGCGCCTCTATATCCTCAGCTAGTGCCTCTGGGAGGGGGTCTACTCCCGATCGGTTCACCCACGTGACCCTCGTTGCTGTTGTTGTTGCCATTTCCGCTGCCGAGCTCGTTAGCCATTGCTCGATCTCGTTTATTATCTCTTTATTGTTGTTGTTCATATTGCTGTTGTTGTTGTCGGCGCCGCTCTTGGAGCCCGTAGCAATGTCGCTGCCGGTGATGCTCAGCACGTCGCTCATTTCGGTGCGCGCGTGGTCTTCGTTTGGCTCGCTTATGCACTTCGGGGCGCTGTCATTGGCTGGGGCGCTCTCATCGGTTGGTCCGCGAAGACACTTTAGGGCGCTGCTGTTGATTGGGGCGCGCGGATTTGGCGTGGCGCTCTCCTTGGCCGGCTCCTGTGGAGTCGGTGGGGCGCTGTCTTCGGCCGGGTCGCATAAGTATACCTTGGTCGGGGGTGGGTTCGCGTAATCTTCCTCTGCCGGCGTCTCGAAGTCGTTGTAGCGGCGCAGGCGTATGCTCAGGCGCTTCGTGTACTCCATGTACCCCTGGCCCGGTGCTTCTTCCTCCTCTTCTCTCACTGAGACCACATAAAAGTTTGGGTGCCGCGCGTAGTGGGCGTCCTCTTCGGGTTCCGGGATGTCATCTGGCACCAGCGGCCCCAGTTCCGCCTCGTCTTCCATTGGGCTCGGGCTCCGAATTTGGCTACCCTGGTCGCCCCTCGTATCCACAGACCCACACTCCGACACTGTCTCGTACTCCGGGCTCCGGATTGACTCACCCTCACTCATACGGCCAAACTCTTCGGTGCCTTCACTATCGGCATCGCCTTCTTCGGCGTGGCGCTCCTCTTCTTCTTCAACGTAGCGCTCCTCATCTGACCCTACGCTGGCCAGGTCGGTGTCGCTCGCCTCCTCGTCGCTGTCAATGACTATGACGTCGTGCTCGCCTTCGCTGCGCGCCCTCTCACTTGCTCCTTCTCCATTCCGCCTGATCCACACGCGGAGAGACCCGTCGTTTGCATTTTCGCTTGAATATACACTTGACTCGCGGTTGTCCATGATTAATTACTTTTTGATCTATTTGTGCGTTGGCGCCTCCTATTTATACCTGTCCTCGCCTCCTTCTTCTAACTGTTGTTTTCCAGCAGCACTGTCTTTGCGGTCGTCTTCGCTTTGTTCTTGCAGGATAATTCCACTTCTTCATATGCTCCAGCGCGCTTTGTTTGTGTGATTCTGCGTGGTGCCACTTTCTATTGTTTCTATGTACATATGTATCAACGTGTATAGATGTATCCATTTCTATTGCTTAGGTGTGATGCTCCATTGGGGTAGTGTGCGCTGCCTGCTATTGTTTTGTGTGCGCCTGGTACTTGTTCATGGTGCTTGATGCCTGTTTGTTGAGCCTTTTCTTTGATATGCGCCAGGGATGCTAGTACTTAATGTTTCTTATTTTATGGGATTATCTCTCGCGATCTGGGCCTTGTCCTAAAATGAAAAGTTATGCAAAATTCGGTTATTCGGTTATAGCACTGGCTGGCTATGTTGTTGGCGTAATTCATCGCCATCTGGATCCCGGTATCCATTGTTGGGGCTTGTCCTTGCGCTTGTGTTGTCTGCCATGTACTCTGATCCCTGGTTACCACCTGTTGCTCGCCGCTTACCCTTGTTGGTTCGACTCTTGGAACGTTTGGAACTGGATTGGGCAGTGCTAGCGATCCACATATCGCCACTGTGTTGTAATCCATATGTTCTTCTTCCGAGATTTCGATGGTTTGGGTTCTTTTAACGCGTGGTGTTGTTGCTACTATGGCCAGTTGCTCTTCTCTACTGACTGCTGATAATGGTGCTAGTTGTTGTGTCGTTATCGTCGTCGGACGCCTCGTTTGTTCCCCGGTGGGAACTTCGGTGAAGCCCCCAGTCGGGGTTTGGCGAGACGCCCTAGACCTACCACCCCCTAGGGATGACTTTGCTTGACTCTCTTCTGCTGCCGGATTTGCTTCTTCGCCTGACGCCTGATAGTATGGTTTTAACTCGCTCACGTGTGCCCTTCTCCTCTTGCCATTATGCACCTTGTCTAGCTCGATGATTACTTGCGATACGAAGTTCGTTACACGATGAGGCCCACTGTACCTGGGTGCTAACTTTGCTGCGAAGTTGTCTACTGCCTTGGAAAGTTGGTGCTCCTTGACTAGCACCAGGTCACCAACGACCGGTAGCCACTGTCTTCTACGTAAATTATAATGTTTTGCTTGCTCCGCGGACGCCTGCTGTTGTCTTCTACGTACCATTTGATAGACCTCTCTCATCTTCGCCATCTTTTCACTGAGAGCTACTTTCTCTTCGCCTGTGCCAAATGTTTGCTCATCGTAGAGGGCGTTGGGGATCCTTGGTTCCCTACCCTGCACTACGAATGCTGGACTGTAGCCTGTTGACTCGCATACGCTCGTATTCAGTGCTAGTGTCATCTCTGGCAACAACTCATCCCATACCTTATGCTCTGTACCAGTGAATTGCGCTATCATCCTCTTGATGTTACGATTTGCTCTCTCCGTCGGATTCTCTTGCGGTGTGTACGGTGCCGTTAGCTGGTGCTTGATGCCAGCTTCTTGTAGAAACTTTTTGAAATGCCTGCTCGTGAACTGTGCTCCATTGTCTGTGATTAGGACTTTTGGCGCGCCAAATCGGGCCAAAATCCTCTCCCTCATTCCTCTGATCAGATTCTCTGTCGTCGCCTTTCGAATCGCTATGACCTCTACCCATTTTGAAAATTTGTCAACAAAAACTAGGGCCATCGTATTTCCATGTTTCGATCGAGGAAGTGGTCCAACGAAATCTGCGCAAACGGTAGCAAAAGGTTCATCAGAAATCTGCGTGAGCATCTTACCTGCAGCTTGTTGCTGGCTGGGCTTGTAGACTTGGCACGCGTGGCATTGTTGTACGTATTTTCTTACGTCTCTGAACATTCCAGGCCAGTAGTACCTCATCATTGCACGCGCGATGGATTTCCTTATTCCCATGTGCCCTGCACTCGGTGTGTCGTGTATCTCGTTGAGCACTCTTTTCCTCTCTGATGTCGGCACGCATAGTTTCCACGGTACTGCATCCTCGCCATCCATTTGACCTTCAATTCTTCTGTATAGTCGACCTTCCTCTATCACGTAATCTGGGAATTTCTGCGGCTCCTTTGTTACTTCGGCTACTTTTGCGGTGTACCATTTACATGTAATATTTTCTTCCTGCATACTTCCCAACTGTTCTTCTAGCGGCTGCCTCGATAGCGCGTCTGCGACCACGTTCATTTTGCCTTTTCTATACTGTACATCGAATGAATATTGTTGTAGTTCGAGCGCCCATCTCGCGATCCGACCCGATGGGCTTTCGATCGCATTTAGCCATTTTAACGCCAAGTGATCAGTGATTACTGTAAAAGTGTACCCTTCTAGATACGGCCTCATCTTTCTAATGGCCCAAACGATGGCTAGACACTCCTTCTCCGTTGCCGAGTAGTTGGTTTCGGCTTTATTCAGCCGTCGGCTCGCGTATGCTATCACCCGCTCTTCGTCGTCTAGCCCCTGGGTGAGAACTGCACCAAGACCATAATCGCTCGCGTCTGTCTGCAATCGGAACCTCTTCGTGAAATCTGGGCATGCCAATGCTGGTGCTTGTATTAGTGCGCTTTTCAACGCTTCGAACGCCGCCTGCTGTTCCTCGCCCCATTTCCACCTCGTTCCTTTCTTCAGCATTGCAGTTAGCTTGTGTGCCACTCGTGAAAAGTCCGGTACGAATCTTCGGTACCACGAAACTACTCCTAGGAATCGCCTTAACTCTCGTATGTTCTGTGGTGGCGTTAGCTCTTTGATGGCAGCGATTTTGTCTGGGTCCGTATGGATACCTTCTTCACTGACCACGTGACCTAAATATTTTAAACTTTTCTTAAAGAACTCACATTTCTCCGGGTTAATTTTCAAATTGGCTCGTCTCAATCTTTCAAAAACCTCTTTCAGGTGGGTGATATGCTCTTCTAGTGTCGTGCTGGTGATTATTATGTCGTCTAGGTAGGCAAACGCGTGTGGTTCCATTTCGGGGCCAATTACTCGATCAAGTGCTCTCTGGAAGGTGGCTGGGGCAGAGTGTAATCCAAATGGCATCACTTTCCACTGGTACAATCCTCGTCCGGGCACCGTAAATGCTGTGAACTGCTTACTACTTTCCTCCATCGGGATTTGCCAATAACCGTTTTTAAGATCCAGGCTGCTTATAAACCGTGCGCTGCGTAATCTGTCTAAAATGTGTTGTATTCGGGGTAATGGGTAAGCATCTGGTACTGAACGAGCATTGAGTTGTCGATAGTCGACGCAGAGTCTCCATTTGCCGTTCTTCTTTCGGACCAGAACTATAGGCGCGCTGTGTGGGCTACGGGATGGTTCGATGCAACCTTTCTCTATGAGCTCGTCTATCTCCTTGTTTATTATCTCTTGCATCTTTGGGTTCTTTGGAAAATATCGTTGTTTTATTGGCCGATCATCGCGCATTACTATCTTGTGGGTGGCCACGTTCGACAAGCCGGACATCTCTTCGAAAATCTGTAACTCGTGTTTAAGAAAGTTACTCACCGCCTCGTCCGTGCTCTCCTCTACTAGGAGGGCTTCTTGCTCACGCCTCACTGTCTCCTTGCCGCTTTTGCTCTCCTCCCGGTCTACCATGGTCGTACATGTCACTGCGGTCTGTTTCTTATCATCCACTTGTAATACTAACGTCTCTCCGCCACACTTTAGCTCCAGTCTCGACTTTGCCAGATAGTCTGTGCCAATTACCACGCTGTCCACTAGCCCAGGCAAAACTAACAACTCGCTCGTATGCTTTTGTTCGCCTAATTGTATCTCTGCCTCCACCGCCTTAATTATCCTCTGTGCTCTACCATCACCCATTACCACTCGTGTCTCCACCTGCCTGAATCTGCGCGTGTCCAACCTCGATGCTACCTGTTCATTCACAAAGCTCCTTGTCGCTCCCGTATCGATTGATGCTATCATCTCGTGTCCCTCTAGTGTGATTGCAGCCAAGATTCGCCCTTGGGTCTGCCTAAATACATTTGTCATGCACGAGGATTTGTTATTGGAGACACCACCCCTCGTCCTTAATGGGGTCTCTGGCCATTTCCCGACTGTCTTCTACAGCAGTCACGCGTCAACACGCCTGGTCGGCCACACTGCCAACAAAATTCACGTCGCTCGTTCCGGCATCCATACGCAAAATGCCCGCTCTCCCCGCATCTCCTGCACGCGCTTCTTGGGTCTATGGTCGCTTGCTGTGGCCTATTCGTGCTATTTTGCGCTCCCGTGGTATCCTGCCTTTGGTGTTCTTTCTCTCGCTCGCCCGCTTGCATATAATGGTATCTTTCATCCGGTCTTCTTGGTAAAAATGGTTTGGCTGTTGGTCGGAGTGGTTCCTTTTCTGGCGCAATGTTGTCGTAGTCCTCGACCAGGCTCACAAATCCTTCGAGGCTAGTGAATTCACTCCTCTTGACGTACAGCTGGTACTCTCGCCGGGAATTTCTGTACATCCTGTCCAGCTTCTTCTCGTCAGTGTAGTCGGCGTGCCGCATCAGCGCCTGTAGAGATAAGACGTAGTCTTTAAATGGCTCACCTGGTCGTTGAACTCGCTGCCGGATTTCGTCATCCAAATTTTCAAAATATCGAGAACTTAGGAAGAATTTCAAGAAGTCCCTTTTAAAGGCTTCCCACTCCTGCCAATGCCTGTTGTTATTGCGATACCATACGAGCGCCTTGTCCTTCAAGAGCTCCGGTAGCGCTTTTGGGATGGAGTCGCGACCAACTTCATAACTGTCGGCCAGCTCCTCCACCCGTTCGATAAAAGATAGCGGGTCCTTGCCGCCGTCATACTTTAGACCCCACTTACGTACTCGGTCCATTATATTTGCGTGTGATGTTGGTTGGTATATTACATATGGTTGTTGCTGTGTGGCTACCTCGTGGTCATGTGTCGCGACCGGGTTTTTCTCCTCAATTGTTTTATTCGCGGCTGAAACGCCACTGCCACCTGGTAACACGAGTTGGTCGCCCGGTCTTGGAGTTGTTGGTCTTGGATGTTGGAGTGCCAGCTCGTTGAAGCGAGCCTCGAGATCTGGATCGCTACCTTTTGATTGGATGAAGCTCGCCAAGCGCTTCCGTAGCTCCTCCACCGTCCCACTGCTCTCCAGCTCGAACTCTACTGCGTATTTCACCAGATCTTCTCGGCTGAGGTAATATACCCACGTTACTCTTGCCATGGTGCCTCTTGTAGATTCCAGTATCTTTGCTTATTCACGTAATTGTTGGTTTTCTCTGTGTGTTCACCGCTGAATTCTTTGTTAATGTCCCTGCTCGGGCGCCATTTGTGACGGACTTTTCCTTTAAGCCGGGGTTAAGCTCAGTCCGTCCAGGGTTCCTGTGGGTTAGAGAAGTCCCTAACGTCTCCTTTTAAAGAGAAAGACCCTGGTTTGATTTAAATTATAAAAATTTCAATTTATTAAATAAAATTCAGTTTCTACTTCACTACTATTCAACTATTTGGAGGTGGTGGAGGTAGGTAACCACTACCAGTCTTCCAAAGCTACCTTATGCTAAGATAGCGGAGTTAGCAAACCACCGCTTTTCTTCTAGACGGCGGAGGTAGGGAACCACCGTCGTATATATCTTAAAAATATTCCTGCGCTCTTAAAGACTGCGGAGGTAGGGAACCACCACAAATCTTCCAAAAATAAGCTAGCTTAAAAGCCGCGGAGGTAGAAAACCACCACAAACTTTCGGACAGCGGAGGTAGGAAACCACCACTGTATATAAGATTGAAACTCGTGAGCTGGCAAATCCCAGGAGTTCCTTCACTGTTGAACAAGGCGTCAACAAGCTACTATGCCTACCTAACGTCTGATTATACTGAGCAAAGTGCTCGCCTTTTATACTTTTCCGCGCGCAGGCGGACAGTTAAATTACAATAAAAGTCCTTATTCTATATATTCTATTAATTACATGCATTGCTAGCCTTGATATACAACATTTTTACATATCTTAGTAATTCTTAACAGTTATTTTCATGGTTTGCCTGTGAATTTACATATCTATTATTTGCACATTATTTCTTAGCTTAGCTTTCCAGTATATGCTAATGCTCTATTTACAAATTATTTCTTTAGACCCTAACAGTATTTGCTACGCGCTCGCTTGCACCTGGAACGCCCCATTGTATTTGGTCAGCTGTTTCCTCCCACTGCATCGATCAGCTGGACATCTTATCGACATACATAAATATGTTTGCTGGCAGGTTTGCTGCAATCCCACAGCCTATTGTTCTAGCTATGCTACCAATGCATTTTCCGTTTCCTCTTTGTGCGATGTCCGCTCGCATCGCCAGCCTCAGTAGCCTCAATGCTTGGTTGTAGATTTGTATGGACGATTGTTAACAAAGCACCGCTGCCTTGAGTTGGCTGACCGACCCTTTTTTCATGCTGGAATGCCGGCTTGCAATTGTTTGTGTACATTTGTCATCGAGTCTAAAAATTGTCGCTTGGTTAGCGGCTCATCTAATTTTTGCAAAATTATTAAAATATGTTCATAAAATGTGCACATTAGACCGTTCATAATATTATATATATTTAAAAAATGTATACCCCGAAATTCAATTTGGTATAGATGTTGGTTATTTATATATAATAAAGATATATGTATAAACGTGTATGTCAATATGTATATTAGGGTGTTCATAAAAATTCATTAATATTTTATAATTCATAAAAATTTAAATTTCGTTTAATTTCAATATATATAAAAATTTGTATTAAAAATTGTATTAAAAGCATAGGGACGAGTGTGTTCGCGTGTGGGACTCCAAAACCGGTGGTTTTGGGGTCCTCACACGGTGATGGAAACGGGGGCATTGTTTTTGTGTTTATGCGCACACCTGAAGATCCTACGTCTGTCCCTGTCCTGTGCAGGGTGTGGTACAAACTGTCGGCAAAAGGCCGTTGCACTTTTCTTCGGGTCACTAAACGTCTTATCACCAAAGGTGATGTCTACGTTTTTTGGTGGGCCTGTCGAATTTGACAGGGATTTGACTGTGGACCATAATTTTCCAACACCGGTAGAGAGGTTACAAGACCTCAGATGCTCCTCCCATTTGGCATGTTTGTGTTCATCTACCAACCGTCTGATTTCCGCGTTGAGACCACTGATCTGTGGGTCTGCGGGATCGATGCTACGTCTATGGTCACGTTCATTGGCCAGGGCTGCAGCTTCAGTTGGGAAGTTTGGCCGTATATTTTGTATTCTCCCAGCTGGTATAAAAAGGGCTGCAGCTCTATTTATGACCTTACGTATTTCCTTTTCACCTTGGCGTACGTCAGTCGGTATGGGAAGAGCACCAAAGGAGCTCTCAGTAAACTCAGTAAAGCCAACCCAGTCAGCCCTCCTGAAGTTTACGTAGGATCTCTTCTCAGAGGTGGTGAAATCCGGGGCACGATCAACGGACAGGATGATTGGCAGGTGATCTGATGCCAAAGCCACCATAGGGCGCCAGTTTATGCAGTTTATTAGACCCGGACTAACAATTGTTATGTCCGGGGAGCTACTGCAATTTACTGCCATCCTCGTGGGGGCGTCTGTGTTCACCGCGCAGAATATGGAAGCGTCAATTTGCTCGGCTATTTCCCGTCCTCTGCCGTCAGCAGAATGGCGTGAATGCCACATGTCATGGTGTGCATTAAAATCGCCCATAATGACACGGTTATCGCCCCGTAGGAAATCGCTTAAATCAGGGCGATAACTTCTGGGACAACAGGTGACGGGAGGTATGTAGATGTTTATCAGCTCGAGATCAACACCTCCAGCTGAAATGACAATACCCTGTCGCTCTAAGGGTATGTCCTCTTGGTCGGTGTTGAATGCAAATTCCCTATACCGCACGGTTTGGTGGATGATGAACGCAAGACCACCCCCACCGTCCGTACGATCATGCCGGAGAATGTGGTAGCCACCACTCGCTCTGAGATCCGAGTGGGTGCCAAGTTTAGTCTCCTGGATTGCAGCAATTTTGATGGAGTTTTGCTGCATAAACTTGGTGATCTCCACAATCTTGCCAGTTATACCATTGCAGTTTAATTGCATTATTTTGAAATGCGGGGGAGAGGCAATGGTCACTCTGGGAGTCAGGGACTGGTGCGCTCGCCGTGGAGGTAATATGCTAGTCCGTGATCGTCGTCGCAGTCCTGAAGGCGACAAATTCCGCTCGTTGGGAAACGAGGTAGAATTTGTCGGCAATGTGGGCTGCACAGCTCGACAACACGGCGCAACATACGCATCAGTCCATAGATTTCTGTTTGCGAGCCCTGAGCATATGCGCAGGTGACATTGGCCAAGGCAGATATTGCACTTGACCGATGGCACTCTGGACGCATATATTCTGTGCCGACAAACAGTGCACATAGTGTGAGGGACCAGGAGCTGATGGCCTTGATTCACACTTGTGCCGGTACCGGAAGAAGTAGAGGGGAGGAGAATATTTTGGGGCGGGAGTTGTAGCTCAGCAGTGCTCACAACATCTATATGTGCTACGTAGGGAGTAGCTATGAGCTGCTGTGTGAGGTGTTAGCGCGCTAGGGCGCGAGCTACAACTGGGAACACACAATGTTTGCTGAGCAATAGATATATTGCGAAGGGGAGGCGATAGCGCTACGCCGGAGCGTCGCGAGCCACGGGACGTTCTAAGACGTGAACAGCAAGGCGCCACGAAGGTTTTAAAAAAACTAAGAGGCCGGTGTGTTTTTGGATCTAGTCCGGAGCAACTAGACTTGTGTAGCCAACCTTTACAAGATGTGCATTGCACCGAATGCGAACATCTGGTATAAATTTTCTTCCGGCACACGCAGCAGAACCATTCTGTTGGACCAGGGTTTAGCTCAACGCCAGACCGGAACAACAGAATAGGGAGCAGCCCTGCTGCAAGGAACTGCTCCAGGGATGACAATTTTAGGGGGAGGAATCGTGACACGTTAGACAGGGTCACTTCGGGTGTACTGCTCTTGGCCAGGCTGTAATAAAAAAATACAGCCTGGGTCGTTTCGGTACGAAGGGTACTGCGCAAGCACATGTACCTTTCTCGCAGAACCGGCAGTACGTAGAAACGGCTTTTCACGATGGTCTCAACTGGTACGAGTAATGGCGACTGTAGTACTGACAGTCCGCATATGGAAACTGTATCACACAGGGGTAAAACTGTGCTGTCGTGTGGAACAAAGAGACATCAATCGCGCCGAGAAGGTTCTTTTTAGGGAAACACAGCACGATGCGTTCGCTGATGAGATCGCCTTGCTTTCAAAAGGTAAAGCCGTAAATCGTAGTAGCTCAATCTGCAAGCTTTCGCCCTACCTCGACGAATGCTCTCTTATACGTCTTGGTGGTAGAGTCAATCGGCCCGGATGGCAGGATCAAATCGTGTTACCGAAGGGTCATAATATAAGCAGACTGATCGTATCAGACTTCCATAGCAGGTACCGTCACGGGAACGCAGAAACCATCGTAAACGAAATCCGGCAGCAGTTTTGGATCCCGCATCTTCGCACGCTGGTTAAACAGGTTCGCCGCGATTGCCTGATTTATCGCCTTCGAGATGCTACTCCACAGCCGCATAAAATGTGAAAGGTGCCCGCCGCCCGAGTCCCTCCCTTTGTGCGTCCATTTACCTACGTGGGAGTCGATTACTGCGGACCACTGTCGGTGTCTGTACGACGAAGCACTGACAAGAGATACGGCGTGCTCTTTACATGCTTAACAACCAGAGCTATTCATTTGGAGGTCGCCTGCTCGCTATCCGCCGACTCCTGCATTCTTGCTGTTCGATGTTTCATGACAAGACGTGGCGTCCCGACTGAGTTTTGGAGTGATAATGCTACCAACTTTAAAGCCACCCAACGAGAACTCGCGGAAGCATCTGACGGATAAAGACAGGCTTTTGCCTTTACTAGCTCTTCCGTGAAGTAGATGTTTATACCTCCATTATCGCCGCATATGGGAGGTGTGTGGGAGAGACCCGTCCAATCAGTTAAGGACGTGCTCTACAACATACTACACTCTCAATGTCCATCCGATGAGCTATTACGAGGCGCGTTAATGGAAGTAAAATTAATAGTAAACCCTCGTCCACTCACCTATATACCGCTCGACCACTACAACGACGAAGCTATCACACCGAATCACTTTTTGGTAGGTAGATCAAATGGAATGAAGCCCCTACTTCAGCCGTCCGAAGAACCCTTGGATCTTAGAAAAGGTTGGAAATGTGCTCAGAACATGGCAGACGTATTCTGGAGACGATGGGTGCGTGAGTACTTACCAGTAATTAGAAGGCGCACAAAATGGTTTGAAAACGTACAGCCGATCGGAATAGGCGACGTTGTTTACATTGTGGACCCAAACGGGCCCGAAGTTGCTGGCCAAAAGGAAGAGTTATATCCGTCAAGATGGCTTCCGATGGACAGGTGAGAAGTGCCTTGGTGCACTGGGCTTGCCGTACTTTTCATTTGGTCAAATTTTGACAACTTTTATCGAATTTATCGAAATAAGCAACCAAATCTCGATAAATTCCATGAAATTTGACACCATTTGACATAATGAAAACCTGCATAAAGTTATAAGAAGTCATAAAAAATATTGCGATAATTCGGTTTTGAACAATAAACATTTTTTGAAGGTCTGGCCCAAGGCGAATTCATACAGGTGTGTTCGAGCGAATTCAGATCTATACGCACGCACACACTCCTTGTGGCTAAAAATGTCAGACAAAGCAACAACATAAGAAATTTTACAGCTTCGATTCGATTTTCAAGGAAGAAGAAGAAACCATATGGTGGGAAGATGCCACCTGTAATGAATTCGCCTTGGTCCGGCCTTTTTGATAGTACTCGATAAACATATGAACGAGTAACAATTAGTTCAAGTTGAGCTCTCGCTACGAGGCTCTTTAGTTTTCTGCGCAAAATTAATAAAAGTAGTAAAGATCGTCATACAGTTCCGTGGTACGCAAAGGAAAAGAATTCCAAATCAATTATTTTGTGCGTTCGCGCACAACTGTCAAATGAATTCAATTCTTTATCCACAAAAACAATTTCTTTATCCACAAAAACAAAGTTTTGTTAGGTTGGGTCCCAGGGCATGAAGGGCATGACGGCAACGAAAAAGCAGATCACCTGGCAAAACATGGTGCTCTAACAGCATTTTATGGTGCGGAACCCTTTTGTGGACTCACGAAGGCCCACGTAAAGGCCCTTATACAGTTCCGTGTGAACGTGAGTGTGAATGAGTGGAGACTTTCTATTGCGTACGCAAAGGAAAAGAATTCCAAATCAATTTTTTTGTGCGTTCACGCACATCTGTCAAATAAATTCAATTCTCCAAAACATGTAAAAAAAATCAAAGTTGGGCGTGGTAATTGCCAAATTTCAACACTCACTTGCGAAGGGTTTGTGTCACTTTGCGTTCGCACACAATTCACTGTGAGATAGCAAAATATGCATATCAAGGCATATTTAACACTTTCACCCTATTTAAATGCAGTAATATCAAAGATATTTTAGTTGTTTATCCACTTACGCATGATTTGTTTTTGAAAAAGTGGTGTACTATCAACATATTACAAAAAAGACAATTGTTCACGCTCAAAAATATGTGTATATAGACCCTCATACAGTTCCGTGTGAACGTCAGAGTGAATGAGTGGAGACTTTCTATTGCGTACGCAAAGGAAAAGATTTCCAAATCAATTCTTTTGTGCGTTCACGCACATCTTCAAATGACTTCAACTCTCCAAAAAAATTAAAAAAAAAAACATCACAGTTTGGCGTGGTAATTGCCAAATTTCAACACTCACTTGCGAAGGGTTTGTGCCACTTTGCGTTCGCACACAATTCACTGTGATATAGTAAAATAAGCATTTCAAAGCATATTTAACACTTTCACTTAAGTTTAAATGCAGTAATATCAAAGATATTTTAGTTGTTTATCCACTTACGGATGATTTTTTTTGTAAAAGTGGAGTAATATCAAAATATTACACAAAAGAAAATTGTTCACGCTCACCCACGTTCACGCTCAAAAATAAGTGTATATAGGGCTTATAGGCTTAAAGGAGACCATAAGTAACTCGGAAAATAAACAGTTTAAGCAGCATTGGCAAATTCAGGCCAAACTCTTTATAGAACCCTCACAAAGAGCATCAGCCAGGCTTATTAATCTAAGGAGGGTGTATCTAAGAACCCTCACTGGGTATTCTACGGGACATTGCGGTCTGCGTTATCACCTGAGTAAGCTGAATCTGTCAGATACAACAATTTGTCGGTTTTGCGAACTGGACGATGAAACGCCGGCTCATATACTCTGAGAATGCATTGCGTAAGCAAGAAAGAGAGTCTGCTACCTAGGTGGGGTCACTCTCAATCCTTTCGGAATACGGAATAAAAAACCTGTGGAGGTGCTCAAATTTATAAAGAGCCTCCGCATACAGCAATAAGCTGATGGGTCACACAATATCACTCGAAGGGTTAAAAAGATATTCAAGGTCAAAGGTCAAAAAATAATTTTTTCATTTCAAAATATCTTGCAAACTGGTGAACGGATTTTTAAAAGGGTTTGCTCTTAAATTTTCTCTTCAAAATACCTTTCATTCAATGTATACTTATTATGTATTATACTTATTAATCCTTTGACTCACTATGCACTAAAAACGAACAAAAAAGCAAATTTCGTCCAAAAACTCACAAATACTTTTCTTTTAGAATGACCATCTTACGGCAATTAAAAGTTATGTGGACCATTTAAAAATAACCCTGGGATACATACCAACTCCGGGTGGTTGCCTGAACCGTGGCAACGTGCCATGGTACGCACTCTTTTGGGCGGGATCCATGATATTTATGTGTAGAACACATCTTTGAGATGGCGGCCTTCGGCCGCGCTTATGATTACTAACCCTGTAATCGATATTTCGATCTCATTCTGAGATCATCATCAGGAAAACAATTTGTGGCGAATGTTCTCAAGAATCGCTCATCTCCCAACTCTAGAGTATTTCCATCACTAGCGTCACTACCACAACTACAGCTGTGAGAGCGAGCGAGAGAGAGGCAGGTTTGCGAATGTGGCACAAAGAGGAGATAACGATAGATAAACGTTTCGAGAACACGGTTGCGCGAATAAACCAGAAATGTGTAGATATTTCGAGGTTGTGAAGCTGCTGTCTGCTAGGGTATATAAACCGCGCAAAGACAACGCAAATCAATCAGTTTATTTTGAAGTGTTGTACAGTGAAGTACTGAACAGTGAATTAACCCGCGATATTGTACTACGGTTTTTAGTACTGAATAAAGCGTACTACTTATTAAGCAGAATCGGAGTGCTTTATTTAACGTACAGTGGTCGAACTCAGGGAAAATAATCGAAGATTCGTCACAATTGGTGTCAGAAGTGGTATTGTTAAATAAATACAAGGACATTGAAAAGGATAACAAGGACATTGCAAGGATATGGCAAAGTTTAATGACTTGAAGATCCAACAACTCAAAAACGAGTTGGAGAAACGTGGAATGGTAACAACAGGCAATAAGCCAGAGCTACAATCACGTCTACGCGAGGCTATGGAAGCGGAAGGAATCAACGTTGACGATTATGTTTTTCAGCTTTCGGAAGAGGGAGCGACGAAAATAGAAGAGCAAAAGGATACTCCGGATTCAGTGGCAAATGTGGACACAAACTCTTTATTGGCTGCCTTGGCTCAGCTGTCAAACAACATAACATCAAGCATGTCATCTCAGTTGGAACAAGAGACACGCATGGCATCAAAGTTGGAAGAACAAGAGACACGATTGGCATCTCAGTTAGAAGAACTGAAGGCATACATGGCGTCACAGATCAAGGAAGAGTTGATGGAACAGGAAACACGCATAACGTTAGAACAAGAGGCACAAGAGCAAAGAGTCTCATCGCAGCTAGAAGTTGTCAGTGGACGACACGATAAGATCGAAGCCGAGGTGGATGCGTTAAGAAGTCGTATCCAGGAGTTGCAGATGAATCGTCTAAGTGTTTCCACAAGCGTACCTAAGGTAAAAACCCCATCATTTGATGGTTCTGTTCCTTTCCAGGTATTTAAGCTACAATTTGAGAAGACAGCAGCTGTGAACAACTGGGGCGGTGAAAATAAAGTCGCTGCACTCTTCGTAGCATTGAAAGAACCGGCAGCCGAAATCTTACAGACTATTCCTGATGGCGAACGAAACAACTATGAAGCATTGATGGGTGCTGTGGAGAGACGTTATGGTAGCGAGCATCGGAAGCAGACTTACCAAATAGAGCTACATCGGTATCACATGCTCTAACTCAAGAAACAGCATCACTTTTGTGCAAACCAGCGTACAAAGCTCATCGTGTGGAAGTAGAACGACAAGAATGGGTGGACGCAATCCTAGAAGCAGTGAACGGAAAGAAACAGAAAAATGAAGCGGCCATTAAATTCTTCAAGTGCGGGAAATCTGGTCATATTGCACGTTATTGTGGATCTGGATCTAGCTCCAATAATTCCAGTAATGCAAGCGGACGTAAGCGCAAGGCTGAAGGAGATGAGCAAGTCTCCCAATCCAACCAACCGTTAAACTAAAGAGAGTCAGCCGCAAGGGGCGTAGGCTGGCTCCCGCAATTGGATGCCCCATAATCTCTGTCTCACAGATCGGAAGGAAGTCGAGTAATGTTACTGTTGGAGGACTCGTGGACGGAAAGGAGCGTTTACTGACTATTGATACGGGCGCATCTCATTCCATCATTCGATCTGATTAAGTCAACAAAGGAGTGAGGCCATTACATGGAGCAAAGTTGCGTACGGCGACTGGTGAGGACACCCAAGTCCAAGGAGAAGTAACATGTGAAATCGCAATTGGAAATGTCACCGTACTGCACAATTTTATAGTGGCAGATATTGTTGATAGGATCATAGTTGGTGTGGATTTCTTAAGCAACCAAGGCATCAAGATCGACATGCAAAACAGGACTATGAGCTATAAGAACATGGATGTGCCACTCAATTTTGGTTACGAGAACAAGTACATCAGTAAGCGGGTACTCGTGGAAGATAGCCAACAAATTCCACCGAAGTCGGAGGCAGTCATTTGGGCAAGACAGAGATTATGGGACAAACAAATTGTGGGTTGTCGAGGCAGCAAACAATTCAAAGACGGATATACTAGTAGGAAAAACACTGGCTATGACAAAACAAGATGGACGTATACCGGTAAGAGTACTAAATGAGTTTCGATCGCCGATCAAGCTTTCCAAAGGAGCTATATTGGGACAATGTCAGGAGGTTGAGGTGATTATTAACTGTGAACAAGCTCCAGGGAAATGTCTCTACCAGCAACATTAATCTATCAGATAATATCACGGCGTGGACGCAAGAGCTCGAAGAAGACCACCAGAATAAGGCAAAACAACTTCTACTAAAGTACTCTACCATATTTGACAAGGATGGCTCCAAACCAGGTCGGACCAATGTAGTGAAGCATCACATTGATACCGGTGACGCGAGCCCAATCCGCCAAGCTCCTCGAAGTGTTCCATTGGCCAAACGGCAAGTGGTAAGAGAAATTATACAAGAAATGAGTGACAGCGGCGTGATCGAACCATCAGCTAGTTCATGGAGCTCACCGGTAGTGCTAGTGAAGAAAAAGGATGGAAAAATGCGGTTCTGTGTGGATTACCGGAAGCTGAACGACGTAACGAAAAAGGACAGCTATCCACTACCAAGAATTGACGATACTCTGGACTCACTATCTGGTACGAAATGGTTCTCTACACTGGACTTGAAAAGCGGCTATTGGCAAGTGGAGGTTAAAGATGAGGATAAGGAAAAGACAGCCTTCAGCGTTGGAGAGGGGCTGTGGCAATTTACGGTAATGCCCTTTGGACTATGTAACGCTCCAGCTACTTTTGAGAGACTCATGGATCAAGTATTGAAAGGACTGCATTGGAAAATATGTTTGGTGTACCTGGACGACATTATTGTGTTGGGAAAAAGCTTTGAGGAACACCTTAAGAACTTAGAGGAAGCTTTCCAAAGGATAGCTGCCGCCGGTCTGAAATTAAGTCCCAAAAAGTGTGCATTGTTCAAGAAGGAAGTAAGTTACTTGGGTCACAAGGTTACTACGGAGGAATTTGCACGGCTAAAGAGAAGATCGATGCAGTAAAGGATTGGCCAAGACCCAACGATTTGCATGAGTTACGAAGTTTCCTTGGACTGTGCACGTATTATCGCCGATTTGTACCGAATTTCGCCAGCGTAGCCAGTAGCCTTCATGAGTTGACCAGAAAGAATATGTCATTTGATTGGAAGAAGGAACATGAAGTGGCTTTCCAAACCTTGAAGGAACGGCTGTGCACTGCCCCAATGTTAGCGTATCCAATCCCAGGTTCAACGTTTATTCTGGATACAGATGCAAGTGGTTATGAGATTGGAGGAGTTTTGTCACAGATTGTCGATGGGCAGGAGAAGGTAGTGGCGTACTATAGTCGCCCGAAAGGAACTATTGTGTAACACTCAGAAGCTTAAGCTCATTTTTGTCTGTGTATGAACTAGTATATCAACTTGTATATTGCTGATGCAGAGGCTGACTAGTATACCAATTGGTATGGTGCTGATGTAGAAGAGGACAACTGCTTCTCTTTTTCTCTTGTAACTGCTTCTTTTTAATCTTGTAATTCACAGATGCTTTTTCGGGTTTGAGTATATACAAATAGTCGCTGCTTTTTAAAGAATAAACTGGTATATTGCTGATGCCGAGACTGACTAGTATGTTAACTGGTATGATACTGGTGCATAGACCGACTAGTATACCAACTGGAATGAATGTCAAATTCGCGGAATAGTATGACAAGTGGTACGATCTGAACGTGCATAATGGTTCGAATATATGTCCTGGCGCATAGACTGAGTAGTATGTCAACTAGTATGATTCTGATGTATATATGAGCTAGTATATCAACTGGTAAGACTCTGACGCATATATGAACTATGTCAATTGGTATGATTATGATGCATGTATGAACTAGTATGTCAACTGGTATGATTCTGATGCTTTTTTTTAACTAGTATTGCAACAGGTATGATTATGATGCATATATGAACTGGTATGTCCAGTGGTATCAGTGTCGAACTAGTATCTTAAATGGTATGATATTGATATATATAATGACTAGTATCTCAACTTTGAGGTCACTCTGTATTGCGATGCGAATGAAAATTTTTTCGCATTTGCCTTAGCGACACTCTGTAACTCAACTATCCAACGGAAATTGACATTTTTGGATTTGCTTTTTCCCTTTTCGTATTAATTTTTTCCTCTCGGATTGTGTACACATATTCACAACATATTCTTGTAAATTATTGTAAAGATATTAATATACTTAACTTTCTTATCGAAAAACATGTTTATTTTGGCACTTATTTCGCAAAAATAATCAACAAAAAAAAATATTTATATGGTATGGGTCCAAGCATAGGACAAGCCTTTACTGGTCAACTTTCGGTTAATTTTACAACAGTGATGCCAACCCAAACAAGAAAATAGCCAAAGAACACAGAAAGCGGCACGTTAGAAATGCTATAGTAATACAGAGTACCATTTGCTGATCGCTTTTCATTTTCGAATCGCATTGACTTTCGATTCGCAGTACGGAGTGACCCCCTGGTATATTTCTGATGCAGAGGCTGACTACTCAGCCAATGGTAGGGTACAGATGCAGAGGAGGACAATTCCCATCTCGTAGGACATCCCCGTGTTAAAAACACCACTTGCTAACATGGAAAAATTACAGAAATCGAACTAGTTGAGGCCGTTTGGCTGACTAGTATTTGATTAGTATAAAACTAGTAAAGTAGAAAACAAAAACAAAAGTATCAAAAAATATTTAATTATTTAAAAAAAAACATAAAAGTAATTTATAAACAAGTAGGTATACAAAGTGCCACTACACTATTAACACCGCTCTAACGAATCTGGTCCTAAGCAAGTCTCTCATTGGACTTATTGATCAGCTATTTATTTATCTTGGCTTTCTTGGCTGATAAAGCCAAAGTCTTAGGCACAATTCTGGACAGGAAACTAAACTGGAGGAGAACGTTGTTCAGCGCCAGAGGAAGGCGTGTATTGCACTTTACACGTGCAAAAGAGCCATTGGCAAAAAATGGGGATCTGCCCCAAAATATGTCCCAGCAAACATTTAGGCTTGAATTACGTTAGACCTCAAGTTGAGAACTAAGGGGCTTCTCAGCCCTCAAGCGTTGTTTCTCAAGAAGAAAACCACTTGGGAACTACAAAGTTATCAAAATATCTCTAAGGTTGGAGAATCCTTGCCGAATGATGTTGGATATCAACTTGAGAACTAAAAAATTATCAAAATATCTCTAATGTTGGAGAATACTTTGAGAATGATGTTGGATATTGTGTTGGATATCAACTTGAGAACTATACAGTTTTTCAAAGGTTGGAAAAGGAGTTGAGCCATGTTTGCTAGGTGTAGATGGATCTAAACGGCGATTATCCGCTGAATGGAGTCGTTGTATGGTGGACTGCGTTAAGCAAGGCAACTAACCTCAATGTGCTGGTTAATGTTCACAGATCCAGCATGATCTAGCGGTGCGCTAGGGACAACACCCAACGAAGCTCTCCAGGCCATTATTGGCTTTCTACCTCTCGATCTGGAAGGTTACTGGCAGCAGCAGCATCGGCACTGCGAATAAGGGAAACGTCCGGTTGGGGCGCAAGTACTACTGGATACCCCAGTATTCTGGGATCCCCAACCCCCTCTGAGCACAGATCGTTGTGCGACCTCAATAGTCGGACATAGATGCTTCAAAATAAACATTCCCAGCGGGAATGACTGGGACCACCCTCTCCTCTCCCATCTAGCTGCCGATAATCGCATTTTAATTTTCTTATGTTTCTTGCTATTTTTGTTTATTTATCTACAGAGTGTTGCCAGTGCAAATTTTAAAAAACTGCTCAAATTTGCTTTATTTTTGGGAATTTATATGAAGATTGCTCAAGTTATTTCCCAAATTAGGAATTTGCGCTAATGTGTCAGCCCTATAACCTAACTATTTATATTATGCTTTGTAGCTATAAGTTAAAATATTTTTTCGATCGAATAATGAATTTTTCTCTACTAATACAGAATAAAATTTCCAGCAAAGTATGGATTGTTTTGAAAACTCAAACCTCGGAGAAACAGTTATTTTTGATAACCAGACACCCAATTTTTCGAACATCAATTTTTAGCCTTCTAATAAAATCCATCGAACTAAAATAAAAAACCAGTGGAATGAGTTCAGCAATAGATGGGGAATTGCATACTGCATTAACAAGTCAAAGCTCTCTAAAAAAAACTTGTAACAACAATATAGTTAATTTCGATTTATCGGACAATACTAACAATCCAGTATGTGACCGTGTTGCTATAAAACGTTACAATAGATCGAATCTGGTTGCAATACGCCAAGGATTACAATCTCGCTTCTGCCCAAGTTCCACCATTAAAGCAGAACTAAAATTTCTTGGTATATGGAAAATAAATAATATTGATGACTTGAAACAAAATGGCGCTAGATCGAATAAAGAATGTTGTACTCTGTCTGGTGTATCCGACCAATCAGTGCATATTCCACCTGCACATTCGAATACACGTCGGTATCGCTCACCATCAAAACATGAACCCCGATTGGTTTATAATGGGACACATTCAGCCCAGCAAAACTTTATAGAACGCAGTACATCTAAGGCTTTGATAGACCACCGTAGTATTTCCTCTTCACACCTTATGCCAGCTTTTGCAAAAAAGAAAATGGCAGCTGCTATAATGAACACAGGCGTGGCGCCTACAAAGCTGCCCTTAAATTCGATTGACATTGGACCAACTTCTGTTGGTAGTGCACGCTCAAAAACACCAACTGATTGTAAGAATGCAATTTGGTACAGTGGGGTTTCAGGATCCAACCACGTGCCATCACGGCAGCGTGTTAAAGGTATACTTTATGAATGCCGGCAACATTTTAAAAGAAGGGGCGGAGATGGTTTCGAAATTCTCGGTAAGTTATATGCTTTCTTTCAGACTAATATTTTTTTACCAAATGTTTAAGTAGGCTAAAAATAATATAAATTAAAGTTTATTTAACAAATTTTACGAACTAATGATTATTAGGGATGTCCGACCAAAGCTAGAATTTTGGGCCGAAGCCGTAGCCGAATATTCGGCATAATCCTATATTCCTAAGAAGCGCCTTCTCGCGCAACTTAAATCAGTGTACTTGCAAATGAGATAATCCACCGTTTACTCATCCTCATCATCTTTGCAAATCCTAAGCAGTGCCCGATTGATACCCTTATTCCCATAGAAAAATTCATAAATTTCAGTAGCGTTTTTTTTGTAGATCTATTGTTCGTCGAGCTGTTCAAACACGGAGGCGAAGAGCTGATAAAAAGCATACATAAGCTCTTAAGCAGAATATGGTCGGGCAAGTGCATGCACCAACTACCGCGGAATCAGCCTTCTTAATATCGCATATAAGGTTCTTTCTAGCGTATTGTGTGAAAGACCCACCGTAGACAAACTGATTGGACCTTACCAATGAGGGTTTAGACCTGGTAAGTCTACCATCGACCCAGTGGCGTGCCTACGTGTTTCAATCAAGGCAAGCCCCAGTCCTTATAACCCCAACAAAAGCACATACTGCTGCCAAAGAACATTTCAGACGAAGAAGAAGAGTTCAGGATAGATATTTATCGACTTTTGCACACGGGGAAAAACTTAAACATTTAGGTTTCTTCAATAGGCAAGTTATTGTTTTGCAGATTTTTTAAGCTTTTCCACTCCAAGGGAAAAGGTTTACTTGCACTATTTCCCATTTACATACATCGCAGAAGCCAAGGCTCACTTGCACAACGAAAATTTATATTTTTAACTCAGAGTTAATGTCAAATTAACTCTGAGCTAAAAAGATAACTCGGCGTCGTGCAAGTGGACCTAAGAAACCTAAAAAATATTTTTTATATTTTATAATGCTTAGCAAAAAAAAAAAAAATATTACAGCAATCACCACTATTGAATTCTTTTTTTCTACTTTAAGCTGGAATTATTGGTGATGTTTGTGGTAACGCTGTAGTCGTATCCAATCAGCTGATTCGACCAACCTTATGGGATTTAATGCAATCGATTATTGGTGCCATATCGTAACGCTAAGGTCGTAACCGGATCGTAGCCAACCAATTGGTTTTTGGTTTTCCGCGGTAACGATAAACAGCTGATTACCTTTTTGCTTATTGCTTACAAGTTTTTGCAGTCAATCAGCTGTTTACGGTTACCGCGCCAATAATCGATAAAAATGTATCGCATAGGGTTGCGTTAGGGATACGACTACAGCGTTACGACAAACATCACCAATAATTCCAGCTTTAAAATATGCGCCAATAATTTTTGAGTAGAGCTCTTTGCACATTAACATTGTAGATATGTACATATATACATATCCAGTTTGGCTTTAAAGCTTATAGTAACAACAGCACGAAGCTGGCTTCGTAGTTGCATACAAAATTTCTTCTAAATTCAAAAAAACTGTAGCTTCAAAAAGACATTTTAGTAAGGGATTTGAAAGCCAGGTAAAAGCCAATAAGTAAAAGCGAGATGGCAATCATCGCCTAGGCGGTTAAAGGCTATTTTAAGTAAGCAAGTAAGAGACGCCATTATATGCGTTGAAAAAATTTTATGTTAATTGTTTTGCTATCAGCCGACAGATGGCAGGAAGAGCTTTATTTATATGTTTATGCTATTGGCAGTTAGTGAAACCAAATGTAAACGTTAAAGAAATTGTTACGATACATTTTTGAAATATATTGTAGCTCATAGAGGATTAGCTAGGCAAGCCGGGCTTTTCGGCTTATATGGAAGGCACGCCACTGCATCGACCAGATCTTCTCGATGCGCTAAATCCGGGAGAAGACCCATGATAAGCGAATCGACACGCACCATCTCTTTGTCGATTTCAAAGCCGCTTTTGACAGTGCGAAAAGAAGTGGCCTATATGCCGCCATATCTTAATTTGGCTTCCCTTCAAAGCTTATAACGTTGAGCAATACCAACAGGTTCTTCAGAATCGGTAAGAACCTTTCTGAGCCATTTAAAACCAAACGAGTCTTCAGAGAGGGCGACTCTCCTCGTGTGATTTCTTTAACCTGACGCTGGAGAGGATAATTCGAGCAGCAGAGTTTAACCGCAATGGCACAATATTTTACAAGAGCGTGCAATTGAGATCATTAGTCTTAATAACTGAGCCGTAAGCGCTGCCTTCTCTGGACTGGATAAAGAAGCGATAAAAGTGGGTCTTGCGGTGAACGAAGACAAGACGAAGTACTTGCTGTCATCAAAGAAAGAATCAGCGCATCTGCGCCTTGCCAGCCACGTCACCGTTGATAGTTAAAAATTTGAAATTGTGAGGGACTTCGTCTATTTGGGAACCAGCATTAACACCGAAAATAATATCAGTCTAGAAATCCAACGGAGGATCACTCTTGCCAACAAGTGTTACTTTGGACTTAGTAGGCAATTGAGAAGTAAAGTCCTCTCTCGACAAACAAAGATCACGCTCTATAAGTCTCTCATTATACCAGTTGTGATGTACGGATGGAATCGTGGATAGTGTCAACAGAAGATGAGATGGCCCTTGGAGTATTTGAAAGAAAAGCTCTCCGGAAGATTTATGGTCCTTCCCGTGATGTCAATGGCGAGTATCGAAGGAAATTTAACGATGAGCTGTACGAGCTTAACGCAGACCTGACCATAGGGCAGCGAATTAAGCCCAAAGGCTTCGCTGGCAGGGTCATGTTATGCGAATGGACAAGGAGGCTCCAGCACAGAAGGTTTTCGTATCGACACCCAGAAATCGGCAGCAGAGGAAGGGGAGACCTCAACTGAGATGGAAACAACAAGTCTAGGATGACTTGAACTCCTTTGGTGTTTCCAATTGGCGTCAGTTGTTGCTAAAAAGGAACGACTGGCGGGCTTTGATACGAAGCGGCCAAAATTGCCTAGGCGGTTAAGCGTCAATAAATGACGCAAGCCAAGATAAGAATATTGTTCGGCATCGGCTATTCGGGCTTTTCAGTTGAAGTCGAATACTAAATATTAGCCAAATAGGCCGAATACCGAACCTTCGGTCGGTCACTTACGTTTGTTAAAGGCGGTTGGAACGATTCGGCCAAAATGTGTCGTTTTATGGAACCATCGCGTGCGAGATCGCTGTCTTTCGTTCGTAACACCAGACCCCCAAGTTGCAAAATGTCCAAGGTTATCGTAGGGTGTTGTGTATCTTCTGGAACAAATAACGGAATAATTCGATTAAGAGCAACCCCGGCAGAATTTTCTACGAATACCAGATCTAGTAAATTATTTTTACAATTCTATACGGTGTTAATTTACAAGAGAAGTGTCGGAAAATCAATGAGAAAGTAATGCTGTGCGGTAGGGGTTAGGTTAGGTTAGGTTCAAGTGGCTGCCGCAGAGGCACACTTAGGCCAGTTTTGAAAGGCCCGTTGTGATACCACCAACACTAGGAAAGTCAGTTCGCGGACCCGGCCATATGGAATATCCCTCAGTTGTTGGAATTCTCCTCAGTTGCAGATGAGGTGCTTGACCGTTTCCTCCTCCTCATCATATTTGCAGCTCCTACATCATCGTCGGTAGGGCACACCTAGCCTTTCTGCGTGCCTACCAATAAGGCAGTGCCCAGTTAAAACACTGTTAATATGAAGATTTCTCTCCTATCTCTTAGGTGAGTGTCTCTAGATCTTTTATGATCCCATTTTGGCCACATTTGTTTGGATATCCGGCACCCTGGGGATTGTTGCCATATTTCGTTGGCTTGACGGAGTGTGTACTCCTTCAGCATTAGCTTGCATTTGGCAAACGGCATACCTAAGCGCTCTTTATCCCGAAGAATCTGCTTGGCCGTACCGTGCCTGGCAAGTTCGTCTACCTTACAGTGTGCCTCAATATCCCTGTGTCCCGCGACCCATGTGAGGTTCGCGCGGTTCTGTTGGGCCATCTCTTGAAGAGATCGACGGCAGCTGAGCGTCAGTTCAGATTGGAACGAATAAGAACCAAGAGCTTTGATCGGCGGCACATCTATATGTGCTCAGAGGGAGAAAACTGTAAGATCCCAGAATACTGGAGTGTCCCGTTGTGCCCGAAAGCTTCTTTGGGCGTTGGTCTTAGCGCGCCGCAAATACAGATCATGCCAGATCTGTTGCCTTTTCCTAACAGATTCAGGTTTGTGGCCTTGCTTAGCGCAGGCTAAAACACCACGACTTCATATACCATGATAGGTCGGATAATTGCAGTGTAGATCCATCTGCATATTTTGGTGCTGAGACCCCACTTTTTGTCAATGGATCTTTTGCACTTGTAAAGTCCAACAAAGCCTCCTTTGGCGCTGAATAATATTCTCCTTCCAGTTAAACTTCCTGTCCAGAACTGTGCCCAAGAATTTAGCTTTATCAGCTAAGTTCAGGCTCACGCCATTAAGTTCTGGTAGGTCTAGCGGTGGTATATTGTACCGGTTGGTGCACGAACTTCTCTCAGTGCTACTTGCATCAAGTCACACAGAGCTTCTGGAAATTTGCCCTTGTCTGCAATGGCTAAGTCGGGATCTCGTTTCACAACATATGAAATATACTTTTCAAATAAAATAAAATACTCAGGTACAATGTAAAAAATAATTTTTGTGCTCGCGGCCTATTGGGTTGGAGCCTTCTTAGGTCGGGGGCCCGTGGCATTTTGCCAGCCCTGCCACCCTATTGTTACGCCACTGCATCATATACTGATCCCGCTGGCCTTGGTACCTGGTGAATCCTGTTGAATCTGTTCTTGGGTATAGGAACTAAGATTTTCTGGAAACTGGACATGTTAAAGGGGAACGGTTTCACCAGGACCTAAAAACTATGACAGAGAGGTACCAATGCCAACGGGATCAGTATATGATGGCTGACTACTGCTAGGGGATGCAAAGTTGTTGTCCTCCTACACCTCAATCGTCAAAATCACGTAAACGAAAGTTTTTATGAATATAAGAATTAATTAAATCTTGTTTTTGCTGTAAATGTCTTTCGAGTAAAACTTGATTAAATTACAATATACTAGGAACGCCTAACCGGATAAAAAAGTTGTATGTCGTTGAAAAGAAAATTAGAAGGAGATTGTTTCGAAATAATTTTACATATACACTGGCTAACAAATTATTCGAGAAAACCGTGATTAAAAATGAAAAAATTTAATTTTTAACATTTATATACAGTTTCTCTGACGTTTATCAACATACATTAACAACTTGTATACTGATAGAAGCGGCAAAATGTTCTCTTTTCAACGACATCAAAACTGTGTTGATCGAATAAACAGAAACACAGTTATGGGGCAATACATGCCTTAACCTAGTAAAAATCGGTCATAATTTTGATTATTTTATTTGTTCGCTGGAGGGGGAAATGCTTTATGCATTAACCGGGTTTAAGCCATCGTTACTAGAGGCTCTGGCAGCGGGAATCTCCGAGTGTGGGACTCATTTCTTATCTTGAGTATACCCAATAAAACCTAACCTCCCACGGTTCGCGTATTCTTCCTTACCTTGAACCGCGCTTAGCATTACTTCAGGTAAGCAAGCGCGTTAGGTGAGCCCTGTGGCTACTTCACGCTAACTGGCTAGACAACCGTCTTCCCGTTTCGCAAGGAGGACGTTCCTCGCGTATTGCCTGACTATATCTCATCTGGCATATTCGGAGGTCATTTTGCGAATGACACTGCCCGGGGAAAGCTCGCCAATTGCCCCTCCCGCCCGCCTTCTTTCTTTAGCGAATTGCTCGCATTCGAAAAAGGTGTGGTGTACGTCGTCTATGGCTCCACAGTAGGTGCAGTTCGGGGTTTGAACCTTGCCCATTCTGTGAAGGCACTCACGGAAATAACCGCGTCCGGTTAAGAATTGGGTCAGGTAAAAGTCGACTTCTCCATGAGGCCCATGCAACCATGGTTCCAGTTCGGGGATTAATACCCTGGTCAATATTTTAGCTGCACTGCTGCTCCATTGTAGTTGCCACTGCCGGATCGATTCACCTCGCGCCTACGTTGCAGCAACATCTCTACGTACCTCTGCACGAGTGTCATACATAATTTTTCTTATTCATATATCGGTATCGTCCCCGCAATGACCAGAACAGCATCTGCGGAGATCGTGCGGTATGCTGAGGCAAGTCTCAGGGCCCCTTTTGCATTGCCAGCAGATTTCTTATGCATGGCTTTGGTCCACCTGTGTTTGCCATTTGCCGACTCAGACTTGCAATGGTTTTCACAGCCTTCTCGCAGGAGCTTCTTAAATGCTCCGAGAAGGTCAGCTTGTTGTCCAACTTCACCCCTAGATATTTCCTTGTTGTTCCCTAACAGTCATCTATATATTAATACGCTAACACTCTCCGCACGCAAACTTTCACAACTCAATTTCGTATAGTATTTATAGATAGATCCCTATAAAAGTTATATTTGAAACTTAGAATGGACTATTATGCTGTCTCGCCAAAAAACTTTTGAAAATTATGCTTAGTTTATTTATTATTAAACAAAAAAGGGGTCTCCAAACTTTCCAGCTATTTTGTTATCTCCGCACCAAAAAAAAAGAAAACAACAAAATGTAGCAAATCATATCCTCTTCGGCATCTAAACACCATTTGTAAGCTAAGAAATCCAGCTTCACTTCTGGATTTATATATTTAACAACAAAATGTAGCAAATCATATCCTCTTCGGCATCTAAACACCATTTGTAAGCTAAGAAATCCAGCTTCACTTCGTTCTCTGCGTGGAAGACTAACACACTTCAACTTTCTGCGTCGAAGACTAACACACTTCGTTCTCTGCGTCGAAGACTAATACACTTCAGTTTTCTGCGTGGAAGACTAACACATTTCAGTTTTCTGCGTCGAAAACTAACACACTTCGTTCTCTGCGTCGAAGACTAATACACTTCAGTTTTCTGCGTGGAAGACTAACACACTTCAGTTTTCTGCGTCGAAAACTAACACACTTCGTTCTCTGCATCGAAGACTAAAACACTTCAGTTTTCTGCGTGGAACCCTAACACATTTCAGTTTTCTGCGTCGAAGACTAATACACTTCAGTTTTCTGCGTTGAAGACTAACACACTTCTGTTTTCTGCGTCGAAAACTAACACACTTCGTTCTCTGCATCGAAGACTAGGTTAGGTTAGGTTCAAGTGGCTGCCGCAGAGGCACACTTTGGCCAGTTTTGAAAGGCCCGTTGTGATACCACCAACACAAGGAAAGTCAGTCCCGGGACGCAGCCATATGGAAAATCCCTGAGTTGTTGGGATTTTACACATAGCAGAATCCCGGGGCTGGCACTCCTAAACCGACACCGTTACTCCTCCTCGGACCACTTAGATGACTTTATGAAGGCCATCAAGTATTTTATGTCCAGTTCCGCGATCTGGCTTAGGCTATCCAGGAAGGGAACTCCCAAAAAGCGCGTTCTCGCGCCGCTTGTAGCCGGACAGTTGCAGATGAGGTGCTTCACTGTTTCCTCCTCCTCATCATCTTTGCAACTCCTGCAGCATCGTCGGTAGGGCACACCTAGCCTTTCTGCATGCCTACCAATGAGGCAGTGACCGGTTAATACCCCTATCATTATGGAGATTTCCCTCCTAGTTACGGCATAAATGCGTCTAGACCTTTTAGGATCCCATTTTGGCCAGGTTTGTTTCGATATCCGGCACCCTGGGAATTGCAGCCATCTTTCGTTGGCTTGACGGAGTGTGTGCTCCTTCAGCATTAGTTTGCATGTGGCAAACGGCATACCTAAGCGCTCTTTATCCTGAAGAACCTGCTTGGTCGTACCCTGCTGGGCAAGCTCGCTGCCTTATGTCAGTTCAGAGTTTAACGTGTATGAGCCGAGGGATTTGATGGCCGCTTGGCTATCGCTGAAATTAACGATATCTTCTACGATAACACGTTTGCTTATCCAGGCCGCGGCGTCCAGGATGGCCGAGACTTCCGCCTGGAAGACGCTACAATGATCAGGTAGTCTGAAGCAGAGATCAAGGTCCAAATGCCTTGAATAAACCCCTCCTCCAACTCTGCCGTCCAACTTCGAGCCGTCGGTGTATATGGAAGTGCCACCATTAGTTTCAGGGCACCAATCCGTCCTCTCCCAGTCTTCTCTGCTGGGAATGTTTATTTTGAAACAGCTATCCCCGACTGTAGTGGTCGCACAACGATCTGTGCTTAGAGGTTTGCAACATCCCGGAGGTTGCCTATCCACGACGAGTTGTTCCGATTAACAGCCCGCAATGTCGTTTCGGGAGTCCTGCTGTCTGTAGCGTTAACCGCTCAGCGTTGGCTGCTACCACCGTGAAGTGTGTTAGTCTTCCTCGCAGAGAACGAAGTGTGTTAGTCTTCGACGCAGAAAACTGAAGTGTGTTAGTCCTCCACGCAGAGAACGAAGTGTGTTAGTTTTCGACGCAGAAAACTGAAGTGTGTTAGTCTTCCACGCAGAAAACTGAAATGTATTAGTCTTTGACATAGAAAAAACAAAAAAACAGTGAAAAATTATCAAAGATTCGTAAAGAAAAATCTGAAAAAGAAAATATTGATGAAAAAGTGGTGTTTTGAACAAAAATTTGAAAAAAAGTAAAAAGGTGAAAAAGTTAAATAAAACTTACCTGAAAAAAAAATACAAATTGGTGACCTGAAAAAAAGTAAGATTAAAATTTGGTGACCTGGAAAAGAAAAAAAAAGAAAAATATACAAAAAATAATAAAAGTGAACAATAACCTAAAAAGAGAAAAAAGCACTGAAAAGCCATATATTTAATACTTCTATATTGGCAGTATCGTATCTTCTCAATGTGTAATAGATACGCAATCAATTCGAGGCAAGCTAGTACTGTTTTTGTCAATGTATTGTGTACGTGTATATTAATAAACGAAAAAATTAAATAAAATGTCAAAGCAATACAGTAGCGGAATCTATTGATAGGGGCCATGTAGGCATATACATAAACCAAATTAAATTTTTTTTTTAAATGTTGAATAAGGCATAATGATTTGGATATTAGGGCATGTACCGGGAATGTCCGGACCCTTTCAAGGGACGTTACCGCTGCCCGACTAGTTGATGTCCTCATAGGCGCAAATGCCGACATCACCGCCCTGCAGGAAATGCGATGGACGGGGCAAGGAAAGATGACCATCGGTCGTTGTGACGTATACTACAGTGGCCTAGATGCGCGGCAAAGCGCGTGGTGTAGGATTTGTGGTGGGAAAGAGACTTCGCCGCCAAGTACTAGCGTTCACTCCTGCGGACGAGCGTCTCGCTGCGATCCGCATCAAGGCGAGGTTTTTCAACATAACATTTATCTGCGCCTATGCGCCGACTGAGGAGACGGACGACGCAGAGAAGGACTCCTTCTACGACAAACTTGAACAAGCCTATGATCGCTGCCCCCTGCATGATATCAAAATCGTGCTTGGCGACTTTAATGCCAAGGTGGGCAAGGAAGGAGTCTTTGGTCCTACAGTTGGAAAATTCAGTCTCCACGATATAACATCACCCAACGGCACTAGGTTGATTGACTTCGACGCTTCCCGTAACATGGTCATCAGTAGTGCTAGGTTCCAGCATAAGCGAATACACCAAGCCACCTGGCTGTCCCCTGATCAAAGAACAAGAAACCATATTGATCATGTCATGATCGACGGCAGACACAGCTCCACCGTTCTAGACGTGCGTACCCTACGCGGTCCCAATATCGACTCGGACCATTATCATGTTGCAGCCAAGATACGCACACGCCTCTGTGCAGCGAAGAAAGTACGCACAGGAAGGAAAGTTTGACGTCGAGAAGCTGCACGTGACACAGACAGCTGATAATTTCTCCACTTGACTCTCACACCTGCTATCAGAGAGCAATGGAAGCATATCTCCCACTCATTACGTACCGCCGCTGAGGCCACTATAGCGAGCCCGCAAGAACAACTGGTACGATGAGGAATGCACCACAGTCGGTCAAAAAGGACGCTGCATACAGGGAGACGTTGCGAACGGGCGCAACCCGCAGTGTATGGCAACGCTATCGTGAGGCGAAGAAGGAAGAGAGACGCCTTTTCAGAAAAAAGAAACGTGAGGCCGAAAGGCGTGAGTGTGAGGAGCTTGAGATGCTGGCTGACAGGAATGATGCCCGAAAATTCTATGAAAAGATCCGGCGGATGACGGAAGGTTTAAAGACCGGGGCAAGTTCCTGTAAGGACAATAACGGCGACCTGGTAACCGACGTACAGACTGTACTTAAATTATGGAGGGAGCACTTCTCCTCACTGCTAAATTGTGAGGGAGACGTCGAACCCGATACCCCAATCCCTGACGATGGAAAAGTCGTCCCACCATCTGACTATGATGAAGTGAGGATCAAAATCAACAAATCGCCTGGGAAAGACGGACTACCCGCCGAGCTGTTCAAACAAGGAGGCGAAGAGCTGGTAAAAAGCAAGCATCAGCTCTTATGCAGAATATGGTCAGATGAGTGCATGCCTCCAGATTGGAATTTAAGTGTGCTCTGTCCAATCCACAAGAAAGGCGATCCCGCTAACCCCACCAACTACCGCGGAATCTGTCTTCTTAATATCGCATATAAGGTACTTTCTAGGGTATTGTGTGAAAGACTGAAGCCCATCGTAGACAAACTGATTGGACCTTATCAGTGTGGCTTTAGACCTGGTAAGTCTACCATCGACCAGATTTTCACGATACGCCAAATCCTGGAGAAGACCCATGATAAAAGAATCGACACTCACCATCTCTTTGTCGATTTTAAAGCCGCTTTTGACAGCGCAATAAGGAGTTGCCTGTATGCCGCCATGTCTGAATTTAACTTCCCTGCAAAGGTTATACGGCTTTGCCAAATGACGTTGAGCAAAACCAACAGCTCCGTCAGAATCGGGAAAGACCTCTCTGAGCCATTTGAAACCAAACGAGGTTTCAGACAGGGTGACTCCCTTTCGTGCGATTTCTTTGACCTGATGCTGGAGAAGATAATTCGAGCAGCAGAGCTAAACCGCAATGGCACAATCTTTTACAAGAGCGTGCAATTGCTAGCGTATGCCGATGGTATTGATACCATTGGCGCTGCTTTCTCTGGGTTGGATAAGGAAGCGAAAAAAGTGGGTCTTGCGGTGAACGAGGGCGCCTTGGCAGTCATGTCACCGTTGATAGCTACAAATTTGAAACGGTGAGAGACTTCGTCTATTTGGGAACCAGTATTAACACCGAAAATAATATCAGTCTAGAAATCTAACGGAGAATCACCCTTGCCAACAAGTGTTACTTTGGACTAAGTAGGCAATTGAGAAGTAAAGTCCTCTCTCGACAAACAAAGATCACGCTCTATAAGTCTCATCATACCAGTCCTGATGTACGGCTCGGAATCATGGACAGTGTCAAGAGAAGATAGATGGCCCTTGGAGTATTTGAGAGAAAAGTTCTCCGGAAGATTTATGGTCCTTCCCGTGATGCCAACGGCGAGTATCGAAGGAAATTTAACGATGAGCTGTACGAGCTTTACGCAGACCTGACCATAGTTCAGCGGATTAAAGCCCAAAGGCTCCGCTGGCTGGGTCATGTTATGCGAATGGACAAAGAAGCACCAGCACAGAAAGTTTTCCTATCGACTCCCGAACTCGGCAGCAGAGGAAGGGGGAGACCTCGACTGAGATGGAAACAACAGGTCGAGGATGACTCGAACTCCCTTGGGGTTTCCAATTGGCGTCAGTTATCACTAAAAAGGAATGACTGGCGTGCTTTGATACGAAATGGCCAAAATCGCCTAGGCGGTTAAGCGTCATTATAACGCAAGCCAAGAATAGCGAATGGCTTTCAAGGAGCTACTATCTCCATAGCGGCATAACAGATCTTGAAACAGACGATAATAATAAGCTATGTTGTTTATATATTATCGCAGCCCAAGAATACTTACCAGGTTAACTAAATCTAAAATGTACATATGTATGTATGTATATGTTATAGTTATACAATTTTTAGCTCCTCCGAAAATTGTCATGATTCCACAAGGTTTTCGAGGGCTTTTATTTTTTATTTTAAAGAGCACTAGTAGTTAAAAGAAAAATAAGTACATATGTATAGTTACATAACATGCGATGCACGCACTCTTTATTGATTGGCAAATAATATGAGTTTTGTGAATTTTTTTCGAATGGATATTTTTTCTTCAGCTTCTTTAAAGCTTTCGTAAAATAGGCGCGAGTCAATATAAAATGATATAACTGATTTGCAAAGTGAAATCCTATGGTCATTTAATATATCGTTGCAATAAAAGGATTTTTTAAACTTCGAAAAACTTTAGCTATAAGAAATTCTTTTATGTTTTTAGGAGAAGCTTTTGATTTTTCTTGTCTTATGACACTCTCACATACCAAGCATATGTCGCACACATCTCTTGATGGTGCCAGATAAGGACCCAAGTTTTTGAGTTTGGATAAAGTTGGCATTTCCTCTCCTATCAGCTATTCTTTACAAATATCACAATTGATTTTAGATGTAACTTTCCAAGCGACAAGTCCCGCTATGTAACGGACAACATTGTCAACGAAAACAGACAGTCCCCACATATCATTAATGTATTCACATGTGTGCTGAAGGTTGTATAAAGCTTCAGCCTCTTGTTTTACACTGGAAGATGCTTGAAGTATTGGAACTCCATCAAAAGCACAATTTCCGCCCTCGAACTCTTCCATCTCATGTCGGACCAAAAGTCTTCGATAAGCACTTTTGAATTGTATTGCATTGGGGTTAATATTGAATCCCCCTCTTGCTCGAACAGCACTAAAAAAGTTTCAAGAAAATCTTGAGAAAGCTTATAGCTTAGAAGGTAAGACATTCCAAAGTTTTTAGTTTGGCATACAAGGGAAATATATTTCGAAGGCAAAGGGGGTTTCCACCATTGGTGTATCATTAAGGTCTTTCAAACCCGCAATATATTGGTCAAACCTCTCTGCGTGACTTTTAAGCTGGCCGTAAGTACTCTCCATCAAAGGAGCTTTAAATTCATCCTTGGAAAATCTGTTTTTGGAATTTAAAATATCTCCCAGCTTATTGAAAAATAAGCAAAATTCGGCAGTTGCTGCACTATCTTTAAATTTACTTTTAACTTGCTCATCTGGTATTAAACTTCGTAAAAACACTAATGATTTTGACACACTTTTGCTTAGTAATTGCATAGCCAATTTTACATTCATTATACTGTTTTTAAAATACACATGATTTTTAGTAATTTTGTTTGCTGTACGAAGTCCTTCTTTAACTTGAATTTCGTGCAGTAATATAAACTACTTCCAGTCGATAATTTCACCATCTTGTGTTTTTAAAATTCGCTTGTCGCATAGACACTTTCTAACCAGCTTAATAATATGAACAAAGTCGTAAAAAATATAACAGTTTTCACCTGTAGCGAGAGTAATAAAATATGGTTTGAAATCTGGGCCATATTTTAAATTTGCACCTAAGCACTTGCACATTGCTATATTTGTGGCTGCACCATCGAAAGTTATGGTATAAACAATAGCACCAGAGTTTTTCAAAGCATGAAATGCTTCAGTTATAATGGTGGCGCGTTCTTCAGCGGTTAAAGATTTAATTAAACAATATCCTATCGGTATTTTCCAGTGATCGTTTAAAGGTACTGCCATCAAACCAAGAGCACTGTTTGCAATCGGAACACTCACTTTCCATATTGAAATTAAATGTACCTAAATCTACAACCACTTGAAAACCATGACGATCGTATAATTTTTGCGAGCGAATTGACATTTCGTCTATAACTAAATTTACTATAGGTTTTTTGGACCATTTGCTCGTAAAGTAATAGCATCGAGGGCTTGCTGTGTAAAGCCGGGATTACCATCAATTTTTTTATACCACTTCCTAATAGATCTAATACTTGGCAATAAGTTTTTCCATGTCCGTCGTACATATTTATACGCTTTTGGAGAATAGAAATGTAGCGTTAAGGCAAAACGTCGTATTTCTTTAACATAAAACTTTGAGCCACTTAGCTTTCGGGATATAATTTTCTTGATGTTGTCTGGAATGAGTTCCTGAAAAAAAAAACATGAAAGTGTAAAAAGTGTTTATGGTAAACAGCGCCCTCAAACTAATCGACAAAAATATTATAAGCCCGACTCCAAACACAATTTTCTGAGAAGGTAACAGTACAATAATCACTCTGCCTGGTATGGCTTTTTATAAGAAAATATTTGGAACCAAGCTGTAGTTTATCAAAAGTGTATATTTATGACTTACCAGCATTTCAGAAGCTTCTGCCGTAACCAAGCCTTTTTGAAGTAAGTGTAGCATCAATTCTTCTAATTTTGTCACACGCTTTCGAAGGTGCCGAACCTTATCTCTAAGAGCCTTTATTTTCTTAGACTTCTTTAGAAACGATTCCTTAACAAATGGTATTATTCGGCTAGCACGTCTGGGCGTCGCTACGTGTGGGGTACTGATTTCCGAAATATATCGCGGCTCGGCAAACCGCGGCTTTTTTGTGGGACTAACACATTCGCTAAACTCTATAATAATTTAACACTTATCCTGTATAAGTGGGTCAAAACTGCCCAAACGACTTTGAAAGTTGCATATCTTTTTATAGACTTTCTATAATCTATTGAAACTTTTCGACTTTTATTATTTAATCAAACTATACTTGAAAAAAGGTTTTGTTTAAATGTTTCATCTACAGGATAGACTAGGCAGAAATAATTGCGTATATTGTATAAATGGGTCAAAATTGCCCAATAGTAAAAGGAGCAAGTGTATATGTACTAGTTGCTCAAAATAGCCCTTAAAGAGGTTGAAACAAAAGACTTAAGTTGCCGGTTGTGTGGCAGAGCAGCAATTACTTTATTTAGTGATATTTCGGCTTATTTATAATAATTCTTAACTCTAAAACTCTTATTTACTAAAATACATATTTACTCTAATTCTATGTGATTATACAGTGCAGCTCAGTGCAGTCAGTAACATACATGTAAACATAGACAGCTCGCAGCTACAAGCAATGCCGTTACATACGCACGCACACATGTACTAAGCGTGGGGCTGCTAGCAACGCAGTCGCGCACATTCACACATATGGTGCTAGCGTATGTAAGGCGATATGAAACTCTATAGCTAGTGCTGCTTATATATTTGGGGCTCGTGAGAAAGTGAACGTAATTATGAATACGTTGACTCTGCAAAATGTTTACATTCCACAGCCAAACATTTAGAAGTCGGCGTGTGGCTTTGTTGTTGTTAGTGACATGCTCTGATATACTACACCTCCTTTCCAAAAAAAAATCGTGAATACATATGAACGATTTTATAGCTGTGATAATTTAAGTATTTTTTTTTTCTTGTATATTTCTGCAATTAATTTATGAGTGTTTCATTTGATACTTTTTAGATTTTTATTGCTTGTCGTTTGTTTACAAAATTTTCTGTTGTGCCTGGTAATTATGTTACAATGTTTTTCAATTTTGTTTGTTTTATTTTCAAGTGTTGTCGACTTGAATAACTCATGTTTTTAGATGTTTGTTTACTTATTCATCTGATACATTTTCTTTATTTGCAATTTGTTTTCTTTTGTACAATTTGTATGAGTGTCGGTTTTTGTTTACGACGTTAATTACTTAAAACGTAAACAAAGTTTTATAGGTCGTAAAAAAATTTATATTTGTAAATTTATGAGCTAAAATTTTAGGCAAAATGAAATTAATTTATTCAAATAGCTTAAGTCTATTTTTATGAATTATGATATTCTTATTTTCTTTGCTTAAGGTACTATTATTTAAATCTATGTTTTCTATATTGTATGGAATTAAACTATAATTATTTTTATTATCGATATTTACTACTACATAGGGCCCTTTGTATCTACTATCTAGCTTATGACCTGATTCATTCTTAACTAAAACTAAATCTCCTAAATTTATTTCTTTATATTGAATATTTTTGTCGTAATAAATTTTTTGTTTTTCTTTGGCTTCTTTTACCAATTTATACGCTCTTTGTTGAGCTACTTGCAATCTATATTTGATTTCTTTCTCATATGCCTCATAGTTATAAACTGGGCTAATTGTATTTTCTTTAAGAAATTCGTACGTAATGGGTATTTTCCCAAAAACCAATTCGAATGGACAATAACCATGAACCGTGGATGGTGTTGTATTGTAACAGTATGCAAAATATTTGATATACTCATCCCAATCATCTTTGTTAATGGATATATAAGAACGAATGTATTGGTTGAAAGTTCTGTGACTACGTTCAACAGTGCCCAAAGTTTGATGGTGATATGGGGTGGAAGTCTTGTGTTCAATTTTTAAAAGTTTACACAATTCTTCGAAGACATTATTTTTGTATTCAGTCCCCATATCAGTCATGATTGTTTTCATACAACCATAAATTAAGATAAAATTTTCAAAAATTGCTTTGGCCACTGCTATCGCGTGTTTGCTAGCAATCGGAATTGCGATCAGATACTTTGTCAAATCACATACAATTGTTATCGCGTATTCATTTCCATTTATCGATCTTGGTAATGGACCGATTGTGTCAATCTGTACTATATCGAAAGCTTTCGTTGGCGTTTCAGTGATAGTCATTGGTTCCTTTAAATTTGTATTTATTTTATTTTTACTGCATTTTATGCATTTTTTAATGTATTTTCTTATGTCATTTTTCATATTTTTCCAATAATATTTCTGTTTTATTTTGTTTGTCGTTCGATTGATTCCTGGGTGGCCACCATTAACAGGATAATCGTGATATTTTAGTAATATATTTTTAATTACTTCCTTATCTGTCACGTGCACAACCTCCGGAGTTAATGCAATAGTTAAGTTTTTGAGAACTTTGGTACCAACTTCTTTAAATTTATCTACTCGAGTATAATTATTTTTAAACAATTTGTCTCCTAAGGACAACTGTATTTTATTTATTTTCAAATTGTCGGCCTCTTTCATTAGCCTGGCAAAGAATTGATCTAAATCAATCTTCGCCTCAACAATTGAATTATCATTAATAGATGAATTGCCGGCTTCATTTGAAAGCCTGGCAAAGGATTGACCTGAATCGATCTTCGCCTCAACAATTAAATCATTAATGTATATTTTGCTACAAATTTTCTTTCCCTTTTTGAACTGCAGTTTCGGGGGGTCGAAAACGAGCTGAGCTAGCTTTTTTACTTCATAACTATTAAGCGCTTCATATATTTTAATGTTCTCTTCGTGACATTTTTCTTTGATGTTTTTATTATTGGAATTTTTATTATTGGAATTTTTATTAGTTTCCGATCGAGTCGTAACCCTCATTATTTGACATGCTTTTATTGACATTTCCTTTAAATCATTTATATTGATGCGTGAAAGCGCATCCGCTACATAGTTTTCTTTTCCAGCTAATGTACTCCACCTCAAAGTCATATTCCTCTAATTCCAGTCGAACTCTAGTTAATTTTGATGAAGGGTTTTTCATCGAAAATAAATATGTTAAGGGGCGATGGTCTGTTTTAACTAAAAATTTTCTACCATAAACGTATGGTCTGAAATAAGTGATTGCCCAATGGATTGCAGCCAATTCTTTTTCAATTGTTGCTTTATTGCTTTCACCTTTCGTGAATGCTCTTGACGCATAGGCAATTGGTAATTGTTTGCCTTCATATTCTTGACTAAGAACTGCGCCGCAGGCGTATCCACTTGCATCTGTTGTTATACAAAATTCTTTACTGAAATCTGGATATTGCAAGATATTTGGGTTAATTAATGCCTCCTTCAAGTAGACAAAAGCTTTTTGACATTCTTCTGTCCAATCGAAGGAAACGTTCTTCTTACATAACCTTGTTAAAATTCTGGAATGTTCCGCAAAATTTGGAACAAATCTCCGGTAATAGTTACAAAATGCTACAAATCTTTTAACTTCATCTGCATTTTTTGGGGTTGGATAATTTAAAACAACTTCAAATTTACTAGGATCCGGCAAAATGCCTTTATTTGTGCACTTGTGGCCAAGATAAGTAACTTCTTGGTTAAAAAATAAACATTTATCCGGATGCAATTTTAAATTATATTTTCTACAAGTTGAAAATACATCTCTCAAATTCGTAATCATGTGTTTTTCGGAACATCCTAATACCACCAGGTCATCCATATATAGAAAAGCTTGGGAAGGCTTAAGGCCTGCAAATGCAAGAGACATCATTCTTTGAAACGAGTTTGGGGCCACTTTTAAACCATATGGCAATCTTTTGAAACGATACGTGCCATCGTCTGCCGTAAACGAGGTTATGTCCCTAGAGTCTTTATGTAACTCAATTTGATGAAAGCCAGACATCAAGTCTAAGCATGAAAAATATTTAGCTCTACCCAATTGATCTAATATATCATCAATTCTTGGCAATGGGAATTTATCTGCCGTTAACTTTTTGTTTACCTGCCGGTAATCGACTACTAATCTCCATCTTTTATCATTTTTGCCTGGTAGAGGTTTTTTGGGTACAAGCAGAATGGGGCTATTATATTCTGACATAGACGGCTCTATAATGTCATCTTCAATTAATTTATTGACGTGTTTACTAATTTCGCTTTTATGAGCTTGTGGGATTCTGTAATTTTTTACATAGACTGGATTATTATCTTTCATACGTAATTTTTGCTTGTAAAAATTATTAGTGGTAATGGGTTCTGATTCTAGTGAAAATATGTCAATAAATTCTGCACATAGTTCATTAAGTTGTTCAGTAACAAATTTTGGAAAGTTTTTATTTAACCTTTTTAATTTTTCTTTAGTATTTTCTACTGTTTCCGGTTTACTTTTTACTACTGTGTAATCATCTAGATTCTCTGTGTTAATTTTGAAGTTTTGAATAGTTGCGTTTTTATCTGTTGTATTTATGACTCTAATAAAGGTTTGCTTTGAATTTACTAAGGTGTTTGCTATAAAAATACCTTCGGATAATTTTTGATGAGGTATCAATAATTCAGAATTGCCATTTTCAATATGAACTTGTCGGATTACTTCCGATCTTGCTGGGATTGTTATGCAATTTACGGTTGGGTTATTTGTCATTTGGATTATTATGTTTTCTGGGTAATCATATGGACGTAGTATTAGGCTGTCTCCGTATTTATTGTAATCTAAAATGCAATTATATTTTTTAATAAAATCAAGTCCCAGAATTCCGTCACATGGGATTGGAAATGTATCTTCCACTATATGAAATTTGTGTTTAATTAATAGGTGATCATCCTTTAAATCTGCGGTAACCGTGCCAATAGTGCTTGTTAAACCATGACCAATGCCCTTTAGATCAGTTTTTTGAGAATAATTAATGGTGACATTATTGTCAATTTGACCCTTTTTTATAATTGATATGTCCGCTCCTGTATCAATCAGGAGGGTTGAAATAGAGTTATTTAGAGTTGTTCTTGAGGATATGTAGCTATTAAGGTGCAGATTGAAGACATATAGTCTTTTATTTATTGAGGTGGAGTTTGCTGGTTTTCCTGTTGGTTTATATTTCTGACATTTCTAGGGTTATTGCGATTAGGACCGCGTGATTGATTTCCGAAATTTCTTCCGGATCTTTGGTTGTTATTTCTATTATTATTATTATTGTTATTATTAAAATTATTGAAACGTGCTGGAAATGTACGCCTTTGGTTACCTCTGTAAGGGTTATTTTGGTAACCTCTGCGGAAATTACCGCGAAAATAATTTTGTTGGCGTATGTGCAACAATGAATTAGGGTTTCCCGTTATTTCTGTGCAGCTGTTGGTGAATTTGGATATAGCCTCGTTCATCGAAGTGAACGTTCCAGCTTGCATAATTGTTTTCACCTTATCATTGGAACAATTTTTACACATAGCTTTTACAGCAGTTTGTGTAGCATATTTGGTGGCTAGGTCTGTTGTTAAGCCATCAGATATGTATGCTCCCTCTAGTGATTTTGTCAATTTTTCAATCTCTGCAGTATATTGATTAGCAGTCTTACTGCGCTGTTGGATGTTTAGGAGTTTCGCTGTTATAACTTCAACTGACTCACCCTTTACCTTATTTTTTAGTTTTAGTTTTATTTCCTGTATTGACTCTTCAGCGCTTATCAAATTTCTAGCTGTGCCTTTTAGCTTAGTTTTTATCATGGACACTGCTAAAGCCTCATGTTCCTCTTTGATTTGTTCGAGGATATCAAGGGCATCCAGAAAACTCGATAAGTTTTCCGGTTTGCCATCGAACTCAGGTAAGATCGATGACGCAGTTTTAATAAATGAAGTCGCTGATTGCGCCATTTCGGAGTCTTTTTGAAAATTTTGCTCTAGTTTGGCGACAATGTTTGTTTGAGAAAATGTTTCTTGTTTCTCGATAGTCTCAGTCTGGATAGATTTATCAGAATCAGAATGAACTGTTTCTTCTTCTAGTTCCTCTTCTGAACTATCTTCCAGTAATTTTGCGTCAAAATCTATTTCAATCTCTTTTTGATAGGATTTTGGCACATCGAAGTCAATTTCATATCTAGACAATGAATACACCAATTTGTCTCTGATAGACGAAAAAATTTGGTATGCTTCCTTTTCGTGAGGTTTTGATAAATTAGTTCTCTTTATTATTTTTCCACTATTATTCAATGATAACAAAATGGTATTCAAATGTTTCTTTATCGTTTCAATTTTAATTTTTGTATTTTTACAAATACATTTATATGACTTCTCTGCATTTATTTTTTCATCAGAAAGCTCCTTCAAAATATCGTCCCACTTTTCCATTTATATTAAAATTTTTATTTATTACTTAAACTTTATTCAGATCGTCTGCTCGACTCTGGTATTTCTTTTTTAAAAATTTATTGTGGGCTGAATATATTTTGAGAAACAAACTGATACAAGTGCAGATCGTCACAATCAGGAGCAGGATTTTTATGAATTCTAAAGCTTCAGAATGGTCAATAATTTTAATGCTATTGACTACATTCGCATTTGGGGTATCCACTTTAGAAGTTTTTCCGCCCATATCAGCAGTTAGATAGATAAATGGAAATGGTCTTTTTACTTACTCTTCTTTTTTTTTTTCTTATATATCTTTTTTCCAAAAAAAAATTAATACCAAATTTTTCTAGTTTAAATCTTTTTTTTTTTTTTTTTATTTAGTCATACATGCTTTTACCGCCCATTTTTCTTATAAATCTACACAATTCTTCTACCAAAGTGGAAGGATACAAAAGATCTTCAATTGTGGGTTCTCTCTCCATTCCTATGAAGGACCAGAATTTTTTCAACCAATCTAGATTATGCCTATTTTTGCCTATATTACGTAATCTCGACTTTCGGGCAACGTCTGCGTTTTCACGCTCTAAATCTTCAACAATTTTATTTATTGCCTCGTAGTCAAGATCTTCAGGCAATGCACAATCCATGGGAATAGATTGCAAGTAACTGTATCAAAAATTTTTATCTTTCGATTGCTTTCTTAAACTTTGGATTTCTCTTTTTAGTTTTATCTTTAAATCTTTGTTTGTACATATATTAGCTTGTTGATACAATTCAGCTAATTTTCTTCTTTTAACATATTTTTGACCTCCTCTCTTCCGCTTGTATTTTACCGGCTCTGGAATGCGTGGCTATACTCTTCCAAAGTCAGCGGCTTAGGGCCTTGCCTGACTTGTTCTTCTTTAATTTTTTTTGTTGCTTCCAGGCCCAGTTCAACAATACCGGAAAATATTTTGTCAAACTGTTTTTGCGTTTCTATAGTCTCAATTGACATAACTTTATTTGACAATATTAATTTCTTTAATTTTTTTTTTCACAAATTTATTTCACTTGACTCTATTGTTTTTTGAAAATTTTTTAACCACATTATTGCTTTGATTAATTTTATTTTCTTATATTCTTCTTCACGCTTCCTCAGATTCTTTCTCGGTTGGTATGACCCCTTCCGAGGACATATCAACCGAGTAAAAAAAAAATTTGGATAAAAAAAAAAACAAAGCGAAACGGCATCTATTTGGTGCCCTTCTAGTTTAAGCGGCCGTTAAGCCAGCCATAATTTTGAAAAAAAAATTTTCTTATACTTAATTATTTGATTGATGCTTTGTGGATAATTATTTTCCGTTATTCCAATAATCCTTTTTCCTCGGTTGCCATTACAACGTGTTCGTTCAATGATTCATTAAATCTTTGGATACTTCCCCTCTATTATGTCCTCGATTCTTGATTTTCATCGTATGCCATTACAACGTGTTCGGGCAATAATTCATATTTATTTATGTTGATCAATAGTTCCGATTCAAGAAATTTCTCGTTCAAAATTATGTTACTTTATTCCTGCCGAATTTGGACGGCAGGATAATTTAATGAAATACTAATTATCTTGGTTTTCCTGCCTTTGAAATCTGGCAGATCGCTAAGAGAGCAATATTTGCCGTCAGTATCAAGGCAGGATCGCCATAAAGAGGTTGAAACAAAAGACTTAAGTTGCCGGTTGTGTGGCAGAGCAGCAATTACTTTATTTAGTGATATTTCGGCTTATTTATAATAATTCTTAACTCTAAAACTCTTATTTACTAAAATACATATTTACTCTAATTCTATGTGATTATACAGTGCAGCTCAGTGCAGTCAGTAACATACATGTAAACATAGACAGCTCGCAGCTACAAGCAATGCCGTTACATACGCACGCACACATGTACTAAGCGTGGGGCTGCTAGCAACGCAGTCGCGCACATTCACACATATGGTGCTAGCGTATGTAAGGCGATATGAAACTCTATAGCTAGTGCTGCTTATATATTTGGGGCTCGTGAGAAAGTGAACGTAATTATGAATACGTTGACTCTGCAAAATGTTTACATTCCACAGCCAAACATTTAGAAGTCGGCGTGTGGCTTTGTTGTTGTTAGTGACATGCTCTGATATACTACACCCTAATAAGATGTTTTTGTACTTATTTAATAAAATTTTATTATTTTCAAGCTAAAAAAGTACTTGAAAGCTTGAAATAAAGTCAAAAACTATTCATTAGTCCATTGGGCAAAAATGACCCACTTATGTCACGTACGTTACTTTTTTTGAATACAGGAGTAAGTTTATATGTACTAGTTGCTCAAAATAACCCTAAGAATACCTTTTTGTACTTCCTTAATTGAATTTTATTATTTATAAATTAAAAAAATACTTCAAACCTTGAAATAAAATAAATAAATAATAAAAAGTCTATTAATTCGTCCATTGGGCAAAAATGACCCACTTATGTCACGTACGTTACTTTTTTTGAATACAGGATAAGTGTTAAACATATGTATGTGTGTGTTATAAAGGTACTGGCCTCTTAACTGATGTTTCATTCTGTCTCTTCTGCGGGACATAATGATCTGAACAAACCCTTAAGTTTTTTGTGTCCGCTCTTATCGGCAGATTGCCACTGCTGTTCCAAAAGAGGGTTTTTCGGAAAGCTAATTGCGAATTTTTAGTTTTAGTTTTAAACGTTGAACGTTATTTTTTAATATTAGCTTACCGGTGTAAAACTGACATTGCCTTCATCCCTCTTCTAAGATAACACACGCAACAAACCCTGGACATAGTTCCTTTTATCTTTACTTATTAAGTTTTTTAAATTTTAAATTGATACCGCGTTTGTGTTTTTTTGTTTGTTTTTTGTTGAAACGCTCATGACTTTTTGAATTGTTTTTGTAAAGAAAAATATATGCCTGCCTCGCTCAAAATTAATATATCTGTACTGTGATGTTTTCGAACGGTACTAGCTTTTACTGCCTATATAGGAGTTTTACATATATGGAAAAAGATTAACGGTTCTGAATAAAAATTAACGAATATTTTGAAGAACCAATAAAAACCCTCAATTGTATATTTTATTAAACAAAAAATATATAAAAAATAAAAAAATTTTTTTTACAAAAATACGTTACTTACCGAAAAAGCCAAATAGGAAAGAGGCAAATACAGAAATAAGAAAAAGGTACAGTCTACCTAAAAAACAACAAAACCATCACAATCAAATTTCATCACGTCAAAAAGCAGCTAGCAAACAGCAAGTCCCGTATACTCAAAAAAAAAGGTAGTCACCAGCCAAAAGTAAGTGCCCTTTAAATTTTTATCCCATATACCCACATACTTACACTCATACTCGTATAAATATATTTTACCCCACATATCCTCTATATAGCCGATTTACATAACTTAGCGGATCTCTATGAAAATATATGAGAAACCCCTTACGTTCTCATTTGCAGAAATTTTAAATTATAAAATTTTAATAGTCCGCCAAAATTTTAAATAGCGCACTCGTATATACATATATATATATAGAAACCCATATACCACTTTCGTTATACATATACTCCAAAACCTCACATATTTACAAGCACCTCTCTCTACGCCGTCAACATAAATTGAATTGAATACTGAAACAACAGTCAAAAACCCCCACATCCCCCTTTAATTCTTACACTCAGCATCATTGGAGCGGAAGAAGAAGCGGGACATCTTTACTTATATATTTGACAAATTAACCAAATCGTTGTTTCCCCTACTTCCATTTCTTAGCTAAAAAAAAATTACAAAAAAGTGTGTACTCTCACACATACAAAGACACTTGGACTCAGAAGCGCTGATACAAGTCCATATTTATAGACATACACTCCAATAAGTACAGCTGCGAACAAAAGGCACTGTGGGCCGAAACTCATAAAAACGGTCTAAAAAATACAGTGGGAAAAAACACATTAAAACAGAAAAAAATTATTTTTTTTTAAATTAAAATAAATAAAAACCCAAGTAGTTAAATACAAAAATTTATTATCTCTTGTGTACTCCTTTATACACATTCCCATTAAATATTAGTGTACTTCTTATACACTTTTCCAAAAATAGTTGTGTACTCCTTATATACATTTTCTAAATATTTTTGTGTACCTCTTATACACTTCTTCAAAAATATTTCTGTGTACTCCTAATACACATTTACCAAATATTCCTGTGTACTCCTAAGACACATATTTTTTTCCCTCTCTCTCTCCTTTCTGTAAAAAAATATAAATCTCCAACCACCCCAAGAAGGACCAAGAACACGGTCGAAATCTCAAGCGGAAGAGGAAGAATTGGCGCAGATTTTGAAGAAATCCCTGTTCGAGTTAACAAAACTCGAAAAATTCTGCGAAAAATGGTGGAACATCGATGAGACAATCCACACAAGACCCAGTCTGCAGACATATTTGGAGGAACTCAACAGGCATATAGCAGCAGTAGAACGGACATACGAAGCAGCTCACCTGAATCTCACGGATGAACGGTCCCTCACAACCCTGACCGAAAGATATGACAAAGCGATGGAGGACAACATGCTCACAGAGGGCCCGAATGAACGAACAGCTTGTGATATTGGAACCAAGTCCGATGATGCAAAGTCAACAAATGGCAGTAGCAGCACCGGCAACCTCCGAACCCTACCGCAAAGTCCCCGCATGTGACACGGAAGTATTCCACGGAGGATACGATACTTGGCCATCCTTCAGAGATATGTTCACGGCAGTGTACATAAATCACCCCAAACTTTCTCAAGTGCAAAAATTATATACTTGAGGAAAAAAACCGGGGCGAAAGCACACCTCATTATTCAAAAATACCCTCTTAATGACCAAAATTTTGAACTCGCCTGGGGGGCCCTTAAGTCCAGATACGAGAACCGTAGAATTCTCGTGGACAATCAACTTAAAACCCTCTTTAACTTTCAACCTATATACTATGGAAGTGGAAAAAGAATTCAAGAAGTTCAGACTACGATAAATAACTGCATCTCGACCCTAAATTCCAACGACGTACCCACTAGTAATTGGGACCCCATCCTTGTTTATTTATGCTCCTCTAAGCTCCCCAACGAAACGCTGGCTCTATGGGAACAATCTCTAGAATCTAGAAAAGAATTACCCCTCTGGTCGGAGTTAGATAAATTCCTCACGACTAGATACGAAGTTGTAGAACGCCTAGGTACTTATAGGCCCAGTAAACCTCGAAACTCAAACTCGAGCTTCACCCCTCGATCGTCGACTCCACATAATCAGACGAACAACTATAAAAGTAAATCTCACTTGTATCTTAGCGAGCAAGCCCGACAAGTTTCCTGCAAGTTGTGCAATTCGAATCACTCGATGATGAATTGCGTCAAATTCAAGCAACTTAGCATATCGGAGCGAAATAAGTTCGTAAAAGACAATAATTATTGTAAAAATTGTCTAGCATTCTCCCACTTAGAAACCGAGTGTGGTAGCAATTTTAAATGCGTATACAGTAGACACTCTCAAATTAGAATCACTTTGTTTTTAGGGTGATTCTAATTTCTGAAAAATTCTAATTCCTGGACGTTTTTTTATTTCAATAAAACCTTAAAATTTAAGTCAATTTGCATTGAAAAACTACAATGAAATTTTGTCTTATTCAATTTTATTCATAAAAACGAGAAAACATAAGGTAAAAATCCAATATACATATATGTATTTATGCGCTAAGTCAAAAAAAGGTCCAAAAAAACAAAAACTCTAATTACAGTAAATATATTTCTTTTATCAAAAACACATAAGAGATCGATAAAAATACATTAAAACAGCCAAAAATTAATCAAAAACTTCGTAGCTAAAACGCCAAATGAACTTTCATCTTTATCGGGATATTCCACTTCAAATATTTGTTTGGCTTTCTCCTTTAGTATTGGCCCAGTTAATGTACACTTTTTTCGCGTTGATTTAAAAACCACTCATAAAGAGTTGCTTCCATTTTTGGATATTCAGCGATATGCAATTATTTTTTTTTAGCCCTTGATAGGTATTAGAAACAGCGCTTAAAATTGATGATTTCATAGATTTGATATAGGTGATTGAGATGGCGCCACATCATATTCTAGGGCTAACCGCTTCCCTTGAATACCTTCGTCAAGCTTTTCCAAGATCTGCACTTTGGTTTCCAAAGACAGTATTTTTCTTACGTTTATTTGGCATTTCAGCGAACGACTTTGACTTTGAAGCAAACAATGCCGAAACACGTGCACGCGTATCGAATTCAAACAAAAACTGTACAGATAGCGACGAAAATCCAACGACTACCGAGGGTAACATGAATAAATTGGGAATTCCCCTTTTTATATCTGATTTTGCAGCAAAAAACAAAATACGCTCGCAAATTAGAATTTTCGATTCTAATTTAAGTGCGTGTAATGTATTCAAAAAGTTGATTCTATTTTCTGGAAATTCTAATTAGTGAGAGTTCTAATTTGTGAGCGACTACTGTATTGCCAACAGAGACATCACTCCCTGCTACACTACCAAACACCTCGGCCAGCGAACCTAAACAATTCTAGACAACATCAAAGAAGAAATCCCTTCAAGGACCCACCGCAAGCAGCCAATGGCTGTGACAAAGCTTCGACTCGGTAGATTTTCATCTTTGTTGGTTTTGGAAATAATTCCGGTTGTTTGACGTATGTCGATTATTTATTCATTTCAAAGTATATGTTTGCTACAATTAAGGGATGTCAAACCGCCATCGACACCCCCTGCGGGTTAGGGGTTTAGAATATGCCCGAGGTAGGCATACCGGTCGTAAGAGGCGACTAATATGCACATAGGTAATTGACGTGCTACTCGATGGTTGATCTACGGATATGATGCCTCTCACCTCTCATTACCCATCTTCTCCTTCCTCACGGATGGAGGGATGACATGACCTAGACGGTTCTACTGGTCATACCAAATCGCTACCACGACAGTCGGGCAATACCGCAAGGGAGTACCGCAGCGTACCAGGGTCATATCCGGATAAGGACTGCCAACTTCGGCATCACTCCCCAAAACCTTCGGGGAGGTTTTTGTTGTTAACAACAACAACAAAGCTTCCACCTCTAAGCAAGTAATTCAGTCGCAAGAATCGCGGACTGCAACCTCACCACCCAAAGAAAATAAAACCCTGTCCCACTTCTCCAGTAATAGAGAACAAACATTATTGCCCACAGCAATTGTTCCCATTCTTCATAGAGGAGAAACCTTTAAAGTCCGGGCACTAATAGACCAAGGTTCCCAAAAGTCTTTCATTGCTGCTAGAATCCAGAAATTACTTGGTCTACAAACAAAGAAAACAAGTTACCAAATATTAGGTATGGGCGGACGCGTTGTTCAAAACTCGAACAAAACATGCGCCTTGACAATTTGCTCTGTGGATTTAAAAACCCAAATTGACAATAATCCTACAGCAATTGACCCACTTCCTCCCATTATCCAAAATAGAAACTGAGGAACTTCGGAATTTTCCGCTTCTAACATTAGCAGATCCCAATTGCCTCCCTTCAGGTCGAATAGAGATGGTAATAGGTAGTGATATACTTCCTAAAATTCTCCTACCAGGTCTCGAAGCTAGTACCGCCGGAGGTTTAATGGCTCAAAACCCCATATTCGGGTGGATTTTGAGCGGCCCAATAACCGGCCCAGTCACCGAGCAGATTTCGACTTTCTCCGCAAACATAGTTGAAAATCCTGATGATTCCCTAAATAAACTCCTTAAACAATTTTGGGAACAAGAAGAATTATTACCCAGCACATCCCTTACAGATAGCGACACGTTTTGCGAAGATCTGTATAGAACGACTACAATTAGACAAGAAGATGGTCGATATATGGTAAAACTCTCCTTTAGACAAAACTTCCCACAAACACTAGCTCTCGGACATTCACGGCCAGCAGCACAACAACAATAAATTAGCATAGAGGTATCGTTAGAAAATAAACCCGAGCTAAAAGAAAAATATTCCGAAGTGTTGGGGGAATATTTAACCATGAATCACATGGAACCCGCTTCACCCGTCGAAGTTATCAAAGATGGAAAATACTACTCATTTTATTTACCCCATCATGCCGTCATAAAACCCGACAGTAAAACTACCAAGGTGCGAATAGTCTTCAATGCCTCCAAACTCTCTCACTCAGGAAGCTCATTGAACGACGTATTGCACACTGGCCCAACTCTCCAAAACGACTTGATGCTAATTATTTTAAAATGGCGCCTCTACATTTTCGTGTTTAATGGCGACATCGAAAAAATGTACCACCAAATTCTTGTATACCCCGAAGATCAAGAATACCGAAGAATTATCTTCCGTAGAGCTCCTAACTCTAAACTGGAAGACTTCAAATTAAAAACTGTCACCTTCGGAGTTAACTGTGCCCATACCTGGCAATTCGCACCCTCCACCAGTTAGCCGAAGACTCCCAAGACAAATTCCCTACCGCCAAAAATGTACTTCTACATGAAACGTACGTAGATGACATCCTCTCTGGCGGACACGATTTACAGTCCACACTTAGCTCAATGACCCAAGTTATCGAAGCACTCAAATCAGCCGGCTTCCCCCTGAAGAAAATAACGGCCAATCACCCGGAAATACTAAAACCCATTTCAAAATCTGATCTTCTCGATGAAGATTTTCTTAAATTCCATGATCTCAGTTCAACGAAAACCCTTGGAATAAAATGGAACGCTATCAATGACTCGTTTTCCTACTCATATGACCCTATACCATCCGCTAACTCACACACAAAGCGGCAAACATTATCAGCAATTGCGAAATTGTTCGATCCGGCAGGATGGCTAGCGCCAATTATGATACCAGCCACAATGCTTCTCCAACAACTCTGGTTAGAAGGAACTGGTTGGGACGAACGCGTCAAGCCCCTCGCCCTTCAAAAATGGAATAGTTTTGCGAAAATCTCTCCGCGATAAGCACCGTCAAAATTCCCCGATGGATTGGATTCGCTCCCGACAAACCCTACCAAGTTCATGGGTTCTCAGATGCATCCGAAAAAGCATTCTGCGCCTGCGTTTGTTTAAAAGTGCAGAATAGCAAAACTGACTTCACAACTCATTTATTAGCAGCAAAGAGCAAAGTAGCCCCCTTGAAAACAGTAAGCCTTCTCCGCCTAGAACTGTGTGGAGCAGTACTACTCTCTAAACTTGTTAAACAGATATGCTCAAACCTAAATCTGCTTACAAATGAATTGGCGCTCTGGTCAGATTCTTCCATTGTCTTAGCATGGCTAGAAAAGCCACCCCACACCTGGAAGACCTACGTGGCAAATCGGACGGCTGAAATACTTAAAAACGAGAATAATGCTACTTGGCGTCATGTGTCCAGCGGCGATAACCCGGGGGATATTGGCACCCGCGGAGGACATTTCTTACGCGGAGCTCCATTGCTCTCGTTACCAGAACCCAATGCAGAAAATCTCAGCACCATGCACAAATAGCAAATGCTCAAATTCCTGCACCATCAGTTCAGCAACCGCTGGAAGAGCGAGTACCTCCAGGAGCTTCACAAGCGCCAAAAATGGAAAACCAAACAACCAAATTTCAAGGAAGGAGATCTACCCAGTGGGAAAGTAGGCAACGCATTACCTTTTTCCATGCATGAAAGATGTATGAATTTTGTTATAAGAAAAGATCACACCAAAAGCAAGGAAGGGAGTAATGTGTCGCTCAATCTTTGATTTGTAGTTTAAAAAAAAATGTTTTTCGTGCATGAAAAGATGTACGAATTTTGTTAGAAGAAAATATCATACCAAAAGCAAGGAAGGGAGTAATGTGTCGCTCTATTTTGTAGTTTGAAAATTTGCTTCTCACAGAAGCAGGCGTTGTAAAAAAATTTTAAACTTCAAAAATAAAAAATACAAAACTTTCAAACAGAAAAAATAAATACAATTTAAATTTGGAAACTGCTGTTCGTTTTTTAAATCTTCATCGCTTTCTCTGCTGCTGCTAGGCTTTTCAGAAGTCGACTGGACTGTGTGCTCCTGATGCCGTTGCCTGTTTGGTTTTGATTAGTTTTTTTTTTATGTTATTTTTTTGTGTGCACTCATCTTGGTCGTATCAAATGACTAGCTCGTCATTCAAACATTTAAAATAGGACCTTAACTCTTACCCCGCTGTAGAGCCTCTCTGTGTCCTGTGTCTTAATGTCCTTGTTACTCCACAAGGAAATTTATAAAATGTTATGCAAAATTAAATATGTCCCTTGTAAAGCATCTTTTCATTCAAGAAAGACAATGCAAGATATAATGTATCCCTTGTAGTGCATATTTTCATTCTTGAAAGGTAATGCATCTTTTCGCTTATAAAAAGTAATATAAAAAGTAATGTAAACATGTACCTTTAGTTTTGTAGGCGAGCGACACATTACTTTTCCTATGACATCGCTGTAGAAAAATTCATGCATGTTTTCATGTATAGTCTATAGGAGCTAAACATTACTTTATGCATTGCTGTACATTACCTTTTCCCACTGGGTAGTCGCCGATAAAAATTTCGAGTTGTAGACATTCACACTCAAAATGGAACAATTACTCGTAATATCACAAAGATATGTTTACTGCCCCCGCCTAACTCTCCCTCAACATAATTTAATAAATTTTTCTAAGTTTCCGTGCAATCTACTGTATAACTCACCCCTTAAGTTATTATATGCCTGTTTACGCGGCATAAGCTATGATTATTTCGTTCATTTCATATCTTATGCATTACATACCAATGTAATTCGCAGACAGTTTATAGAATTTTCTGAATACATAGCTGCTTCAACAAATCGTGGTTTTAGCACTCACGCTAGCCTCCTATGCATATGCTTCGAAGGGGATCTACGCCCCTAATGACAACATGTATATAAATAACTTTTGGAAGGGATCTACATCCCAAAATAAATACTAAGTATAAAACAATATAATGTGGGTAAAGTGAGTGTCAATCAGCTAAGGCTGCTAACTGCCTCAGGGCCTAGTGCTGAGTATCATTCAGCTGTTGCTGCTAACTGTCTCATTAGGCCTAGTGCTCACCCTCATTAAATAACTTTTGGAAGGGATCTACGTCCCTAAATAAATACTACGTATAAAATAATATAATGTGGGTAAAGTGAGTGTCAATCAGCTAAGGCTGCTAACTGCCTCAGGGCCTAGTGCTGAGTATCATTCAGCTTTTGCTGCTAACTGTCTTGTTAGGCCTAGCGCTCACCCTCATTAAATAACAATAAAGTTAAATAAAATGATTTTACAGTCCACTAAACTAAATAGAAAATTAAAATAATAAAATAAATAAAATTAAAAAGATTTGGTTGAGGTGGGATTCGAACCGGCAACCCCGGCCAACTCCCTCAACCATATAATATAACAACAACAATAATAGTAAACTGCTCGCCGCCCACCATTTAACTCCAGCTTAGATAATGCCTAAATCCTCCTAGTTAACCAGGGGAATTATAAATGCCGGACCCAATAATTAACGGGGGGAATTATAAATTTTGGCGCTACTTACAGTTGCTGGATCCAAATGATGACGTTGGGAGTTCCGACTTCTTGGGTATTGCAGTCAACAAACCTTCGAAATTTCTTATCCGCAAATAATATACAGCAATCACTTGCAAGGCAGGGGCAAATTCCAATTCTAACTTTATTCACAAGATCAATGTTCTTATTCGTTACACTGCCTACAATTTGTTTGGTTTTTTAGGTATAAATTGACCACCTTCTAGTCGTAGAAAAAATGCACAAGAAAAATGTAAGCTTCTTTGTAATATACAAAAGGAATGTCTTCACAGAAGAAAAACTTTACACATTCGAAAACAAACTAAAAATGTAATTAGGAATGAGTAGGTGGCCTTAGGGATGGTTGTGTTAAGTTGCTATGCAAAAGTATCGAATCGCCCCTAAGGCCGCCTACACATGCGCCAATGCGTCGACCGACTAATTAGGGCGACCGGTGAGTTGACGCGTGAACATCCTCCCACCCCTTGGCGTATTATACGCCTAATGTGGTGCGCAGCTCACGCAAGGCTCGGACGGCTTCGCCGATTAATAGCCGACCAATCCTGCCCTGGTACTCGGCTGTTCGTAAGCCCGTTGCGGTACAACGGGTGGTGCGGTCTCCGACTCCCCGCTGTCCCGATGGATGAGGCCTGGCCGCAGCGTGGTTGGAAGGCCCAGGGTTTGATGGCTGACGACGGCGATCGCCATTGTAGGTACGAAGGCGTGGCTCCGGTCTTCGCGAGTGATGGGGTGTTCTGTGCGTCGGAGGTGGTGTTGTCGGCCGCGGTTGACGAGCGCCGCTATCACGGTGGAGCATGGTATGGTGGTGATGCCCGCAGACCCGACAGAGCTCGGTAGACGTGCATTCGTCGGTGCGATGTGACAGGGCCAAGCAATTGGTGCAGAATTGGTGTGCTCTGGCGATCAGCATTCGCTGTTGGGGTTGCATGTCAGCGAAGACAGGACACACCAAGAGAGCATGGTGTCCCAGACATAAACGGCAACGGCGATAGTCGGGAACGTTACGACGGGGAAGGGCTACGGGCACCGCCACCCGCGATGCTAGAGATCGGCGTGGTGCTGGAACCGGAGGGCGTTGAGGACTCATCTGTGGAGAAGAAAATAGAAAGGAGAGAGAAGAACACTTGGTTAGTGCTTTCAGAAACGGTAGACGGAGGTATGGTTCGAGATGGAATTTCAATATAATGTTCGGAGGATTTATATCGTGTCAGTATAGTGGACTGTAGTTGAGTCAGGAGATGTGAATAGGCAGGGCGCATCTGAGTCTGGTTCAGAGGGGGGCAAAAAACATAGTTTGGTGACTGGCCGGGTCAGAACGCCATTTTGGGTGCGTACGTCGACCACTCAGATATGTCCGTCCCGTCCCGGATGTGTAGTTTCGACGCGACCTAGTCACCACTCAGTTGGGGGTAGGTTGTCTTCCTTGATTATGAGCAACTCGCCAACTTTAGGGGGATTTTGGGTACGCTGCCAGCGATATCGTTTTTGAAGATCGGAGAGATAGTCGGTCTTCCAGCGAGTACTAAACTGGTGGTGCAAAACTTTTACTCTTTCCCAGCGAGTAATCATTGAAAGATTTTCTTGGTTCGGTTCGGGAAGGGAAAGCATAGGTGCACCTCGAAGAAAATGACCGGGGGTGAGGGCTGTAAGGTCATTGGGGTCTTGAGACAGCTGGGTGATGGGACGCGAGTTAAGTACGGCTCCTATGCGTATCAATAGGGTAGAAAATTCCTCGAACGTGAAGGCATGAGTCCCGGCAACCTTCTTAAAATGGGTTTTGAAACTTTTGACCGCGGATTCCCATAAACCGCCCATGTGGGGTCCGCCGGGTGGTATGAACTTCCAGTTGATGCCTTGGGGTGCGTATTTTTGGACGATGTCCGACGACACTTCCTTGAGGAAAGACACAAATTCCGCTTCGGTTGCACGCTTCGCTCCGAGGAAGGTTTTTCCATTGTCGCTCATCATCGTATTGGGGAATCCTCGACGTCCAACGAAGAGGGCAAAAGCGGCGAGAAAGGCCTTGCTGGTGAGATCGGAGCACAGTTCCAGGTGGACCGCTTTGGTGGAGAAACAGACGAAGACGACCACGTAGCCCTTTACCAAGGTTGGGTAACGGAGCATCGAAGCTTTGATTTGAAATGGACCAGGAAAATCCACACCTGTTGTAGTAAAGGGAGGAGCGAACGTGCACTGTTCGGAGGGTAAAGCCGCCATTATTTGGGAGCGTGTCTGTTGCTTGTGGATGGTGCACACCTTACATTGGAAAATGCACTTTTTCAAGAGAGGTTTGAGACGAGCAATGTAAAACTCCTGCCGGATGATTTGTTGCATGAGGCGAATTTCGGCATGTAGGAGTAGCTCATGGAGAAATCGTATGTAGAGTATAGTGAGCTTCGATTTCTCGGGGAGAATAATGGGATGACGCTCATTATACGTTAAGGTGGAGTGAGCTAACCGACCATTTACACGGAGAACTCCGCTCTTATCGAGGAAGGGGTTTAATGTGAGAAGGGAGCTGCGTTTTCCAATTGGCTTAGAGTCCTCTAAGCACGCCTTTTCTGGACCGAAATACCGAGTTTGGGTCACGACGAGTAGACGGTGTTTTGCTCGTTTGAGGTCGGCATGAGACAGTGAGAGATCGGCGGGGTCATGAATACCGCTCACCGCGTCCTTTAGTCGACGTATAAATTTAAGCACGTAGGCCACAACACGAAGAGCTCGGGATTAGGAGGAGAACCGATCTAAGATGTCTTCTGTTTCTTCGACGGCGTGAAGGGCTTCGATTCGGCGCAGTTCGGGGGGATACACGTTTCGGACCGTCTGTTGCGGCCACTCCTCGGGGGGTTTGGAGAGCCACTCTGGACCGTTCCACCAGAGGAGAGACTGGGCTAGTTCGGCAGGGGAACAGCCTCTGGTCCCCATGTCTGCCGGATTGTCCTTGCTGCGGACGTGTCTCCAAGGGACGTTACCTACGAGATTGATGATCTGCGCGGTTCGGTTTGAGACATAGGTTTTCCAGGAATGAGGTGGCTTTTAAGTTCCTTTGACTGAGACCGAGATGGGGTTGTACTACTGCGACTAATTTAGCTAATAACAGCGCTCCGCAAAGTTCCAGGCGTGGCAGACTGACGGTTTTGAGAGGAGCCACTTTGCCTTTGGACACTAGGAGGTGAGAGAAGACCTGCGTGCCGACAATAGTTCGCAAGTAGAGGTTAGCGCAATAAGCTTTTTCTGAGGCGTCGCAGAAACCATGGAGATCAACATGTTGGTCAGGGGTGAAGTTAAGCCATCGGGGTATTTGTATGGCAGAAATCGTTTGGAGGTTTTTGGCGAATTGTGCCCATTTGACTAGACGGATCGGTTTGACTTGCTCGTCCCAATCGGACCCGTCTAGCCATAACTCCTGCATCAGGATCTTGGCTTGTATCATAATGGGCGTAAGCCACCCTGCGGGGTCGAAAAGTTTTGCGATAGAGGAGAGTATTTGTCGCTTGGTAGAGGCTGTAGAGGCTGGGTCGGCATCGACTGTATAAGAGAATTGATCTGAGACTGCATTCCATTGTATTCCTAGGGTTTTGGCAGTACTACTTTTTTCAAACTCGAGAAAATCGGTTTCAAGTAAGTCTGCCTTTGGGACATGCTGGAGAATTTTGGGATGGTTCGCCGTGATCTTTTTTAGAGGGAAGCCGGCAGAGATAGAGATTGCTGGGCTGATTGCAGATCATGGCTGCCAGATAAAAGGTCGTCCACATAAGTTTCGGACTTTAATATTGGGGCTGCGTTTGGATGAGAATCAGATACGTCTTTAGAGAGCTCGTGAAGGGTGCGTATCGCCAGGAAGGGTGCGCAATTGACACCGAAAGTGGCCGTGTTTAGCTTAAAATCCTTTACTTGACCGTCTTTGGGAGTGCGGAAGATAATCCGCTGATAGTCTCGGTCATCGGGGTGTACGAGAATCTGGCGGTACATTTTCTCAACATCGCCGTTAAAAACGTATTTGTACGTTCTCCATTTCAGGAGCATCAGTCTCAGATCGGGTTGGAGAGTGGGTCCGGTGCATAACACGTCGTTGAGGGACTGACCGTTAACGGACTTTTTCGACGCATTAAATACTACTCGGACCTTTGTAGTTTTCTTTTCTGGTTTAACGACCGCATGGTGAGGGAGATAGAAAGATTAGTACTTGCCTTGGGATTCTATTTCTTTAGTACTACATTCTTCCATGTGGCCGAGATAAAGATATTCTTCCAGTACTTTATCGTACTGGGATTTGAGATCGCCCTTTTTAAGGAGGGTACGTTCCATGCCAACGTACTGACGTAGGGCTGCGTTCCGGGATTGGCCTAAGTCGATACTGGTCGGGAATGTTGGTTTAAAGGGAAGCCGGACCATGTATCGACCGTCATCTGTTCGAGTGGTAGTGCTTTGGAAAAAGTCTTCGCACATTTGGTCTTCTGGTGTTTCCACTCGAGTTCTGGGTACCTCTTCGATTTCCCAGAACAGTTTTAGCTGTTCATTCAGCTGTCCATTTGTTACCTCCCATGCTTGAGTGGAGTGGACTGCAACTTTTTCGGGGACTTGGCCACTTAGTACCCAGCCAAATATGGTATTTTGTGCCAGCAGTGTGGGGGAGATCTTTTCGATGCCATTAAGCATTATCTGTGGGATGAGATCCCTGCCTAGTACCAAATCGATTTGAGAAGGGTTTTGACAATTCTTGTCTGCCAGGGTGAGATGAGACCATTTAACTTTCTGTTCCTGATTCAGCTTGAGGGTTGGGAGAAGCCTTGTGAGACGGGGTAGGACTATGGCCTTCGCTCTTATTTTCACTTTGCGGTCATTTGAGGTTAGTGTAAGGGAACAAAGTTTGTTGGATGTCTGTACAACTCCCCCTCCCATGCCTGAGATCTCAAATAATGAGTGGGTATAGGGGAGCCCGAGCCGAGTTTGAGCTTTAGAGGAGATGAAGCTCCGTTCTGACCCTTGGTCAATTAAGGCTCTTAATTTAAACAGGTCCCCTTGTGCTCTACAGAAACAATTGCTGTGGGAAGTACGATGGAGTTATCATTTTCGGAATGCAATGACTGAATCTGGGCTGCATTGGACGTAGTGGGATCTTCGTGCTGGGGGGCCGCATTGCTGTTGTCCGGATCCCGGTTATTTCCCATCGTTGCCACTTGGGATGTTGTCCTCTGAATTCCGGAACGGGGAGCTGCATCGTCATGTAGGGTGGAGTTGTGCGGACCTTGGCAGTAGAGGCACGTCCTTGTGCTGGTGCACGCTTCGATGAGGTGGGTTTGTGATAAAGAATTTTCGCATAACTTGTTATGTCTTATAAACTTTTGACGCTCAGGGATAGGCAGTTTTTTAACGTATGGGAGGACTGCTTACACTTTTTGCAGGCGTACATTTTTTTGTGCTCTGTGACATGAGCATTTGTTCGTGTTAGGGGGTTGTTGCTGTAGTTAGCTTGAGATTGACTTGGCCTAAACTGGGGTTTATTCTGACTTTGGAACGGCCTTGAGTAGTTTTGGGGTGTTAGAGTAAAACGGGGTTTAGCTGGGCGCCATTGATCCACCCTCTCCACTATCTCATACCGAGTGGTTAGAAATTGGTCCATTTGGAACCAGTTAGGGAGGTCTCTTCTTGAGCTTAAGTATTGCTCCCACAGCGCAACTGTGCTTTCAGGGAGTTTTGATGTCACTAGGTAAATTAGAATGGGATCCCAATCCGCTGTTGGGACCTTTTGGGTAGCTAATATTTGGAGGCAGTTATTTACGGATGATTGCAGTTTTTGAATATCATCACTATTTTCCGACTGAATTGGCTTGAGGTTCATGAGAATTCGGATTTGATTGTCCACTAGCACTCTTTTATTTTCATATCGGGACTTGAGTGCTTCCCATGCGAGCGCGAAATTATCATCGCTTAACGGAAATTGTTTTACTATTTCGCCCGGTTTTCCTTGGGTCTTGTGCCGGAGATGGTACAGCTTTTGGGCATTGGAGAGTTTGGGGTGGTTGATATACACCGCAGTGAACATGTCACGGAAAGACGGCCATTGATCATACCCTCCATAAAATACCTCAGTGTCGCATGGGGGGACTTTTAAGTTCATACCGGATGACTCTGGGATGGGTTGGGATTATTGTTGGGGCGGGGTTTTGCTCAATTCTTTGAGCTGGAGTTGATCGCCTATTTTTCCTTTTGTGTCCTCATATGCTATAAGGCAAGATTGGTATTTACCGAAAGCTGAGGACTTAAAGTCATCGGGAAGGTCCTGGTCGTCTGATTCTACCACCGCGTCATAGGCGCTTTGTACTCTTGACCAGAATACATCTATATTTTTGTCTTTTAATTTTAAGGCTGCCTCGGTGTTATCTTGAATCGGGGTTGCGCTGAATCGAGCGCAATAATCAGTGAAGATATCCGTTTCCGAAATAAATTTTTTTTCGACTACAGTAGCCATTCTGAAGAGAGATTTGCTTCAGCTACAGCTGTTTTTATTTATTAGGGGGTGCCGAAATTATAATTTTTCTACTAATGTGTAGTGGGGGAGTAGTCCGGAATGAAAAGGGAGTTTTCTGAGACCAGTTGACTACTATATATAGTGGGGGAGTAGTCCGGAATGAGTAGGGAGTACTGGGGGACCAGTTGACTACTATTGACTAATATATGTAGTGGGGGAGTAGTCCGGAATGAAAAAGGAGTACTCGGGGACCAGTTGACTACTGGGTTGCGCAACTTTATACCGGACTAGTCGAATTTAATGCTGGGTTGCCGCTATATAATTTATATTTTTATATGTATATATTGAGATTCTACCGCAAGGGAACAAGTCAACGGCACTAGATATATATGTATGTTTTTATATATTAAATGGGGATATATATCTATGGACTTTGGCGGGATTTAAATATTTTTGGCGGGAAAATTAATAATTTATAATGGGGATTTTTAACTAATTTAGGGGTTCTAGGCGCTGGATTCTTTTACGGCGGAGAAGGACCAATAGTTAACCAGGGGAATTTTAAATGCCGGACCCAATAATTAACGGGGGGAATTATAAATTTTGGCGCTACTTACAGTTGCTGGATCCAAATGATGACGTTGGGAGTTCCGACTTCTTGGGTATTGCAGTCAACAAACCTTCGAAATTTCTTATCCGCAAATAATATACAGCAATCACTTGCAAGGCAGGGGCAAATTCCAATTCTAACTTTATTCACAAGATCAATGTTCTTATTCGTTACACTGCCTACAATTTGTTTGGTTTTTTAGGTATAAATTGACCACCTTCTAGTCGTAGAAAAAATGCACAAGAAAAATACAAGCTTCTTTGTAATATACAAAAGGAATGTCTTCACAGAAGAAAAACTTTACACATTCGAAAACAAACTAAAAATGTAATTAGGAATGAGTAGGTGGCCTTAGGGATGGTTGTGTTAAGATGCTATGCAAAAGTACCGAATCGCCCCTAAGGCCGCCTACACATGCGCCAATGCGTCGACCGACTAATTAGGGCGACCGGTGAGTTGACGCGTGAACACCTCCAATTCCCCTTACAACCTCTAATGCACATTACCTTTCAACCTTGTTTTTCACAGATATCAACATGGAACTGGGAAAATGCCGCCTATGCTGCCGCCAGCATGCGTTGCGCCAATGCCACGCATTTTTAATTATGACGCCATCAGAGCGGTACGAATCAGCACGCGACCATCGGTACTGTGTCAACTGCTTGGCTACATCGCATACCACAGGCGAATGCAACTCCACCGGCCGCCACTGCGGACGAGCTCACCATACCTTGTTGCATCGTCCGTCCGCTCCATCATCGACACGCAACCGGCAAGTGACGCCTCCGCCACCGGCACGTCAGAGGCGCGAGGAACAACGCAGAACGCGACAGCGTGCAATTGAACGGCCACTAATGATCGTAAGGGGTGTTTCAAATATGTTTTATAATCCAATACAAGTACGATTTGCCAGAGGATAGCTTTATGGAAATAAACGTCAATCAAAGAAAGAAAGAAGTTAGGGGACTAACTAGATGTATTTAGCTGGAGCTCAGTTAATTTAAAATCGAAATATTCGAAAGCAAACCCCATTTCAAGAGCCAAAAACGATGATCTTTCATTCTTACTCTCAAAAGGCGCAATTCCCCAACATTATAAAGACTTCATTGACAACTTGCCATCTTCAAATACGAATTTATAAATAAATGAAAACTAATACGTTTGTTCGTAATTTACTGAAATAACATTTTTTAATATCTGTAGTATGTTCACTCTTAAAACTATTTTAGCATATTAAGTTACCGATAATAAAGGTATATTTGAATTATAACACTTAAGTACGATCACTTCGATGTACTTTTGCTGTTCTATTTGTTGTAACTTTACCGTGCCTAATAAAATGTTGTATATGATTTATATCGCTCCCTAAACAAAAATATCGTGACAACTGCGCCACCTAGTTGTCATTATTTCATTTTAGGTTGCAGTACCAACTGCTTTTGAAGTGCACTCCAAGCTTTATATCTCCAGGTTATCGGAAACATTGTTTTTTTAATATAAAAACTCATGAAAAGCACGAAAGCAAGTTAAAAGAAACGTTGTTATAATACCATTGCCGAACCTGTCAAGATTATTTTACTACTGTTGGATTCAGAATAAACCAACTAATCGTTCAGCATCAAAAAATTCGAAAAAATTGTTAACATTCACAAGCTATAGGCTCTGAAAGACAAAATATGCTCTCCTGAAAAATTTCAAATTTGTCACTTAACATAATTGTGCACTAACCCATCGATATATACTTACCTTTAAAACTTACCTGTTAAACTGAATCCTAAAATTGTTGAATTTATATTTAAAGTTGAATTTTTTATACTTACCTTGTTGCATACACACATATAGACTTACCTCTACCATTAAATACTTTCCTCCTATTACACTTACCATTTGTCTCCATACTTACCGTAAATTAACCTTACCGTTGAATTCGACCCATCCTAATGTGCAACTCTTAACTTGGAAAACTACAGCTTTTCTATTTACTTACCTTTTTTATATGTAAATACGTTGGTATGCTCACAGCACAGCTTAGCGGGCGGTCATCGATGGCCGCTTAGTTCAGTTGTCGTTGAGCGCGCGGTTTATTACTTACCTTCCCACCTACTTCCAAATTATTCAAAATTAAAGTTTGTTTTAATAAATTACCTATTGTGAACTGATAGTGAAATAAAAAAAAAATATATATATATTATTAAACTTTATTTTAAAACTTAAAACTAAAACCACTAGTGTTCAGTGTTTATTTCCCAAGGAAATAGCGGAAGTGCTAAAGTGGTGAATGTCCTTACACCCTCAATAGTGCTAACCTTATACCAGGCCTGCATAATAAAGTTATTTTTATAAAAAAAAAAAAATATTTTGTTTTCAATTCGTTATTAAAAGTTTAAACGTTTTTAGATCAACGAAAAGCTTTTCATTTCATTGAAACTAAAATCAAAATCTCAAAAATTTTGTTTATTTTGATTGTTCGAGTCAGATTATATTTTTCCATATTATATTTTTCAAAAAAATGCTCAAACTTCGAAATATCAAATAAAAACGAAAATTCTTGATTTTGTTTTTGATGCTAGCAAAATCGAAATTTTTTTAAATATTTTTTTTTGATAACGTTACTTTCAAAAAAAATTTGTTTATTTTGTTGTGCAGCCTTGCCTTATACAAAGGGTTAACTACTACGTATTTCTATTTCAGCGGCTTAAGGGGTCAGTTACATAAAGCTTTATTTTGACTTTACCTCAAACTTTGACTTTGACAGAAAAGTTCAGTATACGTATTTAAACGAAGCATGGCAAATTGGAGACCTCAAAGTTGAAGCAAGGTTAAGATTTGGCAAACTTTCAAATTTTGCTTGCTTTGACAATCAGAAGTTGATGAATTTGCATTAATTAAAGAATAAAAAGTTGGAGGAAATAATAATTAATTCATTTTTTCTTTACTAAATTAATAAATTAACCAAAACACTCTGAATGCAATAAATAAATAACGAAAACAAATGTATAAAAGAGAAGCGTCAAGGCGTTCATTGTAGCATACCTCTGAAGTTGGACGCAAAGATTTGAGGTAGCAAATGTCAGGCGAGGTTAACATGATAGATGGGTAAATTTAAATAGGAAAAATGTGCAATAGTTGGCAACCCAAAAAAAAAATGACACGATATAATAAAAGGGAAGAAAATGAGTACAATTGTACTGTCTATACAAAAAAAAAGAAGACAAAAACCACAAAAAACAATGTCTTTACAATAAAGGAGAAAGAGAGTAACGTGATCCCATACCAATTATAACAATAATTTTCTTCTCACATTACCTTCTCTTTAACTTTTTTTGTTTTTTGTTTCTCTGTTGTTTTTACTCAAGTGCATACATATATGGTATAACAGACAAATATCATGGAAAATAAGAGTACTTACAGTTGATGGTATCCAACGTTTCAGCAGGCGCCTGGTGGAGTTGTTCGCTTTACTTATTTCTTTGTTTTTTTTTTTTTTTAATTTACTTATTCACATATATATAGTAGGGCATTTCCATGCATATCTAGCTAATAATTATTGTCAACACTAGCATTTTATGATTTTGAAGAAATTTTCCCTTCATGGTAATTGTTTTAAATTAGTTAAGCAGAATTTAATAATTTAACTAAGTAACTTTAATGAAATTTTTAACAAATTTTTGTTTTTGTAAAACCTCGCATTTTATCACTGTAAAAGTAATTTTTAGCAATTTAAGAGTTTATAACTCGGATCTATGGACATTCAACAAAGTCATGTCTGAAATGACAGACCAGCCTGGCCTCGTTCAAAAATATATGGGAAGCCTGATATCCTATAGGAGACGCCTGGATGTGCCTGTGCTTCCCTGAGAGCTTTATTTAGGGTTACTCTTCCTGCTGAACTAAGCCCGGTGGCCTAAGCCCCTTTAACATTGAGTCTTCCTTGCTTTTAAGATTGAGTCTTCCGCATATAATATACCCCTCTTTGAGCCTAAATGGCTTTATTCTTGAGGATTACTTTAATTGATTTTCCGAGCACCGATTTTTCCGATTAAATTGGACTTGGTTTTGAACGAGACTTGGTTTATTGAAACCAGAACCGCTTGTTGACCATGCACCGTTCTCAACACAAAAATTTTATTATGATAGCAGCCACGTCTTCACTGTTTAAAATCTCCAGCCAGAAAGAACGAATCTGCTTTTCGGAAGTCCGACCAGTTTTTCGTTTTCTCTCTGTTTTCCCATTTTTCCTTTATCACTTCGTAAAAACTCATCATGCGAGTATCATACGCAGCTTAGGGTGTTGCCACTTAAATATATCTAGTAACAAATAAGTTTAGAACATTACATCAAGCGTTGACAAGTTCGTATTTGGATAAATCCCGAAACGCGTACATGTAATCTTTCGCTAGTAAAATGTGTTTGAAAACTGAACCGAGCTCCCAGGACAGGTTTCGGGTATAGTATGTGCAACATGTCCTGTACTCGAAAGCTGAAAAAAGGCGGTCAGTTTAGCAGGGTTGCATGTCCTTAGCGTGGTATGTGCCTAAAACTTTCCCATCTAAATCCTCCAGGATATAGTATGCCGAACCCTGTTTCTCTCGAACCCAGCCCTGAGGAAAGTATTTGCCAACTTTTCGCCATTTTGCTTTTTCAAAATTTCCTGACCTGGTTTATACGTTATTTCCCGTGGCCGTAGGTTGTAATGGTGCTCAATTCGAGCCATGGCTTCTTTTAAATGTTCGCGAACAATATTACGAATGTCCGAAAATTTGTCCGACCGTGCAGGGCCAGTTTCTCTTAGGCCCTCAGTGGTCATGTCTATATTTTTCAAAAGTTTATATGTATCGCCATGCATTACTATATGTTGACCAAATAGAACAAAATAAGTACTATAGCCTATCGATTGATGAAAGGAGTTGCGAAGTGCGGCATTTATGCTGTTAAGTTGGCAGTCCCATTCACGCTGATCATTCCGTATATACGCTCTCAAAGCAGCATTTATGGAACGATTCAGACGTTCTGAAGCATTACTTTGAGGAGAGTACACTGCGGTAAAAGAATGTTTCACCCCGCATTCGGTCAAAAATGCTTCAAACTCCTTTGATCGGAACTGACTTCCATTATCGCTCTCGATGAACTCTGGCACGCTAAATACATCAAATATTTGCTCTTCGAGGAATTTTATAATTGGACTGGTGGTAAACTTCTTTACAGGGCACAGAAATCTAAACTTTGACATATGATCCAGAACAACTAGGATACCCAAAAACAAGGCAGTTGCCTACGTATTCTTTCACGGATCGGTATAAAGACGGCCAGTAGAAATAGCGACGCACCCGTTCCGCAGTGTGCCCGGTGGGAATGTCATGTACCTGTTTCAATACTCCTGGCTGTAGTATTTTGGAAACCACCAGCTTCCATGCCGCGCTCTCCTCCAACGAATTTCCAGAGTATATCTCAGTACGATGGTATATGAACTTATCTGAGGCTTTAAAATCCGGGTACTTTCCAGGATGCTGCAATAATTTTTCCTTTAGTTCGATGTACTCTGTTTTCCTCAGTATCTCATCTTCGCAATGAATACGAGATACATTAGCGCTCTCGTTTCTGTGTTCAATCGTAAAATTAAAAACTTGGAACTTTAAAGCCCAACGAGCCAAACGCCCACTTAAGTCAGTTTGGTTCATTAGCCAGCGCAGACTCGCATGGTCCGTGATAACTGTAAATTTCTGGCCAAACTAGCCAACACTGCCGCCAAACACTCAGGTTCTGTCACGAAATAATTTTGTTGGGCCTTATTTAACTTTTCGGACATATAAAAAAAAAAAAAAAACTAATGGCGGTGATATACCAACAGGTTATCATAACCTCTAACGAGATTTTTAGCCGAGCTTCTCTTTCCAACTTATGGTGTGTGCTTTTGAGTTTTCCTACAAGTTGGCGGGACCTACCGTTTTTTGCCGACTCCGAACGGCACTTAATGCATTTTTTTTTTGCTGAGAAGCTTCTCATGGCAGAAATACACCCGGAGAGTTTGCCAAACTACAGCCGAGGGGCGACCCCGTTTAGAAAAATTCTTTATCTAAATAATTTTTGATGTTACTTTTGCCGGGCATCGAACCGTCACGACTTGGTATAGAAGGCCGAACACTTAACCGCTACACCACGGCGGCCGACATATATGCAATGGGTATTTCTATGCCTTCGTCATTCTTTTGCGCTAGGACGGCTCCCACGCCATGGTCGCTAGCATCGCATTGGATAATGAATGGCCTTTTAAAGTTAGGATTGGCTAAGAAAGGTGCAGTTGTAAGCTTGTCTTTAATGTCGTCAAAGGACCGTTGAGCTTCGTCTGACCAGGCAAAAGTCTTTGCTTTCTTTAACAGTTGAAGTGAAGGGATGCGTTACCTCAGCGAAATTGCGAATGAACCTTCTATACCAGCCCGCCATGCCCAAAAATCTGCGAAGCTGCTTCACAGTTTTTGGAACAGGGTAGTCCGCTGTAGCGGATACTTTTTCGTTGTCTGTCTTTAGCGTTCCTTTTCCAACAACTTAGCCGTGGCAGCGCACGTCGTTAAAACTTGCTTTTAGCAATATTTATCGTAAGACCAGCTTTGCGGATGTGAACGGAAACTTCCCAACATGATCTTCAAAACTCTCGGACAGAAAAAGCAGATCGTCTAAGTAAACGAAAACTTTCTCTTTAAGATGGTATGGGATAACGCGATCCATCAACCTACACATCGTTTAGGGTGCATTGCACAGGCCAAACGGCATCACAGTGTATTGGTATAGCGGTCGAATAGGCACTGTGAAAGCCTTTTTTCTCGGGAATTCCCTTCTAGAGGCATCTGCCAAAAGGCTTCTTTGCCGGGTTTTCGGACTAAAACCACTGGTGAAGACCACGGGCTGTTGGACTCCTCTATAACACCCAGTGATAACATGTGGTCGATTTCGTCACACATAAGTTTTATGTGTCACACATAAGTTTTAGTATTAAATAAAATTCGATCTGATGCGTTAATGATTTTTAGGTGACACGATATAATAAAATTGAAGAAAATGAGTACAATTGTACTATGTCTATACAAAAAAAAAAAAAGAATACAAAAAGCACAAAAAACAATAAAGGAGAAAGTAACGTGATCACATACTAATTATAGCAGTAATTTTCTTCTCACATTACCTTCTCTCAGACAAAATTAATTTAAATTTATCTCTTACTCTCTTGCACTGTCCCTATCGAATTCTTATTAGAACTTATCTGTTATACTGCTATATGATTGCTTGTGAATGTGTGTTGCAACAAGAATGTCTACCTGCACATTTTAACCCTTGTATCAAAATCATATATTATAATAATTTTTCTACCTTTTTTTTAATTTTTCTTTAAACTAAATTAAATTCAAGTTTTGATTTTATTATTAACTTTGTTTTTCTTTTTCTTATTCTCCAAGTTCATTTAATTTGCAAGTTTAATATAGTTATTCGCTTCACTTATTTCTTTGTTTTTCTTTAATTTACTTATTCACATATATATAGTTGGTCATTTCCATGCGTATCTAGCTAATAATTATCGTCAACACTAGCATTTTATGATTTTTGAAGAAATTTGCACTCATGGTAATTATTTGAAATTAAGCAGAATTTAATATTTTAACTAAGTAACTTCATTGTAATTGCAAGCTTGAAGCCAAGAAATAATGAGTTTTTGTTTTTCAACAATATCATTATTGCTATTGGTATTTTTAATTTTAATAATTCATATTAATAATTAAAAATTTTTGTTAGAATAGAAAAAGTAAGTTTTTGGGTCACACGCCATAGCTTCATAGATCGATTTCGGGAGTTGCTAGTTCCACTCATCAGTATGATTTAGGCAACGCGTCTCTAACCTACCGGCTAGTTACGTGTTATTTTTGTCAACGCCTTAAACACACTTTTCTATTCTTGGTTCTTGCCAACTGGTTTATTAGCGGCAGCGATATATATATATCACGTTTCACTAAGTGTTGGGCTTTTGTTGTTTTGTCAGTTCGACAAATACGAATGCGTGCTCTCGCTTTATACACATATTTGTTTACAACAATGGAATTGTTGTTTTACGGCTTTTTGGTACTAAACTTCATTGTAATTGCAAGGTTGAAGCCAAGAAATAATGAGTTTTTGTTTTTCAACAATATCATTATTGCTATTGGTATTTTTAATTTTAATAATTCATATTAATAATTAAAAATTTTTGTTAGAATAGAAAAAGTAAGTTTTTGGGTCACACGCCATAGCTTCATAGATCGATTTCGGGAGTTGCTAGTTCCACTCATCAGTATGATTTAGTAAGTAGTAATGAAATTTTTAACAAATTTTGGTTTTGTAAAACCTCGCATTTTATCACTGTAAAAGTAATTTTTGCAAGTTAAGAGTTTGTAACTTGGACATTCAACAAAGTTATGTCTACAATGACAGCCCAGCCTGGCCTCGTGCAAAAATATATGGGAAACCTGATATCCTCTAGGAGACGCCTGGATGTGCCTGTGCTTCCCTGAGAGCTTTATTTGGAGTTACTCTTCGTGCTGAACTAAGCTCGATGGCCTAAGCCCCTTTAACATTGAGTCTTCCGCGCTTTTAAGATTGAGTCCTCCGCATATAATATACGCCTCTTGGGGCCTAAATTGCTTTATTCTTGAGGATTACTTTATTGATTTTCCGTGCACCGATTTTTCCTATTAAATTGCATTTGGTTTTGAACGAGACCTGGTTTATTTAAACCAGAACATCTTGGTGACCATGCACCGTTCTCAACACAAAAATTTATTTAAACCAGAATATCTTGGTGACCATGCAACGTTCTCAACACAAAAATTTTATTATGATAGCAACCACGTCTTCACTGTTTAAGAACTCCAGCCAGAAAGAAAGAATCTGCTTTCCGGAAGTGCGACCAGTTTTTCGTTTTCTCTCTGTTTTCCCATTTTTATAAGCTTTTATTTAGTTTCACCTGACGGCTGTCTGTTATCAAATCTTGCAAGCTAAATTTGATACACTTCCCGGTGTCCGATTGATCTGAAACTCTGCACCCATGTATAACCCCGATGACAATGCAATATTATAAAAAAAAAATTTCGATAGGTGGCGCGTGGGTCGCTATATTTTCAAAATTCGCATTTATGGTCCGATTTAGCTGAAATTCGTAACATGTATTACTACCATGAAAAGAAATATTTTTGTAAAAAAAATTCCATTAACCTACATAGCCTACACGGCTAGTTTCTTGTATTGCTGGTTCTACGAGAACGGTACCAGTACTTGTGCTGTACCCATCGTGCCGAAACGAACCGGGCCGTTTTCTTATATCGACCCGGCCAAGAGCAATACACTCGGGTGACCCTGTCTGACATTTAGGCAGGGCTACACCTCGCTACAACAACAACAACATAAATTAACCTTGTGTATATCTGGGCTGATGACCCGAGTGAATTAATTTTTTGAAGGAAAGGACCTTCAGTCCTTTAAGTGGCGGCCGAATAGTTTCGAGTGTTAATATAAAAAAAAAATAAAAAGTAAGTGAAAAAAGGAAAAGCGTATAAAAATATCATAAAAGCATTAAATCAAGTGAAAATTAGAAAACAAAAACAGTGAAAGTTAGAATTCCCAAGTGAGAGCAAAAATAAAAAAACACCGTAAAACAAAACATAGCAAGCTGCAAAAAAGTGAAAGATTATTACTAAATTTAAAAGACAACAAAACAGTGGACGAATACCATCTTGTGCTTGCCTAGGAATAGTAACAAAATCCTAACTTCAAACTAGCACTCAAAGGGAAAGCTAATGAAAACAAAACAGCGAACGAATGCAGCCAATTCCTATGTACCTTGTGCTGCTAATATGTCTCTATGCGTCGGTGCAAGCGCACCTCGTATTCGATATGCACACACCTGTGGTAACCGTACGAGATGGGTACGGCTGGATAGTAAACGGTTATTTCAAGATAATAATGGAAGCCGAAGTCATCCGGCTGAATGAAACCAATGATATCAAGTGTCCTCAACTACCACTTAGAGAATGTTCAAATAAGACTTAGGACCGATTTCACAGTGGCTGGTTAACTTAAGCTCCACAGATTTCCAATTACGGTTAACTGCCCAACGCTGGTGAGTTAACCTGTGGTCAGATACTAGAATGCCGTATAGCAACAATTTATGAAGTAAAAACTCAATTAAATAACTTAAATAAAATTGTGAATCCATAGTTAACTGTGAAACTTAAGTTAACCTGCCACTGTGAAATCGGGCCTTAATGAGTTAAAAGGTCCAAAACACAGAAGAAACAAAGTGCAATTAACTGGCTAGGATCGGCTTGGAAATGGATCGCCGGTTCTCCCGGTTGGGATGAGGTACTTCGATCCCAGCACTCACGAGTACAAAACAACAACCAACAGTACAAGATAAATAATGAAATATTTAAATAAACTCATGAGTTATTGCAAGCGTTCAATGGCATTGTAACAAATGACATCCGGGGGCAAAACCATGTTTTGAAACTATCAGAGGAAGTCCTGCACAAGATAATGATCCTGAAGGATGACGTCAAAGAGTTTGTTCATGCCTGTCAAATGGCCAAGGCTAGAGAGGTCAACAGCAACCTGCTAAATAAAGAAGAAATCAACGAACTGATCAACGAAGTCGAAGTCCTCCCATATGCCAATGTTATCGAGGCCATCGAATACAGCGAACCATCAATCTACACCAATGGTACCTTGCTACTTTATGTTCTATCCATGCCGAATGTGGATCAAACGAGATTCAACAATCTTATGTTGTTGTTGTTGTTGTTAACAACAAAAACACTCCCCGAAGGATTTGGGGAGTGATGCCGTAATTGACAGTCCTTGGCCGGATGTGAACCCGGTACGCTGCGGTTCTTCCTTTGCGGTAGTGCCCGACTGTCGTGGTAGCGACTTGGTATGACCAGTGGAACGTTCTAGGTCATGTCATCCCTCCATCTCACAGTGGGCCAGGAAGGGGTCAAAAGCTTACAAATTGCTAACTTTAGATTTTTAATTTTTTGGTTTTAATTTTCTCAAATTTCGCATTAAAAAATTTTGTTTTCCTAATTTTTTTAATAACACAGTGCTACAAAAAAAAATTGAATACACTTTTGAAGCGACCTAGTAGATATTGTTCATCTGGTCGAGTTATCCACGAAACAGGATTTGTAACACCCCCAAAATCTGGATTCAAGGCCAAAAAACCGTTTTTTTAGAGTTTTCGTTGAAAAAAAAAATCATTAAAAATTTAGTTTTCAACCGATTTTAAAGTTCTCAACTGTTTTTTACAGAGAATTATTGACACTTTCGAAATATGTATAGTGTTTTGTTCATTTGAAAAAAGTATGATATGTTTTTTAAGCCAGAAATTGAAACTTTTGAAATTTTTTTCGGTTTTTCCGGTTTAGACGTCATTTTTTTTGCCACTAATTGACAATGAATGAACCTCTTTGGGCATGTGTCATCGAGAGGCATTCACTACTTAATTATATCAGTTTTTGTTTTTTGGAAAGGACTTTAAGTTTTCAAGATATGCAGCATAATCCAAAATCAAATTTTTTGGCCCTACAGGGGTATTATGTATAAGAAGGCGGGTCGATTTGAAAATCACCCAAGTGACAAGGAAAATCGTATTTTAGGGATCAAAATAAGATACTTTGTCGAAGGAAGCATACCCCTAAAACGTATTCTGATGTCCCGACTTTGTACTCTTGACTTTGAGCTTCAAAATTTGAAAAATGCTGTGTTGACCCATTTAGAGTGCCCCAATCGAGTCCAAATGTATGACCGACCCCCACTAACTTTGGAGGGTCGACCCACCCATGCCAGTAGAACACCCTCTAAAACCCTACCTAGGGGGTTCCCCATACAAAAAATCACCATTTTTGGCACTTTACATGAAAAAATCATCGTATTTTCTACTTTGTTCATCAATTACTAGAAGGGGTTGTGCCACTCAAAAGTAAGTGAGGGTCGGAGATACATTTGGACTCGATTCGGGCACTCTAAATTGGTCAACGTAGGATTTTTCAAACTTTGACGCTCAAAGCCAAATGTACAAAGTCGGGACATCAGAGCCAAAGTATCTCATTTTTATCCCTAAATCCGATTTTCCTGGTCACTTGGGCGATTTTTAAATCGACCCGCTTTATTACACACAGTACCCCTGTAGGGCGCTTGAGACCAAAATGTTAGATTTTGGATTATGTAGCATATCTTGAAAACTTGAAGTCCTTTTCAAAAAACAAAAACTGGTAAAATGAAGTAGTGAATGCCTCTCGATGACAAATGCCCAAAGATGTTCATTCATTGTCAATTAGTGGCAAAAAAATGACGTCGAAACCGGAAAACCGGATGAAATTTCCTAAAATTTCAAATTCTGGCTTAAAAAACATATCATACTTTTTTCAAATGATTAAAACACTATATATACTTCGAAAGTGCCAACAATTCTCTGTCTAAAAACGTTGAGATTTTTAAAATCGGTTGAAAATTGGATTTTTATTGAATTATTTTTTAAGAAGAAACTGAAAAAACGGTTTATTGGCCTTAAAACCAGATTTTGGGGGTGTTAGAAACTTTTTAATGGACGTTTCGTGTATAACTCGACCAGATGAACAATCTCTGATAGGTCGTGTCAAAAGTGTAAAATGGCTGTAGCACTGTGTAATATTTTTTTTAAATTTTTTGATAATAATTTTTTTAAATTTTGAGTTACCGAATTTTTTTCTTTGTAACTTTTTTTGCGATTGCTTGATTCAGATTTTTAGTTTTTTAAAATTTTGAGTAAAAAATTTGTTTTTGTATATTTTTTGGTAAATTATTATTATTTTTTTGCTAACTTATATTTTTCATTTTCTGGTTTTAATTTTTTGAAATTTTGAGTTAACAAATTTTTTTGTTTATAACTTTTTTTTTATTAAATTTTGTTTGTTTTTTCTTTTGCTTTTGCTATTTTCAGATTTTTAGTTTTTTGAAATTTTGAGTACAAAAAATCTTTTTTGGTAAATTATTTGGGTTTTTTGTTTTTTGCTAACCTAAGATTTTTCATTTTTTCGTTTTAATTTTTTTAATTTTGAGTAAAAAAAGTTCGTTTGTTTGTAATTTTTTTAATTATATTTTTTTCAAATTTTTTTTATTATTTTTATGTTTGTTTTTTAAATCTATAATTTTTAATTTTAAGTGAGTTGTATTTGAACTTTGAGTTAAAAAAAATCTGTTTCCTATAAAAAAAAGATTATCTGAATATGTTTCCCAGAATTTTAAAACGTCTGAGTGTGGAGAAAGGCATCTTTTCACGAATGAAACATTATCTTTTCTTTTCCCTTGAATAATTAAAGTTGCTGGCAACGCCATGGACTTTCAGTTTTGTATATTTTGTTTTGTTTATGAGAAAAACAAAGTAGATAAAGGAAGTTGGATGTATGACGAAAGGAAAACTCTTTTCATCTTTACGCTATCAAATGTAGTTGGCAGGAAGTGAACGCATTTTGACAACAGTGCAAAAATTAAAAAAGTGTTTTTCTTGCGTATGCGTGGTTCGGTTCAAACACTTAAAAATGGCTGTGGTTCGGTTCAAAACCCGGTTCGGTATTGAACCGGTTCGGTACTGAACTGTTTTAAACGCATTTTCAGACCAATACTTGATATTATTATATCAGATGTGTCCAATGCTCTGTTAAAAACATCCTCAATATTAGCATCTCTGTTGTGCTTCCTGCTATGAGCTCGCCTGAAATTCTTGTAGTCCTGAGCAGCAGAGTCACAGACGCTTTGAAATTTCATAGGATCTACTGGAAGATGAATTGAAATTGCGATCAAAATTGTATTTATCTCTTTCAATAATTCAAAGTATGTATGAAAATAATGAATGTGGATTTGAATCGACTCGACTAAAATGGCTCAAACGGGAGTAGCGCCAGTTAAAAAAAAAAATTTACAAAAATGAGCAAAATTGAGCAAGATCATCGTAAAGTATATTAAATGTAGAATATATTTTATTTTAAGCGTTTGTGACAGGAGGTGGTACGTAGGAGTACAGGCAAACGACATGGAGCACGCCTCATAAAAAATTAACATTTTAATCAATAAAATACGCTAAAATTTATAAATAAAACTAACTAATGGCGGCGAAATACCAACAGGTTATCATAACCTCTAACGAGATTTTTAGCCGAGCTTCTCTTTCCAACTTGTGGTGTGTTGCTTTTGAGTTTTCCTACAAGTTGGCGGGACCTACAGTTTTTTGCCGACTCCGAACGGCACTTGCAAAGCAAATGAATTTTTTGCTGAGAAGCTTCTCATGGCAGAAATACACCCGGAGAGTTTGCCAAACTACTGCCGGGGGGCGACCCCGTTTAGAAAAATTCTTTTTCTAAATAATTTTTGATGTTACTTTTGCCGGGCATCGAACCGCCACGACTTGGTGTAGAAGGCCGAACACTTAACCGCTACACCACGGCGGCCGCCAAAAAAATTTATAATAAAATTTATAAATAGCGACTTCTTTAAATCGCTTTTTACTATTTTTTATCGCAATGAACAGTGTTAATAAGAAAAAGAAGAGAAACGTTAAATATTTACTATTTGAGGCAATGAAAAATTCAGTTTCAATATACACCCCATCTGTAAATTTTAAATGCAACGCTCTTAATCAGATTGAAATTGTGACCTCAATAACTAAGGAATTGCTATAATATTTTACGAACAGTTGCCTTAGTTAATATGTATATAATATATATTAACTAAGGCAACAAATTTTGTATACAGACAAATTATAAGCATTTGTCGCATTCATGCGTAGCTTAACCTCAGTAACGCGCGCAATTCCTTCAGTCAGCTGTGTAATTTTGAGCAAGCAAGATGGAGCTGTCGTCGCCTGCCGCTAATTTTTTGTAACAAACGATTTTTTATTTATTTTCCCCTTATTCATAAAAAATAGCTATTACCCATTATAACTGCGTAATAGTAAAAACTATTTTTAACTTTATAAAACTTTTATAATGAACTTTATTCATAAACGTTTTATAAAGGATTTGTAACTATTATTGGCTTATAAGGTTTTTGCTGTCAAAATTCAATATAAATATGGTAATATTGGCGTTGAGAAATGTCAGTTCGGAATTAGTCAAACAAAAATAAATTCAATTTTCAAATTCAAATCAAAATAAAAAAATTTAATTGCTTTTGAAGAATCAAAAACAACATCTTGAAAAGCTGCAAAATAAGGACGTGTACTTGTGTGACTCCCTGTCAGTGTGTTAGGAGTGTTGAACGACTGTGAGAGGTGGTGGGGGCGTTGAGTGCGACCGCCAAACTTCCTTTTGTGTAGATGTTGGGCATAGCAGCTGTGGTGCTTTTCATTTCTACGAAGAGTCGGTTCTTCGTGTCGGAACCTTCGTGGCTCCTTGCTGTTTTCTCCAAAGGGTGTCCTGCGGCTCGCAACGCTCTAGAGCTGCACCACCGAATGTCTGAACTTCAGTCTTGGCGACCTTCTATGCACAGCAATCTGTAAGTGCTCCCGGCTGTCATTCGCGCCCTACGACGCTTCTACCTCACTCGGCTGCCCACAGCTACTTTCTTCGGGATGAGCAATGCCGAGTATCAGATGCCGTTTTCATCACCACCCCTTCTCCTTTCCGTACCAGCACGAGTGCAAGACAAGGCTACGTGCACTGTTTGTCGGCTAAGATTATATTCAAAGGTGCCAACGGTCAAGCGCAACCCCTAGCAAGTCCAGTGCCATGTACGCTTAGGCTCAAGACGGGAACGCATACGACCTTTTATGCTTCCACCCAAGCATACGAACCTAGCGTTCATTATCCATTCTTCTGTGCAGTTTTGCGAATTTAAACCCGACATCGACCCAAAGGACAGGTCCCTAGAACGACATGGTATCGTCGTCCGGGCGGTGATGTGGAACTGGAGCTCATAACCACCTGCATCCTGTCCCAGCTACCCTAGAGATTAACGCCTTGATATAAGCATAGCCCTGAAGAGGACAGGAGATAGTCGGGCATATTGACGATTCGTCATTCTATATTCTAAACGGGGTAGCTCACTAAAAGCAGCTTACCTGACATCACCATCGTCAGCTTGGGCTGACTAGGGTGGGATTCGGAAGACACAGGGAGCTCCTTTGCTGCTCTTCCCACTTCCTAGCCGATGCTGCGACCGTGCCAACGAACGTCACCACGTATGCGCTGAGGATCCCAAAATTATATGCCTGGTAGACTAGCATAAACAATCCAAGTGGGTCCTGCAACGTTTCTGTTGGCGTTGAGAAATTGTGGTACACTGTTTAGTCCTTCCGGAAAACTTCACATTTGGGGGCAGGGTTGTAGCGGATGCGGGAAAGAAGGGTGAAGGCTTTTTGCCGTAAATATGAGCAGCCTCCTGCGCTTGACAAGGCCAAACATCGTGCCATCAAGAGAGCGCACCGACCCAAAAGTAACCATACCTCCATTTTCATAGACGCCACAGCGCTTCAGGAGGCCATTTAGATGGTCAGGAACTCAAAATGATTAGGCCCAAACAGAGTATGCCTGAACCTCATCGGCGATAATTTGTCATTTTTTATGTAATTTTACCAATTTTTTATTTATTTTTGTTTGAAGTAAGGTCTTATTAAAGGCTTTACAACGGCCTCATAGCAGCATTTTAAGTTTATAAATAATGTTTTTGCTTATGCATAATGTTTTTTCTTATTTCATTGATAAACTCTTAATAAACCTTTGATATTTTTTTTATGAATAAGGCTGTTAGTATTTATGATTTTTATAGATATATGAGTTGAATTTTGTGAAGTGAGCCACTTTTTTTTCGAATTTGTACTATCTTTCTGAAACTTTTTTGTATGGTTCACAACAACAAGAAAGAAATTCGTTTGGGCCAGTTTTTCGAAATTCGAATTATTTTCAAAGTTATAGCTATCAACACTTTTCGAAATTCCTCACTTTTTGACGAATTTCTCACGATTGGTTAAACCGATTTTGCTAATTTTTTAAATATATTTTTTTTTTGCAAACATTTTTCGCAATTTTTAACTTCTCCATCGGGGGCAGATGGCGCTTTTGTATGATGTTGTTGGGCATTCCATTAGTAACTATTAGCAAAAAAAAAAAGTTTTTTGGCACTTTAAGGCAGCGGGAGTTATTTATATTTTTTCAGACTACTTAATTTTTCATGAATTTTTTTTTCTCTACGTACTGTGTACTATGAAGGTAAAAAATCTAAATAACTTCCCCTCCCTTAGAGTGCCAAACATTTTTTTTTTTGCTTATTGTTACTAATGGAATACCCAATTACATCATATAAAAGCGCCATCTGACCACTATGGAGAAGTTGAAAATTGAATCGTTGTTTGGTAGAAGATGCCATCTTTGATATATATTTAAAAAAAATTAGCAAAATCGGTTTGCCCAATCATGAGAAAATCATCAAAGAGTGAGGAATTTCGAAAATTTTTGATAGCTATGACTTTGAAAATAATTCGAATTTCGAAAAGTTGTTATATATGTATTTTTGTTTAATCGTTGTGAGTCATACTACCAACTTTCATTAAAATACATGGCCGCCGAAAAAATTGTAGGTGGCGCAGATCACAAAATTCAAGTCATATACATAAGTACGTACATATAAGTTTTTTTTAAGTATGTTAAGTTTTGAATTTAAATAAAAAGACTGGACAAAAAGTATGCCATTTATTTAAAATACATTCATCGTGCTCATATTTTCTAAGTAAAATATGTCTGACATAAAATACGGACGTCAAATTAGAACTTTTTTATAAAAAATTGTTAGTAATTTTTTAAAAACCCATATTTTTTAGAGTTTATTATTAGTTATGTTGGCAAAGCCCAATACTTTTGTCGTATGTGCTATGAGTCAAAAATATATTTGTGAGCAGACGTCACATACGACAAATGCATTCTGAATGAAAAGTCGTATATCTTCTAAAACTTTGAAGATATTAAACTTTTGAAAATAGGAAATAATAATAAATACCTTTCTCTACAACTCGTTAAAATTTCAGAAAAATCTACCGCACAGTTTTTGTATAGCTCCGCTCAAAACTTTAAAGTCGATTTTCTCAAAACTGTGTTTTGTAACATACGACGTTTGTTTTCTGAGGCGACGAAGAAGCGTACTTGAAGCCCGGCATTCGATCGTGGGTCGAGGCCACACGTTAGCCCAGGACTTACAACCAACACAAGGCTGCGTTATGAATTCCTTTTACGCACACGCTCCATGATGCAGGCACCATCGGCGGATGCGAGCTTGTAACGGCAGCCTTTGAACCGAACCCCCTTATTCTTTTTTACGATATTTGCATAGCGGATGGTTAATGGTGTGAGTGGGTTAAAATGTTGCTTATACATAGGTAAATATACTTTCCGCTTAAGAGTCAAACGCGGATTGGTTTGACCAAAGGCAGGGAGGCAATTCGAGCCTTACGGTGTCGGAAAGCCGCAAGGATTAATGGGGTATAAAAGGGGATTCCGCTGATTGACGGATCAAATTTGAAAAAGTCGCGGTCTTATCGAGTGCCAAACTTTTTTTGAAAATCAAAGTTTATTTTTAAAGTGCGTTTTTCAACATAACGTGTAGGTGCGCGTGTGAAAAAAAGTATATTTTTATAAGGTGCGGTTTCACGTTGAAGTAAATGCGAGCGTAAAACAAAATTCTGAATCTTTGTGAATTTCCTGATATCTAGGAATCCTCCAGAGGATCCTAGCCAGCGACAGGAGAGCCGCCACCCAAGGCGTGAAAGAAATCGCCACTGAACAGCAGCAACGAATCAGTAAGTCACTTTGAAAAATTTTGAAAGTTGTTGAAAACCTTTTTTTAAAGTTCATTAAAATAATTTTCGTGAAATTTTATTTGAATAACTTTGATGAAGTTAGAGAATTTTTTTATCTTTTTGTAAAGCTCCGATTAAAAATTAAATTTTGTAAAGTTAGGTTGAGTTTTCTGGCTAGTGTTTGAAACGTTTTATTAAAGTAAATTTGGCTTTTAACCGATAAACAAATTTAGAGTTCTCTCAAAATCCACTCGGATGCTTCGTAATTTTTGATCTCTTTGCTAAGAAATTTTGTGGCCCTGAAAAGGACCGTTTATTTAAGTGCATCAGCATCCACTAAAATATTCCTGAAATATTAAAAAATATTTTTAAGCCCCAAAACCGTTTCTCAAATTTTTAAATTTTATTTGTTTTCTAAAATTTAATTCGAAAAATTCCTCTAAAGATTAAAAACTGCATAAATGCACTTACGTGTACATATGTATGTAAATATGTACACGAGCATGAACGCAAACAAATAGGGTGGATTGTTGTTGTAAATAATTTTTTTTGCACCTTCATCCAAACCACAAATTTTAAATCACCAATTATGTTTTTGACCCAAACCCCCGTTTCTACTTTTTGGATTTTACTTGAATTTTTAATTTAGAAAAAAATGTAATGTAATTCGGAAAATTCAAAAAAATATTAAAATATGCACAAGTGCACTTACGTGTATATGCGTATGTATGTACATATGTACACGAGCACGTATGCAAACAAAAAAGAAGAAGAAAACAATCTTTTTTGAAGGAATTAATTTAATGGATTTCTGATCATTTTATAAACGAAAATTTTTTTTATTTAATTTAAAACGGCCAGAAAACAAAATTTACAAGAAATTTGAAAAATAAAAATAGTTAAAAATATATGCATATACATTTTTATTGCAGCTCACGAAGCCAACCGAAGGCCGCGACATTTTTTTCCTTAGAGACACACACACACGAATTGTACATAAAATCACATCAACAAAACTACACCGAATCACATATAAGAATCCACCAAGTATTTGGGCGCAAAACCGCTGGAGAACAACAACAAACTATCATATCACACGTTCACATACATCTCAGTTGCAATATTAGAAGGAATTTTACTTGGCCAAAAGGCAACCTTTGGGCCAAAACCCCTTTCGGATATCAGGCCAAAAATTATATTCACACGCACACACACTTACTCACACAAAAAACAGGAAATCGACATCAGACCAACATTTAACACCATACCCGCAAGTCAAACACTACACAAGAGGGTAGAACACAACATTTTTACATTACAGCACAGCATCAACATTAACAACATTACTCTTTGCCACAGCAACATCCAAAGTGTTGGGAAACATTGGGTGGCGCAATCAACCACGCTTCAGCAATATCAGCAGAATTTGGGCAACATCGCACATCAACATCATCAGCAACATCAATATCCACTTATCAATAGCGGGAGAAACACAGAAGAGCGGCTCTCTGGGAGTGCGCTCACCAGCTTAAGAATTTTATACTACCACCATCACACACACACTTGTTAAATTTATTAGGGTATACCACCCAACATTTTTTTTGGAATTTTTAAATTTTATTTTGAATTTTTTTAAACTATTGAATTAGTTGATTTTTCTAATTTTTGTTAAGTGATTTATTTATTTATTTTATTTATTTATTTATTTATCAATAATAAAATACACAACCTTAAGTTACTTTACAGTGTTTGAACAAAAGTGACAGACTAAACAAAAAAAAATATACTTAACAAACATCAAAGTGGTTGAGTTGAAGAATAGCAGGACAGAAGTTCTATAGTAAAATAATAGTAGACAGAAGTAAAGGTAGAATAGTGAGTGTATCTAGTTATAGACTATAGTAGCGTAAAAGCTCGTTTTTGAAGCGCAGTGCATTTTGAAAAATTTTAAGCGTTTGAGGCAGACCGTTCCAAAGGCGGACAGCAAAGACATAGAACTGGCGCTCAGTTACCAGACAACTGTATTTCATTGCAATAAGGTTCAGCGAACGAGGCGATCTGGTGAATTGAAGTCGTTCAAAAAGATATTCCGGCTTCTTCGAGGTAATAATCTTGTGAAGAAGTGTGATACACCTTAACTTAAGTAGATTATTAAAATTTATGGAGGATAATTGTGTGGCAAGAGATATGTGCTCGTACCTTCTCACGTTGTACACGTACCTGGCGACATTATTGTAAAGGACGTTGAGTTTATTACGACAAATGCTATCACAACTGGCATACAGTTCACATCCGTACAATAACTTAGGTAACAAATACGTTTTAGCTAAGAGCAATCGAATTTTTACTGGAGTGAAATGTTGAGTAGTCCAAAGTGAGCGAAGCATGCCGTAGACCTTGCCAATAGCAATAAATATATGGTTGTGCCACGTCAAAGTTCGATTAAAGACCATTCCAAGATTCTTGGCAGTATCTACAAATTGAATCACTGAGTTGTTCCACTTTACAGCATTAAAGCACTCAAGTGAAACGATCTTTTTGTAAATAACGATGCCCTGCGATTTTGCTGGATTTATGAGCAAGCCATTATCATTTGCCCACTTATTGACCTGTTCCAAATCTGTGTTGAGATAATTTATATAATTGTTTATAGAAGTCAAAGGACAACTGACATATAGCTGCACATCGTCAGCGTAAATATGAATATTACAATATTTTAGTACGCTAGGAAGGTCATTAATAAACAAAGAAAAGAGTAAGGGACCAAGTATCGAACCCTGAGGTACACCTTTCTTTATTGGTGAGAAATTAGATGTGTCCCTACCGGTACAAACAGCTTGCGATCGATCGTTGAGGTACGAGTGAATTAAGTCTAATGCGGGGAAAAATTTGAACCAGTTTTTTAGCTTCAGGCCAAGTATGTTGTGGTTGACAGTGTCAAAAGCCTTGGAATGGTCCAAGAGCGTTAAGAAAGTGACCAGATTGTTGTCAATATTGCGTCGGATTACATCCGAGACTTTAATCAAAGCGGTTGTACAGCTCCTGCCGTTTCTGAATCCAGATTGGTTGCGATTCAGGAGTGAGTTACGGCTCAGAATTGAATTTATTTTGTTATGCATTATATGCTCAAGAACCTTGGACAAAAAAGGTAGGATCGCGATGGGCCTATAATCTCCGTTAGATTTGTTAACCGGAATTATCTTAGCCACTTTCCAACAATCGGGGAAATTGGATGTGGTCAAGATAGTGTTAAGGACATGAGTAACAAACGGTAGAATTTTGGGTAGTAAACACTTGAAAAATTTAGGATGAATTCCATCTAGACCAGTGGCGTTGGATTTAACCCTTAAGCCAGCCTCAACAACTGCACACCCTTCTATAAAAAAAAAAAAAAAAAAACTAATGGCGGCGATATACCAACAGGTTATCATAACCTCTAACGAGAGAAGCCGAGCTTCTCTTTCCAACTTGTGGTGTGTTGCTTTTTGAGTTTTTCCTACAAATTGGCGGGACCTACAGTTTTTTGCCGACTCCGAACGGCACTTGCAAAGCAAATGAATTTTTTGCTGAGAAGCTTCTCTTGGCAGAAATACACCCGGAGAGTTTGCCAAACTACTGCCGAGGGGCGACCCCGTTTAGAAAAATTCTTTTTCTAAATAATTTTTGATGTTACTTTTGCCGGGCATCGAACCTCCACGACTTGGTGTAGAAGGCCGAACACTTAACCGCTACACCACGGCGGCCGCCAGCAGTTTCAAAAATTAAAAGAAAATTCACTTTGAAAAAAAATGCCATTTTTCCCCATACAAAATGTATGGGAAAGGGCGAAAAAAATAGCCACCCCTAAGGGTTAAGTTGGAGCGCTAATTTTTTGCAAGGCTTATTTTCTCATCAATACCTAACTTTTTAGGGGGTAAGACCAAGTCGAAATTTTTTTTTAATCACCCTAATGTGCATGACTATTCGTGTTTTGTCAGCACACATACACATGCAAGTGGGTGCGTATGCATGGGTTCACCCCCCCTTAAAACCGGAGGATTGTTTCGCGGTTCAACGGTTGTCAACGTCTTGACAACGGCTTATTATTCTGCAACGAACCTACATCAGCGCAGCCCCAGGAGTTTCACACCGCCAGAGTCAAGGTAAAATAATTCCATTGTAACCCAACTTCTGTACAATAAACGGCCATATCTAATAACGAGAAATCTCGTTTCTCTCTCTTTATTTCTTTCACCAAAAAACATAAATTCGACCGCGGTGTCTGAGCCACCGCTGCGTTCCAAGAATCCACTGTCGATTTTATACATGGTCCTTCGCGCCGTTTATATAACCAGCACTACAACAATAAGTTTACTAATCTGCCACAAAGTCAAGTGAAAATACAGTCCACTGGTAAATCAACACCATATCACAAGTCACAGCCACTTAACATAACCAACAGTCGTTTGTCTTCACCCTGCCACAAAAATCAGCAACACAGCTCCATTTAACTACAGCCGATCACCACATCAAAGCAACGTAAGTTGGTTATATTTCTTGCCAATTAATTTGTTAGTGTGAAAAATATTCCGTTCCAATTTGAAAGTGCCGTGAGTACCCAAACGTAAATGCGAAAAGTGTTCCCGGATTAAGTGAATTTTAAAATAATTCATTTGTTGCACAATTTGTTTCGAAGTTCAACTTTGCGACTATCTGGATTATCCCCCCACCAGCGGTAAGGTTTTCCAGACACAGCGCAAAGTAAGAGGTATCATAACCTCACAATTCACAGAGCCTTTCGATTGTTGTTTTTGTTTTGAATTGTATCATTTTTTTTTTTATCAAAAACGCACACAATTGGTATAGTCGAAGGCTAGCAGTTCATTTCACGATTTATATCGCTATAAATTCACTAATAATTGACTTCTTCGCTCGTTTAGGTGTACCGCGCACTTTTAATAAATTTTTTTTTTGGGAAAATCACATTTCAATATAACCCGTATATACCTGTGTGAGTGGCGAGTAAGCCAGTGTTGTTGGTACATATATTTTTTTTTTTGAACAAAGGGTCAGACAATCAGCCAAGTCTGCAAAAATATAGAATTTTAAATATTAAAAATAAAGAATCAAATATTGTTACAAAGACGGTTGTTATTGAAGTTGTGTTTTATAAGTTGTTGTCATTTATCTCCCTCTTTCCTTTGCATGCCCAAAACCACACTCGGTGGAAAGAAGAAACATGGATAACTTCATCAGATTAGCTGATAACATCACGGAGTTCGAGTCCGACTATAACGATGCAGATATAGAGAGCCATACTGTCCATACATTAACTCTGCAACAAGAGGATTTGAAAGTCCACTGCACAGTAAAAAATGGAATATTACTTTTAATACCAGTCGGTATTGAAATTAAGCCTTTTTGGAATTAAATTTGAGTTTTAATACTAAATAGTATTAATTTAAGACTCTGAAATTTTTTTAATTCCAAATAGTTTTAAAATAATACCAAAATAATACTAAAGCGCTCTCTCTATAGCGCTCTCTCTCATTATAATGTTTTAGATACTATTTGTTTAAAAACAAAGCCGGAAAAGTATTAAATTAATTACTTTTTAGCATTAAATTAAGTCCGGTGGTTTGTTCTTCAGAGCACGCGGTTCGTCGCTATTGCGATACTACATTAAGAACAACAGTGCAATTAGACGCTGACAATCATAAGTACTCGATGGCTTGATAGTACACATCTCCGTTCAGCATTCAATAAATTGTGAGTTCGACTCTCGGTAAAGGCAATATAATAAAACTGTGTAATTTTTTTTTTTTTTGGCTGAGAGAATCTTCGACTGAATTCCTCTCTTTCTTAATTAGACCGAATATTGTATTAATTTAATACTTTTCGGCGTTGTTATATATAAACACCAAAATGGTATTAAAGTTAGCCTTTCTTTTTACTGTGTGGAGAAAAGTTAAATGGGCGTATGGTGAGCTAATGAGCTCAAGTAAGTTAGACGCGGCAGGCATTACCTCCGTGAAAAATTAATACAAAGGTACATATGCAATTTACTTACGTTGCATGTCTAATATGGCTACACGCCAAGAAACCTTCACAAAGGTAATGAAAACCCCAGCCGATCAGTCTGAACGGGAACACAGTATCCGCTGAAGTGTTTAAAGGCGATTATCTTTCATGGCCTACATTTAGGGATATGTTCACGGCCATATATATTCTGAACAAACGCCTAACACCAGTAGAGAAACTGTTTCATCTCGTCAACAAGACGAAAGGGGAGGCGAGGGATATAGTGGAAAAAAGTCCACTCACGAATGAAGGATTTTAAACAGCATGGAAAAACTTATGCGAGAGATACGAAAATAAACGTATCCTAGTAAACTCGCAATTGCAAATAGTGTTTAATTTAGAGAAGGTAGAGAGTGAGTGTGGCAGCGCGATAAAAACCCTGCAACGGCAAATTAATAATTTCCTGGCGTCCCTAAGAAGTTATAAAATTGACACATCAAATTGGGACGCAATTATTACGTATCTGTGCTCGACTAAGTTGCCAGAGAGTACGCTTGGTCTATGGGACAAATTCTTGTCAAATCGTTTCCAGACACTCGAAACTGTGTCTGGGTTTGTGGGGACTGCAAGTTCGCAAGTCCAAAAACCGCAAACTACGAAAAAAGCGACCGAACCACCTGCAAAAAAGTTTGGTACGTACCAAGTAAAGTTCACAAAATTAATGTGCACCAAATGGAAATCTACTCGTCATAGACTACGAGGATGCCCCCGTTTTTTGAGATTAACGCCGGAAGAGCGAGTTAATTTTATAAAAACCAATCAGGGGTGTTTGAACTGCCTGTCACCAGGACTTACCGTGACGAAGTGGCCAATCTCATACGACTGCAGCAAGTGCCACTCTCGACACAACACGCTCCTACATATAGAAACGCGGCAGAACCAGGAAACAAACAACACCACCCAGTACAATATGGATAATGGTGCTTCCACTTCTACGCAATCACAAGGGAGCCGGGAGGCGAACGATAAAAACATAAAATCCTGCCATGTACAGTCAAGGTATAACGAATGCCGTGTCGGCACAAGTCAAGGAGGCATCCAATATCGAACTGCGTTCAACAGTGGACCCTGACTTCAGCCTAACCACATCCGTGTTAATTCTGGCCAAACTAACTGGAAATCTGCCATCCTGCCATGTCGACGCTATGACTATGCACACAGAGCCAAAAAGTTCACCTATAATCAAAGAGATCGACGTCTAAAAAAGCTTTTTGGCCGGGGAGAGCGAGTGGGGACAAATTTGAAGAAATTTGTGCTAGGAAATCTTCTAAATTTTAGCTTGAATTTCTTCTCAAATTTATTGAAAAGGAAATCGGCTAAAAACAAGGAGTTAGCTTCTTATTTATGAATTTTGTATGTACCTTTGTAAAAAGTTAGAAGAAATCTGCTTGTTTTTATGAGAAAACCTGTTTAAAGTAAATTAATGAGAAAATCCTCTTATTTTCTCTAGAATCATATTGAATTTATTGAAAAGGAAAACTATATATTTTTAGAAGATCCCTTATTAATTCAAATTCAGGTATGCCTTCTTCGAATGTGTAATTCGACGCTACCAAGCACAAGCACACGATAGCATCATGGTAGAAATCTCCGTTCAGCAGTTAATAATTCTTAGTTCGATTCGCGGTGAAGGCAATAAGGCAAGTGGACATGTGGTGAGGCAAAAAGAACAAAGGTGTAATTAGACGTTGGCAAGTTAAGTATACGATGGTATGGTAGTGTAGATTAGACTAACTGACTAGACATCTGGGTTGAGCGTTCATTTTTTTTTTTAATTTGAAATATTAAAAAGAAAATCTTCTTAATATTATGTGATTATCTACTCAGTTTTATTAAAAAGAGACACCCAGTCAAATTAAGACGGGCATCTTATTGGAAAAATATCATAGAGAAATCCTTCTGATTTAGAGGGCATTTTATCTGACTTTTTGCTCTGTGCAGGCTTTTCCAGACTTAGTCTTGGCAGATAAACGACTTTATGTCAACGAGGAAGTTGATATTATACTCGGCGGAGATGTGTACCCGCAAATTATACTAGGTGGGCTGAAGAAGAATGTTCTTAATACACTTATGACCCAAGAAACAGTATTCGGTTGGATACTCACCGGCCACGTGGAGTCACCGAGGCCAACAACATATATAGTGTCCTTTTACAGCGAAGTCGCTTTGGACAAAGATCTTACAAAGTTCTGGGAGTTGGAAAATCTGCCTAAACAAAAGAGTCCAAACGCAGATGATAAATACTGCGAAAAGTTATATAAGGAAACTACGCAGTGGAACGAGGATGGGAAATATGTAGTCTCGCTACCATTCAGACAGGATTACCCAGATAAGCTAAATATAGGTGGGCCTCTTAGCAGGGCGTGTCTGAATACGAGACATTAGGGCATATGCAAAAAATTACTGCCATGATATCAGCTGAGTCGTCTGATAACTATTTTTTGCCCCATCACGCCGTAGTAAAGGCGGTATCTACCACCACAAAGGTGCAGGTCGTTTTTAATGCCTCAAGCCCAACGGCAAACGGGATAAGTCTAAACGACATTCTCCTACCAGGGCCAGTTCTTCAAGCAGATCTCCCAGTCCTAATACTGCGTTGGGGATTATATCGATATGTTTTCAACAGTGACATCGAGAAGATGTATAGACAAATTTGGATGAACGAAAATCATTCCAAATTTCAAAGGATAGTTTACCGCACATCACCACAAGAACCAATAGGTCTTTATGAGCTTAAGACGGTCACGTTTGGGGTTAATTGCGCACCGTATCTTGCAATAGGAACCCTTTTGCAACTAGCCGATGACGTAGAAACATCATTCCCAACAGCATCGAATATACTAAAGGAAGGGGATGTACGTGGATGATGTATTAGCGGGGGGCATACACTCGCATCGGCCATTCATGCGAGAGATGAAATTCGACAAGTCTTACAATCTGCTGGATTCCCACTTCGGAAATGGACATCGAATTCCGAGGAAATTCTCAACGACATCCCAAAAGCGGATCGGCTGACCGAGGACTTCCAGGCGTTCGAAGACACCAGCACCGTTAAGGCTTTGGGCATTAGATGGAATGCTCATTCCGACCTCTTCTACTTTAAAGCAGGGGCACTATAAGAAGGAGACCAGCTCACGAAACGAGCAATATTATCTGCCATCGCCATGCTCTTCGACCCATTAGGATGGCTTGCACCAATGGTCATTGTGGCCAAAATAGTGATGCAAAATATTTGGTTGGAAGGTACCGGTTGGGATAAGCCAGTCTCGTCGCACACTTTGGAACGATGGGGAAACTTTAAAAGGGACTATAACGAAATCAACAAAATCAGGATACCCCGATGGGTAAATTTTTCACAAGAAGATGTGGTCGAAATCCATGGATTTTGTGACGCGTCGGAAAAAGCATACGCTGCAGCCGTCTACATACGCGTAAAAAGAGATGACCAGATATTCGTCAATCTTCTTCTCTTGGCGGAGATACTGGAATCTATTTTTCGGAACATAAAAATAGGGCAGGCAAAACAACATTTGTGGACGGATTCCACCATAGTTTTAGCATGGATTCGGAAACCACTATGTTCCTGGTCAACATTCGTCGTACACAGGATAACAAAGATCATCGACTTGGTCGGAAGTAAGGACTGGCATCATGTCAACTCGGAATCGAAACCCGCAGATCTAGGAAGCAGAGGAATCGGCAACGGATTTGGTCGACAACTCTTTGTGGTGGCAGGGGCCTTCTTGGTTACAAGAAGACAATTCAGGGTGGCCAGCACAAGAAACCGAGTTTCATACATCCGTGGAGGAAAAGAGAACGCAAACCTACGCAATATCGAAGCGAAAAAAAATCGAGATTTTAGATCGGTTTTCGGATTTACATAGGGCTTTGAGGGTACTATCAAAAGCTTCCTTTCAAGAAAAGTCGTGCCTAATCTCATCCGATGAGATAAAGACAACGACTCAGATCTTGATTAAGAAGCATTATTTTGAGGGGTACGTAAATTTGAAGAAGGTAACGGTCATCGACAGGAAAAGTGAGATATTGCCGCTTAACCCGTTCCTGGATAAGGACGATATTATCAGGGCCGGGGGTCGCCTAGGGGCGTCGGAAGACCTCGCTTACAACGAGCGTCATCCAATCATACTCCCTTATAATTGTAAGTTAACGCGGCTAGTTGTGCAAATGATACACAAAATCTCCCTCCATGGGGAAAACCAATTAATCCTCCGTCTCATCCGCACCCAGTACTGGATTCCGAATGTCAAGAACATGATTAGGGCCATCATCCACAATTGTAAGATTTGCACCATTTACAAGAAACGGGTGCAAACCCAACTTATGGGTACCCTACCCCGCGAGCGGACCACGTTTTCGCGCGCGTTTACTAATACCGGGGTCGACTTTGCAGGCCCATTCGATATCAAAAGTTTCCGAGGGAGAGGGTGTCGACTATCAAAAGGCTACGTTGCCTCTTCGTCTGTTTTACCACCAAAGCGATCCATCTGGAGGCGACCAGTGATCTTAGTACCCCAACCTTTCAAGCAGCCCTTTCGCGTTTCATAGCTAGAAGAGGATGCCCGAAAAACATTTACTCCGACAATGGTACTAACTTTGTCGGAGCGTCAAAATCTTTACGATCCGAATTTAAGGCCTTTATAGCGGCCGCAAGGGATCAAACGATCTCGAAATACAGCCATCAATTAATGACATGGCATTTCATCCCGGCAGGGGCTCCACACATGGGGGGTCTCTGGGAGGCGGGAGTTAAAAGCTTCAAAAGCCATTTTAAAAAGATAGCCTCACCCCACAAATTCACGCATGAAGAGTTCCATACGCTACTATGTAGGATTGAAGCCTGCCTCAACTCGCGACCATTAAGTCCCGCGTCCAATTACCCGTCAGATTTAGAGCCACTTATCCCTGGGCACTTCCTCACTGGAAGTCATCTTATGGCTCCACCAGAACCAAATGTACATGAAAGCTCTGCCTCCATGATCAACAGATGGCAGAAGCTCAAGGCCCTCCATCATACCTTCTGTAAACGATGGAAAATTGAATACTTGACCGAACTTCTAAAACGAGTGAAGTGGAAGCAGTCATAACAGAACATTAAGGTAGGGGATCTCGTTGTCATCTCCAAACGAATGAAGGCTCGTTCGAGTCACCAACGTACACCCCGGCGAAGATAACCGAGTATCTGTTGTCGACCTCATGACCGAGAAGGGTCAGGTCAGAAGACCGGTGGCCAAACTGATCCTGCTCTCGACAGATGGAATTTATTTTGCGAGGCCCGATGCCTCCTCCTAACCATCCAATCTCCCTCCACTCCGTGTATCCCTGCCTTTTCAAATCCCTCAACCAAAATTCCCCCATTCACTCGTCAACCATAACGAAAGTACAGAAAGCGTAGAAAATGCATCGCCGATTATAAGACGTATCATTATGATCGGTGCAGACAAATGTCTCTCAAAGACCCTGTGAATAAAATTGTGCTAACAGAATATTTGGAATGGCAACTGAATTCTTTGCGAACACAAATGGGGGAAGATTCCTATCAACAACTAATGCAGTCCGTTCATCCCGGTGCATTGGAGAAGGTCGGACAATTTGTTAATCTAAATTTAAATGTTCAACCCTATTGAAAATGTTATTTGCAACCTGTGAATTTCATGACATACATAGTCATAATATGTAGTACGCGAATAGCCTTTAATCCAAAACGCAACGAAGCGAGTCTCTAATTTTCTACCACCCAAAATAGTAAATATAAAATGATAGCTTGTGCTGTCTATATAAACATATGTACGTATATTATATGTATATGAAGACGTACATGGATGGAGTTGGTATGACATACCTACATTTAAGCAAAATATCGAGAAAAATGCGTTTAAAATGCCTATTAGTTTATCTGAAAAACTGATATCTACGCAAAAAACAGCGAAAATTCAAAATTACGATATAACAACTCCATCAGCGCACGACTTCATGCATACGTATGTACATATGTGTATTAGAGTCGGCCGAACAAATCTATTTTCGTTTTTTTCGAAGGGTATACAGAAATTCTCTTTCCTCACCATAAATGAAGTTTGATGACCAAACATGAGTTTTTTATGTTAACAGGAAAGCGTGCTTCATCGCCGTTTTTTTTTAAGTGAAAAGCTTCTATCTAAATGAATATATCTTCTCACCCAAATATCGTAATCCCGAGGCTTTTGCACAAGATGATAGTGGAGAAAGCTGGAAGTATGCGCTTCGACCTTGTATTGAATCATTCTTCCTTACATGTTTTAGTCAATATCAGACACAAATGACTTCTGAGGTGATCAAGTATATTCGAAAAGCTCAGCAAATCGAACTATCTCCATTATCTTATCTTAAGGATGTACTTTTGAAGGATGCCATATATAATGCTACAGGTTTGGCTTCGGTTAATTTTTTTTAATGACATCGACTTTGATTCTTGGGTTAGCAACCAACTTTTGACCGAACTTCGAATAGAAAGTGAAAGCTTTCGCATACTTCGTCGTCGTATTATTTGGCTAGTTGCCGAATGGGCGGCAGTCAAATTTTCACGAACCCTGCGTCCATTGGCCTACGAAGCATGCTTAAATTTACTTCGACCTATTGAGGATATGTCTATACGTTTAGCAGCATCTCGAACTCTCTCCACGTTGACTGGCGACTTTGAGTTTGCTCCAAAGCCTTTTTTGCCATATTTAGAACCAGCGTTCAATGCATTATTTGTGCTATTAGGAGAGGCTAGAGAAGGTGACACCAAAATGAATGTGTTGACAATAATGTCTTGTATTGTGGAAAAAATGAGCGATCACATTGAACCTCAAGCAGACAGTCTTATATCGTATTTGCCTCTTTTATAGAAGGAAAGGGAAGATTATAACATGTTACGAGAATCTATGAAACCATTCCTTTACAACATCATTCAACTTAGCACTGACCTTTAGGAACCCTCACATATTTACCTCATCGAAGAAGTTTTGGCGCTCTGGGTAGCCGTTGTGGAGAATTCAACCGTTATGTCACCTCAACTACTAGCATTATGTAAAAATCTCTTACCTATCATAGAAATGTCTTCAGAGAATTTGCGTATCGTATTGATTCTTACACAAGCTTACATCCTTTTGGACGCACATACATTTCTTGAACGGTATGGCGTGGAGTTTGTTCAATTTTGTACACGAATGTTTGACGATTTGCGGCCGGAAGGTATTACTTTGATGCTGAAGGTATTTGAAACTTGCTTAAAGTCGGATCCAAATTTTGGATTGGAACTAGTACGACCTGCCCTTCCATACATTTTTAAGCAAGTGTACCTGGACAAATAGTTCCCAATGCTAATGTCAATGTATTTGGTGATGGTTGCACGAGTTTTGCTTATATCACCCTGCGGGTTTAGAATATGCCCGAGGTAGGCATACCGGTCGTAAGAGGCGACTAATATGCACATAGGTAATTGACGTGCTACTCGATGGTTGATCTACGGATATGATGCCTCTCACCTCTCATTACCCATCTACTCCTTCCTCACGGATGGAGGGATGACATGACCTAGACGGTTCTACTGGTCATACCAAATCGCTACCACGACAGTCGGGCAGTACCGCAAGGGAGTACCGCAGCGTACCGGGGCATTTTCGGCCAAGGACTGTCAACTTCGGCATCACTCCCCAAAACCTTCGGGGAGTGTTTTGCTGTTAACAACAACAACAACAGTGTTGCTTATAAGTCAATCAGAGTTTACTGCAGTTTTACAGGAGTTGCAGTTACCGAATGCGTTAGAGACCATACTTGATGTTTGGATACGCAAAATGCCATTGGTAACAGATATTGAAAAACGAAAACTTTTCGCACTTGCCTTTGCATCAATATTTACCAATAACCCAATATTGGTAGAACGTTTCTCAGGTATTATGCAAAATATTGGAGACGCGCTTATGGATGTAATGCGAGAAGAAAACGAGGACTTTTCTCCAATCACATCGAAAGTGCGTCGATTCAGATCCACCTGAAAAGAAAAGGACAGGTTAGAAATACACATTGTTTTTCAATGATATCCAAAAGTACTCACCAAAATTGATTGCGTGTGCTGCTTCCATTTGTTGCCGGAAATGAATGAGATGTTCGTTTTTCTCTACACCCGTAAAGAAAAATGAACAATAGAATTGTTTTTTTTTTTGTGCTCCCTATAATTCCATTTCATTCACTGACAAATTAGGCAGGGTTAGGGAGTAAAAAATAAGTTTGTAATAAAAAAAAAAAAAAATACAATTTTCCTTTTGGAACAAAAAAAATTACAATTAAAAACCCTATGCGTTTATTCATTTTAAATAAATTTTTTTTTTGTTTTTTTTTTGTTTGGGTTTTCGGAGCAGGACTGTTCTGCCCACAGAACAACAAAAATAAAACCGCCACTCACTCTCTATCGGGATCGGTAACAAAACCGAGTACCGAAAAAGAAAAAAACGGAAATAAGCAGCACTAGTGTCACTTGCGCCGGATAGCGGACAAGTGATCGACATAAATAAGAAAACGGAAATGGAACACACAGGGTGCCTCAGATGTGTTTAGTTATGTAAAGCGGCAACCAGTCGGCAGCAACGTATCGCCGGACTTAATTGCCACAAGGGAAGGCAGCAACGTGTCGCCGGACTTAATTGCCACAAGAGAAGGAAAAACGGATAACGTTTGCTATAGGACCAAATATTAGGAAATATCGGGTTCCAGTTAAAAAATAATTCATCTCAAGTTCATCCTTATGTCGTCACTTCGGCTATTCGCCACCCTCCTCCCACGTATGTATATGGGCAACCGTATGCATAATTCAAACCTATTTTTATCTTTCTCCTCTTTTCGGTCTTCGGCAGCACGACTCGCCATGCTTCCCTTCCTCAACGCGCCGCACGTATGGCCGCCCGGTACCCAAAACCATGCCCCCTTTGTGGTGAAAGCCACCCCCTGCGTGCATGTGACCGTTATCACGGGATGGCACCCTTAGAACGGCTACAGGAGGTTATCCGGGCGGGATACTGTGGCAATTGCCTGTCAATGGTGCATCAGACAAGGGAGTGCACCAGCGACGCCAGGTGCCGACGATGTGGTGGCAACCACCACACTACAATCCACCTCCCAACGGACGACCAGCCACCCCAGCCGAGGGAATATAAAAGCTGGTATCAGAAAGTCACCGAGGTGAAGATGGAAGAGCAGCGTGGCTAGAAGAGCAGTCCAGAAGAGAGGAAGAGAGCCGTGACGAGGTGCTGTTGTTGTTGTTGTTGTAGCGAGGTGTAGCCCTGCCTAAATGTCAGACAGGGTCACCCCGAGTGTATTGCTCTTGGCCGGGTCGATATAAGAAAACGGCCCGGGTTGTTTCGGCACGATGGGTACAGCACAAGTACTGGTACCGTTCTCGTTGAACCGGCAATACAAGAAACTAGCCGTGTAGGCTATGTAGGTCATTTAGCGTTACCTAGGGTGCACCAACTGGGAGGCGACCTACTTTTACACAGCACTTTTACGAGGTGCTGTCGATCCAAGCATCTGAGACGGGGCTGATACCAGAGGATGGCGAAATTTCGGAACCGGCAGCGGAACCACGGCCGTTCCCACCGGTCCAAGGGGTGTCGCAATAGTCGCAAGCGAAGACTGGCCCCTCAGCCGCGCCATCTTCGCAATCCCCACAGAAGCGAAGCCGAAGCCCGTAGACTGGCCCCTCAGCCGCGCCAGCTACGAAACACCCACGGAAGTCGCCGAGACCAGGACTTCGACGAGCGTAGACTGGCCACTCAGCCGCGCCAGCTTCGCACCAGCAGCTCTAGGAGCCGTCCCAACACCAACCGCGATCGCTGACTGGCCACTCACCCGCCAGCTGCCAGCTGTTAGCGGGTTTCGAGACGGACTGAACCGTGCTCTCGCCGGGGTGGCCCCGTCGTTGCGCCCCGTCGTTGCGCCCCATGACTACGCTTTCGCCGACCGCGCTCGTGAAATTGGAGGTGGCGGGTTTACATACATGCGTGCCCTAATCGATGCATGTTCCTCCCGCACAGTTATCGACCGGGGCTTGGCGGAAGCGTTAGGGCTGCCCACCACCCACTCTGGCGGCGAGCACGGTTGCTTTCTCAGAGTCCGAGGGAAACACGGAAACCACACGACTGTGACTACGCAAGTCGTATGTGTCGACAGCCTGCAGCGGATCAGCCCAGCCTTGACCTTGGCTGATCCGCACTTTTACATATCTGCGCCATATCGTACCCGGCGGAGATGTCTACGCCGACGTCGTCCTACCGAGCACACTGCCACGTCGTTCGGCTCTTTTGTGGCCCAGAGCACCATTTTTGGGTGGGTGCTCTCGGGTGCTACTAGCATGTAAGTTTAGGTGTAAATCTAGTTCTAAGTATAACTTTTAATAAAAAAAAAAAAAAATTCTTTTTTTCTCAACTTTGGCAAGAAATATACCACTCTATTTTTCGAGTCTCTTCCCTCTCTTCTAACAGCTAGGTACGACACGGCCAAACTATCGGGGTTGACAGAAATCAACCTCAGGAGGTGGCCGAAGGCGGAAGGCGGCAAAGTGCTATCCAGCACCCCAGAATAGTGTTAAGAGCCTAGCATAAGAGACGGCGTGGGAAATCCCGGGGCTGCTCAGAATGTTGCGTGTCGCAAGGGGGCCGGCATGTTTAGGCCCGATGCCTAGGGTATCAAAATGTGCCACCCTAATGTAGTTTTCCAATCACCCACGTGTTTTGTCAGCACACATACTCATGCAAGTGGGTGCGCATGTATGGGTTCACCTCCCCTTAAAACCGGAGGATTTTTTCGCGGTTCAACGGTTGTCAACGTCTCGACAACGGCCTATTCTTCTGCCATCAAGCAACGAACCTACATCAGCGCAGCCCCAGGAGTTTCACACCGCCAGAGTCAAGGTAAAATAATTCCATTGTAACCCAACTTCTGTACAATAAACGGCCATATCTATTAACGAGAAATGTCGTTTCTCTCTCTTTATTTCTTTCACCAAAAACATAAATTCGACCGCGGTGTCTGAGCCACCGCTGCGTGCCAAGAATCCACTGTCGATTTTATACAACACAATCGTTCGCTATATCTTTCACTACATAAGTTACAATCGTAACTAGACGTCTGAACAAATTGTTGATTAAGCTCATTCACATCGATATCATCCGGGAAATCATGGAAATTACGACCTACACCGACTTCGCGAATTCTTTTCCACATTTTCTTCGACCCTATTGCTGTGCTAAACTGTCGCTCATAGTATTTAGACTTCTGTACCTTGGTAGCTCTGACAGCTTTTCTCCAACGAGCTTTGAAGATATCGTAAGTTGCAGAACACTTGAGACGTTTCCATATGCGATGAGCCATGTCGCGCTTTCTAATTAGATTTTTTATATAATTGTTAAACCAGGGCCGCTCTCTATTTTTAATGATTTTAGTTACAATAGGCACGTATTGTTCATAAAGTGCATTGATATTTTCCTGCAGGAAGCGTACCTGATCGTTAGTAGAATCTAAGCCGTAGATCGATCCCCAGGAAACACCATCAACAGTACTCCAAGCTGCTCGTAATCAATATGCATAAAGTCCCTGAAGGAATAAGTATTTACATTATATGCTAGTGCGAGATCGTATGAAATAAAAATTAGATCGTGTTTGGAAAAGTTAGGGACAGAAAGCTGATCATATAGCTGAATTTTTGACAAATCATTCATATAAAATACATCCAATAATGTGCTGCTACTTTGAGTAAAGTACGTAGGAGTTGAGGTGTTAACTGGGAAAAGAGCAAGGGTCTGCATTGCCAAAGAAAATTGGTTTTCGCAGAGCAAGTCGCTGTTGAAGGCTCTGACTATTATAATATTATGAAAGCCTAAGGTGAGATCTTCAATAGATTCGATGAAACTATCAAAAGCTACGTATTTATTCGGCCTGTATACACAACCTAAAAGGGTTTTCCAATTATAAGAGATTATTTCAACAAAGATTACCTCGGCAGGGGACAACGGCTCAGATCTATATTTGAATTTGCATTTCAGACCATGTTTTACAAAAATGGCAATCCCACCACCATACCCAACTCTATCTGAACGGAAAATTTTATATCCATTAACGCAAAGCAAGCAACTACTTAATCTATGCACCGCGAGATTTTTTTTCGTATACGTAAAATAATGCATATGCACCGAACCGCTTTGTAAAATAAAAACCCAAAAGACAATTGCGGTCAAAGACCTATAAATGAACCACTGTCTTTTGTATAGCCTATGCTGTTTGTTTTTCTTTTCCCTTTTTTTCAGCTCGTTGATTTTGGTACCAAATTCTGGCTGCTGGACAAGTTGAGTTTTTTTGAAAACAACACTACATATGCACACACTGTACATTAGGGTGATTCAAATTAAAAAAAAAATGTTTTTTTTCGGTCTTACCCCCTGAAACTTTAGGTATTGATGAGAAAATAAGCCTTGCAAAAAAATAGCGCTCTACCTTAACCCTTAGGGGTGGCTATTTTTTTCGCCATTTCCCATACATTTTGTATGGGGAAAAATAGCATTTTTTCAAAGTGAATTTTCTTTTAATTTTTGAAACTTTTTCCAAAATATTTTAGATACTCTTAAAGTTGAAGCTTTGAAGGTTCCAAAATGGTATGCCATTTGCGATTATCTTAACTATGGAAATAGTTAGAGCCATTTAAAATTTAGTTGATTTTATACGTGTTATTGTGTATGTGTGTGCAATAGTACAAAACTCGGTCAATTTCAAATGGCTGTAATTATTTTAATAGTTAAGATAATCGCACATGGCTTACCATTTTGGAAGCTTCAAGGCTTCAACTTTGAGAGTATGTAAAAATATTTCCAAAAAAGTTTCAAAAATTAAAAGGAAATTCACTTTGAAGTAAATACAAAATTTTTTATGAACAAAAAATTAAAATAAAAATAGTAACAAATTATTGAATTTTTTGGGGCTTCATAGGACTTGAATCGAAAGTAAATTTTATGTATGATGTCTTCAACTATAATAATATCGATTTTGGGTATAAAAATATATTTTAATTTTTTCAGTAGCCATAACCTTCACCCCGCACGGTGTGTCTGAAGCAACTTTAAATAAAAGGTCAAAGCACATCCGAAATTTTTTGTCTTATTAAATATTTATAATTTTGCAGATATTTGAAAAGCAAAATTAAAATAATTCCCCGAGCACTTTTCGAAAAAAAGCAATTTAAAAAAGAAGCTTCCAAGTTCAAGTTTTTTCCTTTTAATTCTTTTGGAATAAAAACAAAACATTTTTTGAAGTTTATACACATTCAATCAAAGTAAATAATGGAATTTTTATTCGTTATTTCATATTTTACAATCAAATAAATTCATTAAATATATTATCATTACGACTATTAATCATTTTTTAACACGTCTGGTGAAAACTTTAAATATGACGACTGTTGTATACTTGCACAGCAGTTAGAATTCTTTGAGCATATTCAGGATGGGTAGGCGATACTTCGTAATTTTTCCAAGTCTGATTAAAGTCATGGAGTACTGACTACGCTTTGCTCACTATAAAAGCCAAGTCCTTTGTTCTTTCCGCTACAAAAATCATCAACATGGAAAAACACAGCATGAACTTTGGGTGTAATACTAATACAGTGTAACTTTCTTTGAATTTCAAAATAGTATGTTGGTAGCTGTCTTTTACCTCAGAGGAGAAACAAGATTTTACAACTGCTTGAAAATTTGATAACCATTCTACATATTATAGATATATCTACCAGCAGCGATACTTTATTTAAGAGAATTTTGCAGGAATTACCAATGAAAGCAGGCGAGCCGTGTGTCATTTCTGGTGTAACATTGCAAGCTTTGATCCATTCTTCACTCTCGCTTTTAAATTCAAAATGCATTTGTTTGTATAAAGTGTTAACAACACCAATCAGTAAATGTAGTTCTGATTTATGCAACACTTGTGATCTTTGGCTTTCTCCTTTAATGCTCCACTTGCACACCAATTCGAATAATTACTGATACACTCACCAACAGTTCTATAACTACCGCAAACACCAAGATTTTCTTTGGATGCTGTACACCAAGTGCAAGGAAAAGTACTTGCATGTGTCATTATACCGACCAAAATATTTGCAAGCTTTAAATCGGCGGCAAGAGTGCAATTAAATTCACTTATTTTTAGAAGATACCACAACTTTGAGACATTTTCGTAATTTTCTTGCAGCCCTGCAACTTATCCTATTATAAACAACTTTTTAACGCCTGAATCTTTGAAGTTTTTAGCTACAATACCTTCTCTGTGAAATTGCCGTTTATTGCTATTTGTCAACGATGTTACGCGGTCTTCAACCCCCTGCACCGAAAGGCATACTTTCATAAAGCCTCCTCCTCCATCTATTCCAAACTTTAAATGTGGGTCGTTTACAGCCCTTTTTTCTTTAATAAAATCAAAAAGACTTTTTACATCGTTACAAAAAACTGTTACCTCTTCTGCAGTTGTTGCCACATTCTCTGTGAAATTGCCGTTTATTGCTATTTGTCAACGATGTTACGCGGTCTTCAACCCCCTGCACCGAAAGGCATACTTTCATAAAGCCTCCTCCTCCATCTATTCCTAACTTTAAATGTGGGTCGTTTACAGCCCTTTTTTCTTTAATAAAATCAAAAAGACTTTTTACATCGTTACAAAAAACTGTTACCTCTTCTGCAGTTGTTGCCACATTCTCTGTGAAATTGCCGTTTATTGCTATTTGTCAACGATGTTACGCGGTCTTCAACCCCCTGCACCGAAAGGCATACTTTCATAAAGCCTCCTCCTCCCTCTATTCCAAACTTTAAATGTGGGTCGTTTACAGCCCTTTTTTCTTTAATAAAATCAAAAAGACTTTTTACATCGTTACAAAAAACTGTTACCTCTTCTGCAGTTGTTGCCACATTACCTTTAGTTTTAGTGAATTCGAATTGGTTTACCTCGAAATAAGGATCAAGACAGTGACTTAACGCCGTTAGCTTGGTTCTTAGATTGGGTTCAATTATTTCTCGACTCCTGGTAGCCACTCTGAAAGCTGATAAGTTTTGTTAAATGAAATTCCCACATTTGTTTGCATCTTCGCAACATCTTCAATCGATATAAGAGGCCGTTCAAGGTTTTCTCTACCATTTTTCCCCTTTAAATTTTCTTTTAGCGGCTTGCCGTGTGTCTGAGATAAAGACAGTTCTTTACACTTTTTCTTTACAGTAGTTTGTGAGGAACTGGCTACATCCTTGATTAAATTACAAATCAGGTGCTCTTTCAACACAGGGGAAAATGATTTATCTATGTGAGTTTTTACGTTCTCTACATGGCTGCTCGAGTTACATTGGTGCGATTTTCCTTTGCATATGTCTGACAGACACTTCGTACACTTTTTAACGGTAAAATTTTTTTTCGGTTTGAAATTGCTGGTAGATCGCTTACTATTATTTTGAAATTTATGTGCCCTGGTTTCCTTACAAGCTCACACAATGTACACATACACCGCCCGGATGCACTTAATCTCGTACTCACATTACCTACTGAGCTAAATTTGGAGTACTGTGGCAAAGAAATGGTTTTTTATCTACAACTGTCTTTCAGGCACCTATAAACTAAGATTCTGCAATTACTGCAAATCACCGACGGTACACGAATATCTTCCGGATCGTATGGCACACAACGCATTATATTTTCTTTTGGGACCCCGTTTATCCTATGAAGGCACTTTTTTTTCTTCAAATAGAATAAACAAATGCTTTCGCGACTCTCTGAGTGATTTCTTGCATGATTTAATTTTTTTAACGACATACTGAATCACCACGCGGTTTTTGATTTTACGTCTTGATATATTCCTTCGCGGATAAAACTAAAATAATATAACACGTCAAATAATAATTTACATGTTTCAAAATATATTTTCAGCTTACTATGTTTTTTCCAAGCTGAATTAATAATATTTCACTCTAATTCGATAGAAATTCAAGAGGAAATTAAGAAACAAATGTAAGAAAGCATATATAAAATTTTTGATGGGCTTTAAAAAAAAAGTGCTCGGAGGATTATTTTAGTTTTCATCTTGAATGCTAACAAAAAGCATAAGGATTGACATAAGCGAAAAATTTCGGATGTGCTTTGAACTTTTATTTAAAGTTGCTTGAGACACACCGTGCCCGGTCTCCAACACAAACCAAATTTAATGTCATTACTTCTACTTTAGTGCTATCAACTTAAGGTATTAAATAAAAGAAATTTGAATTTTTTTAGACCTAGTCTGTCCAATCGGACCCAAATTTTATATGTGGTAACTTCTATTTTATTGCTATCAATTTAAAGTATGAAATAAAAGAAATTTGAATCCTTTTAGACCTAGCATGAACTTTGACCCCCATGCGTCATGCCTTAGCGGTGACCAATCGGACCCAAATTTTATATGTGATTACTTCGATTTTATTGCTATCAATATAAAGTATGAAATAAAAGAAATTTGAATTTTTTTAGACCTAGTCTGAACTTTGACCCCCGTGCGACATGTCTTAGCGGTGTCCAATCGGACCCAAATTTTATATGTGATTACTTCGATTTTATTGCTATCAATTTAAAGTATGAAATAAAAGAAATTTGAATTTTTTCAGACCTATACCTCAATTCTGTAAGCTGTATCTAATCACTAATAGAGACATTTCGTGGTCTATTTCATATTTGATACAATTCGGTATTCAGTAAGCTGCCTCACATCTCCTAGTCTCAAAAAAGAGTCACTAATTTGTCATCATGGCAGGTAACAAACGAAATTAATTAAAGAAAATTTGTTAAGAAATTGAAAAAATTAAAAAAAAAGTGAATTTACGAATTAGAAGTATTTATAGATTTAAAAAAAGTTAATTAAATTTTAAAAAATTAAATAAACAAAATAAAAATTTACTGTTCGCGGACCAACACTTGAACCACAGACCTCCCGCGTCATAATCCGGACGCTTAACGCCTGGGCTACATCGACATCTATAAGGCGAGTGTCAAATGCGTTACTTAAAATTGATGCAATTTTTGTATTCACCACACCTTAAAATGAGCGAGAGAGAGACTATGGTAGATTTCTTGTGACTTTCTATTATAGAATACCGGAATCATCTCAAGTCACAAAAATTGTATCTAATGAAATATCTCAAATTTAGTGACTTGATATGAGACAGAATTACAGAATACTGGGGCTAGTCTGAACTTTGACCCTCGTGCGACATGTCTAAGCGGTGTCCAATCGGACCCAAATTTTATATGTGATTACTTTGACTTTCTCTCGATTTTGTGTGTTAGATTAAAAAAATTATCCTTTTTATTTTTGGAGTCTCCATAGGGTAATCCACACTTTAACCGCCGTGCGGCACCCCTTAACTGTCACCAATCGTGCTAAAAATTTATACGTGATATCCTTGGCTATATTACTATTGATTTAGGGGGTGAGACTGAGGATATCTCATGATCGGTTTGTCCCCATACAAATAAGGACCACCCTAATATATATATTTAGGTTTTTTTTTACTCTGAGTGAGAAACACACTCATATATTACTTACAAATGTACAATTTTAGTGAGATCTTTTCTGAGAGGGAGCATACACCTACACATTCGTAATTAGATAATTTTGTTGTCCAAAACTTGAATTCACACACTCTTATTTTTGATTTTTGCTTTCAATATTGAGAGAGTGAGTGCACCTATTTTAATACATACGTACATATATTTACATGTGCGCTTGCGCACGAATAATTGAATAGTATTAGATCGGTTCAGAATTTATTTTTTTTAAATTTTTGTCGCAATTAAAAATTTTTCATACATTTTAGCTATTAAGTTTAGAACATAATTAATTGTAAGTTTCCATGAATTTTCACCTAGTATAAGTTCTCATCTTGTTATAACTAACTTTAGCTTTCCATTGGGGTTTCTTTGAGTTGTCCAATAAGCAAACAACTGTGGATCTTCGACTGATATGTCAGTGACAACTCGATGTTGGTATTAGCTCTATGTTCTGGTTTCCATTCCGTGGTTATCACATCCAAGATCATGCAGTGATATTGTGGAAGAGTTTTTGAAAGATATTTAGTCATAATGAGTGTTGATTTTGACGAGATTGCCATGACCCTTGAAAATAGCTTGGCAGGATTGTCAAGATCCTGGGAGGATTAGTTTCGAAAGATTGCTATACACTGGGGATTGCTCTGTTAGGATCATAATGATAATGGTGGTTTGGCAGGATCGCCTTGTGGTGGTCCTATGGGTGATATACTTTTTATTTTACGGAAGATCTCTCATATTATAAAGGCCGTAGAGATTCAGCTGATCAAATAGGCTATCAGTGCGACAGCCGAAAAATTGAGTACTATGAAATAAAAGGGATGATCATATCATGTCATTCATTTCAAGTCTGATCTTTATTCAATAATCGTATTCTATTTATACAAAATTTGTCACTGAATGTGATTTACTAGACTCCTCCTCTTTCTCGACTTCTACGTAGCTGAATTCAAATTCAGGTTGGCAATTAAGTACTTGCATTAGCCAATAGAAGCGCTTAGCGTAGAGGCCAAGCAGAGCTCTAGAATAAACGCTGGCTCAGCCATAGCATTGACATACTTCAATAGCAACGCTATTGCCCAAAGGTGTCAAATGCATTTTTCAAATGTGAATATACAAACAGACATGCATGAAGGACGTGACTGTTGCACGCTATGTACGTATGTTTGTATGAGTACACTACAAATGCAAGCGTTGTGTCTGGATCTTTTCCAGCCGATCTGAAATGTGCTATTGCTATCCCGTTATTTAACCCTAGAACACACACCCAGAAAATACCACGAAAAGACACACCCGGGATACGTTTGTACCCGGGACTTTATTTTGCGGTTTTTTTAATGCTTATTCAACCGATTTCTCTGATTTTTTTTTTAAATGTATATTTTAATATATAAAAAGTATTTTGTATTTTGTTTCATTCGAATATTCCTACTGGTTCCAGCGATATGGGCAAATAAAGTCAGGACATGCAACAGTGGATTTTTTTTTTGTTTTTGTTGTTGTCCTGATAAATGCAAAACAAAATAATATAATTTATAATAATATACTTGTAGAGTAACAACGAATACACATTTTGGTTTTTATTTCATTGAAATATTCTACCTGGTTCAAAAGATATGTGCAAAAAGGTCGCGCAAGCTATGGGTACGTAGGTAGCAAATACACTGGTATAACTGGGTTTTGTATTTTATATGCAACTGCAAGGGTTGTTTTCACACGAGGTGTTGTTATAAATGCTGCCTGTTGATATTTTCATTATTGTTTTGGTGCTCAAAAGTGTAAGAAGTGAAAATATAAGTGAAAATAAATATAACTGAAACTATAAATAACTGGATACGAAATGGCTTCAAGAAGAAACGAATATTTATCAAGTGCAGCATATAGAAGGAAAAAAATGTAAAATAAGCAATAATGTAAACATATACTAATTTGTTTTATTATGCAGGCTAACTGAGGAACAGCGAGAATCATATATACAATCTTTATTTGATGAAATTTGTGACGATGACGCTCCCTATGATTTTGACTCAGAAGATGAAGAAGAAATTCAAATCAATGACATTGAAATTGATGATGACGATGCTGAAGTTTCGCAAAGTGCCGCAGAAGTATTACCTGATTATTCGGACTATGAGGATGATGAAGAAGACGATGAAGAAGAAGAAGTAGAAGAAAATAATGAATTACCTGCTAGTGACGAAACATTTGTTGCACGTGATGGTACTGAATGGATGAAAGAACCAAATGTAAGTCGTCAGGTACTCAGACAAAATATTATAAGAAAACGTTCGGGACCAGCTAGATGCACTGAAATGTTGTCAATAGAGCAAACATTCAAATGTTTCATCAACGTTCAAATGGCTGATATAAATAAGTTAGCAAAAGAAACTTATGATGCTTACAACAATGCGCATCCAAACACAACTACTAAGTCATGGACGCCTGTGTCAATAACAGAGCTGTATGCATTTTTTGGCATACTTATTATGACTGGTGCGAACCATAGCAATGGAGAACATGATTTATGGAGCGTCAAAAACTATCCTTTATATCGCGCCACAGTGGGAGTCAACCGTTTCTGTTCGATATTGCGGTCCCTAAGATTTGACGATAAAAACACTCGTGCAACACGCTTACTAACTGATAAAGCAGCACCGATCAGTGAGTTGTGGACGATGATGAACAATAATCTTGCTGCACATTACAAGCCCAGCTCATGCTTGACGATTGATGAACAATTATTTCCTTGCCGTGGACGCACACGGTTTACGCAGTACATACCGTCAAAACCTGCTAAATATGGTATCAAGGTTTGGTGGATTTGCGATGCCACAAATGCATATCCACTGCATGGACAAATATATACTGGCCAAGCAGAAACTGGTAGGGAAACGAACCAAGGCGAACGAGTGGTGAAGGGTTTGTCTGCCAAATACCAAGGAAGTGGCCGAAACATTACAATGGACAATTTGTTTACGACCTTGCCAGTTGCAGAACTGCTTCTCACCTGGAAACTCACGATCGTTGGAACTTTGCGCAAAAACAAATCATATATTCCTCAAGAAATGAAGCTGAACAAAAACAGGACAATTGGTTCAACACCATTTGGCTTCAAAAATAATGTGACAATGTGCTCTCATGTTCCCATGCTTTCGACCATGCATAATGATGCTGAAATAGCTGACAGTGGGAAACCTGAAATAATTGAATATTATAATCGTACCAAAGGTAGTGTTGATCGAATGGACCAAATGTTTGCGGAATATCCAACACAAAGACAAACAAAACGATGTCCACTAGCGATGCTCTTCAACATGTTGGTCATTACAGCTCTTGCAGCCTACATTGTCTACGATTTGAATAACCCTATGTTGCCTTGGAGATCAAACAAGCGTAAGCTGATCCTGACGCCAAAACCTGTGTGCGGATCTTGCTATTTACGTTACGCACAAGAGTAAAAACGCCGTAGAAAAACCAGAAAGCTGTGCGCCAAATGTAAGATGTGTCTTGAACATTCGGTCACATCAACAAATTGTTCTATTTGCTATGATTTTCCTTAGATATAAGATGCATTTTTATAATTTTTATAATAAAAGTCAATAATCTAATGTGTGAAATGAATTTTTTAATTTTTCAAATAAAAAAAATAATATAAAAAATGTTTTTTTTTGATTATTATGAGGAGTTTTACTATTGGGGTACAAACGTATCCCGGGTGTGTGTTTACGTATATAATGTGTTTGGGAGGCTGCAGCTCCTGAATTAATGGTCCGATCTGGTTCAAATTTTGAATTTGAACTCAAAAATAAATAATCTTCCTAGATCCGAGCGGTATAGAGGTGTGTATGCTAGGGTTAAAGAGGGTAATAAAAGCGACTTGAATAACTATAGGCCGATTTGATTACTATCATCTATCTCAAAAATTTTTGAGAAATTTATAAAACATAGAGTTCTTTCTCTTCTTGAAAGTAAAGTAAGGCGATCAACGGAAGATGCCTTGTTGGACTTTTGTTCCTATTAACATTATGAGCTAGACAATAAAAAAAACTGTGCTGGCCTGTTTGTTGATATCACGAAAGCGTTTGATATGGTAGATCACAAAATTTTACTAGACAAACTATATTGTGCGGGCTATCGTGGTTTCTTCTTTAATTGGGTTAAGTCTTACTTATCGACAAGAGTGCAGCGGGTAAAGGTTGGAAGCAGCTTGAGCAACCCTGTTTCAGTTAGCCTGGGAGTGCCTCAAGGATCTGTTTTAGGTCCAATACCTTTTTTGGTTAATTTAAACTCCATTTTTTCTTTCTGACTTTCTGTGCTGGAGCTTCTTTTTCCATTCGCATAACATAACCCAGCCAGCGGAGCCTTTGGGCTTTAAACCGCTGAACTATGGTCAGGTCTGCGTAAAGCTCGTACAGCTCATCGTTAAATTTCCTTCGATACTCGCCGTTGGCATCACGGGAAGGACCATAAATCTTCCGGAGAACTTTTCTCTCAAATACTCCAAGGACATCTCATCTTCTCTTGACACTGTCCATGATTCCGAGCCGTACATCAGGACTGATATGATGAGAGACTTATAGAGCGTGATCTTTGTTTGTCGAGAGAGGGCTTTACTTCTCAATTGCTTACTTAGTCCAAAGTAACATTTGTTGGCAAGAGTGTTTCTCCGTTGAATTTCTAGACTGATATTATTTTCGGTGTTTATGCTGGTTCCCCAATAGACGAAGTCCCTCACAGTTTCAAATTTGTAACTATCAACAGTAACATGGCTGCCAAGGCGCGAGTGTGCCGATTCTTTCTTTGATGACAGCAAATACTTCGTCTTGTTCTCGTTGACCGCAAGACCCACTTTTTTCGCTTCCTTATCTAGTCCAGAGAAGGTAACGCTTACGGCGCGGATGTTAAGGGCAATGATATCAATATCATCGGCATACGCCAGCAATTGCACGCTCTTGTAAAAGATTGTGCCATTGCGGTTTAGCTCTGCTACTCGAATTATCTTCTCCAGTATCAGGTTGAAGATATGGCATGAAAGAGAGTCGCCCTGTCTGAAGGCTCGTTTCGTTTCAAATGGCGGAGATGACGAAGCTGTTGCGGGTAAAGGTTGGAAGCAGCTTGAGCAACCCTGTTTCAGTTAGCCTGGGAGTGCCTCAAGGATCTGTTTTAGGTCCAATACTTTTTTTGGTTAATTTAAACTCCATTTTTTCTTTCTGACTTTCTGTGCTGGAGCTTCTTTTTCCATTTGCATAACATAACCCAGCCAGCGGAGCCTTTGGGCTTTAAACCGCTGAACTATGCTGAACTATGGTCAGGTCTGCGTAAAGCTCGTACAGCTCATCGTTAAATTTCCTTCGATACTCGCCGTTGGCATCACGGGAAGGACCATAAATCTTCCGGAGAACTTTTCTCTCAAATACTCCAAGGACATAACATCTTCTCTTGACACTGTCCATGATTCCGAGCCGTACATCAGGACTGATATGATGAGAGACTTATAGAGCGTGATCTTTGTTTGTCGAGAGAGGACTTTACTTCTCAATTGCTTACTTAGTCCAAAGTAACATTTGTTGGCAAGAGTGTTTCTCCGTTGAATTTCTAGACTGATATTATTTTCGGTGTTTATGCTGGTTCCCAAATAGACGAAGTCCCTCATAGTTTCAAATTTGTAACTATCAACAGTAACATGGCTGCCAAGGCGCGAGTGTGCCGATTCTTTCTTTGATGACAGCAAATACTTCGTCTTGTTCTCGTTGACCGCTAGACCCACTTTTTTCGCTTCCTTATCTAGTCCAGAGAAGGTAACGCTTACGGCGCGGATGTTAAGGGCAATGATATCAATATCATCGGCATACGCCAGCAATTGCACGCTCTTGTAAAAGATTGACCCATTGCGGTTTAGCTCTGGTGCTCGAATTATCTTCTCCAGCATCAGGTTGAAGATATGGCACGAAAGGGAGTCGCCCTGTCTGAAGGCTCGTTTCGTTTCAAATGGCGGAGATGACGAAGCTGTTGGGTTTCCTCAACGTCATTTGGCAAAGCCGTATAAGCTTTGCAGGGAAGTCAAATTCAGACATGGCGGTATACAGGCAACTCCTGTCAAAAGTGGCTTTAAAAACGACAAAAAGGTGGTGTTTGTCGATTCTTTTATCATGGGTCTTCTCCAGTATTTGGCGTATCGTGAAAATCTGGTCGATGGTAGACTCACCAGGTCTAAAGCCACACTGATAAGGTCCAATCAGTTTGTCTACGATGGGCTTCAGTCTTTCAAACAATACGCTAGAAAGAACCTTATTTGCGATATTAAGACGACTGATTCCGCGGTAGTTGGTGCGGTTAGCGGGATCGCATTTCTTGTGGATTGGGCAGAGTACACTTAAATTCCAATCTGGAGGCTCATCTGTCATCCGTCTTTTCCAGGCGCTTTGTTGTTTGGGACGACTTTTCCATCGTCAGGGATTAGGGTATCGGGTTCAACGACTTTCCCTCCCTCCATAATTTAAGTAAATTCTGTACGTCGGTTACCAGGTCGCAATTATTGTCCTTACAGGAACTTGCCCCTGTCTTTAAACCTTCCGTCATCCGCCGGATCTGTTCACGCCTTTCGGCCTCACGTTTCTTTTTTCTGAAAAGGCGTCTCTCTTCCTTCTTCGTCTCACGATAGCGTTGCCATACACTGCGGGTTGCGCCCGTTCGCAACGTCTCCCTGTATGCAGCGTCTTTTTTGTCCGAGGCTGTGCTGCATTCCTCATCGTACCAGTTGTTCTTGCGGGCTCGCTGAAACCCTATAGTGGTCTCAGCGGCTTTACGTAATGAGTGAGAGATATGCTTCAGACAAATCTTTTAATTCAGGAACAAGTTGTTGCGATGGGTGTTTCGCAATTCAAGAGGTTGGCGATTTTCAATATCTTGGTGTGTCAGTTGACCAAAACCTTCTTTGGACTACTCATATTTGTCGTTTGAAATTCTACATGCAACGCTTAAGACTCTTTATTGCGCTTATGTTCATTCTAAGCTCCAATATGACATTAGCTGTTGGGGTTGTGCATCTATTAATAAAATCCAGCAGCTTTTAATTATTCAGGAATGTATCATACGAAAAATATGCTATGTTAACCGTCACTGCATGGAGTTATTTAGGAATCTGAAAATTCGTCCAGTAAGGCGGCTGTATTTCTACAAAACGATGAAGATATTTTTCATTCGATGTGGGTACTTGCATACCTGGGGTCAGATAACTAAAATTTTAGTCAAAACTCACAAGGGCTTGTAATTGTTCCCACTTTTCGTACTACCCACTTTAGGAATTTTTTCACCATTGTTTCTTGTAAATTATACATAACGTTACCGGCGGATATACGTGTCATTGGAAATTTGACCGAATTTTTAGTTAATGTCAAATTCTTTTTGTTTGAGAAGTCACATACCGACATCTAAAATTTGCTGATCATACTTACAAAATCGGACCAAAGTTGTAATACTATTTCATCTTCATTAAAGGTGTAAAAAAAAGATGATAAAAAAATTTAAAGAAAACCTTTATATGAATGCTGTCAAAAAGCAGCAGCAAATTTCTCGTTAAACAAAGACATGGTGTCGGTGTCTTTGGTTTTGAAATTTTAGTCATATCAAATTTTAATAAATTTTTGAAATTTGAAAATATAAAGGTGCAGTGCACGTTCGGAGAAGACTCCTTTTACGATAAACTTGAACAGACTTATGATCGCTGCCCCCAACATGATATCAAAATCGTGCTCGGCGACGTTAATGCCAAAGTGGGCAAGGAAGGAGTCTTTGGTCCTACAGTTGGAAAATTTAGTCTCCACGATATAACATCACCCAACGGCACTAGGTTGATTGACTTCGCCTCTGCTCGCAATCAGGCCTGCATAATAACGTTATTTTTATCAAAAAAAAAAAATTTAAATATTTTGTTTTCAATTCGTTATTCAAAAGTTTAAACGTTTTTAGATCAACGAAAAGCTTTTAATTTCATTGAAATCAAAATCAAAATCTCAAAAATTTTGTTTATTTTGATTGTTTGAGTTAGAGTATATTTTTCCATACAAAAAATGCTCAAAAAAATACTCAAGCTTCGAAATATCAAATAGAAACGAAAATTCTTGATTTTGGTTTTAATCCTAGCAAAATCGAAATTTTTAAAAATATTTTTTTTTTGATAACGTTACTTTCAAAAAAATTTTGTTTATTTTGTTGTGCAGCCTTGCTCGCAATATGGTCATCAGTAGCAGGGCACGAAAATAAACTGTACAAAATACTTTTCATTTCCTCATCGAGTAGCATGTCATTTAAGTTTTGTACAGTTTATTACTTTTTGGAAACGTTTGCTTTTTGTTTGTGACAATTCCAACAAAAAAAAATTTATAAACACAAACGTTTCAATTGATTGAAGAAAAATATAAGTGTTTGAATGTATGTTCATAGAGAACAAAATATTTTTTTTATTTTGTTTTTTATTTTGGATGTAAATTTCAAAAAATGTATTTTACAGTTTTCAAAGTGAACTCAGCTTTTGGATTTTGTTTTGTACTGAACTATGAAAGTAATAAACAAAACGAAATAGTACCGTACAATAAAGTTTATTTTCGTACACTGATCAGTAGTACTAGGTTCCAGCATAAACGAATACACCAAGCCACCTGGCTGTCCCCTGATCAAAGAACAAGAAACCAGATTGATCATGTCATGATTGACGGCAGACATAGCTCCACCGTTCTGGACGTGCGTACACTGCGTGGTCCCAATATTGACTCTGACCATTATCTTGTCGCAGCCAAGATACGCACACGCCTCTGTGCAACGAAGAAAGTGCGCAGAGTAACGGAAGGAAAGTTTGACGTCGAGAAGCTGCGCATGACACAGACAGCTGATAATTTCACAACTCGACTTTCACACCTACTAGCAGAGGGCAATCCTCGACCTAACGATGTAACCGAGCAATGGAAGCATATCTCTCACTCATTGCGTACCGCCGCTGAGGCCATTATAGGGTTCCAGCGAGCCCGCAAGAACAACTGGTACGATGAGGAATGCAAAACTGCCTAAAAAAAAAAGGACGCTGCGAACGGGCGCAACCCGCAGTGTATGGCAACAATATCGTGAGGCAAAGAAGGAAGAGAGACGCCTTTTCAGAAAAAAGAAAAGTGAGGCCGAAAGGCGTGAGTGTGAGGAGCTTGAGATGCTGGCTGACAGGAATGATGCCCGAAAATTCTATGAAAAGATCCGGCGGATGACGGAAGGTTTTAAGACCGGGGCAAGCTCCTGTAAGGACAATAATGGCGACCTGGTAACCGACGTACAAAGTGTACTTAAATTATGGAGGGAGCACTTCTCCTCACTGCTAACTTGCGAGAGAGACGTCGAACCCGATACTCGAATCCCTGACGATAGAAAAGTCGTCCCACCACCTGACTATGATGAAGTGAGGATAGCTATATCCCGGCTCAAAAACAACAAAGCGCCTGGAAAAGACGGACTACCCGCCGAGCTGTTCAAACACGGAGGCGAAGAGCTGGTAAAAAGCATGCATCAGCTCTTATGCAGAATATGGTCAGACGAAAGCATGCCTCCGGTTTGGAATTTAAGTGTGCTTTGCCCAATCCACAAGAAAGGCGATCCCGCTAACCGCACCAACTACCGCGGAATCAGTCTTCTTAATATCGCATATAAGGTTCTTCCTAGCGTGTTGTGTGAAAGGCTGAAGCCCATCGTAGACAAACTGATTGGACCTTATCAGTGTGGCTTTAGACCTGGTAAGTCTACCATCGACCAGATTTTCACGATACGTCAAATCCTGGAGAAGACCCATGATAAAAGAATCGACACACACCATCTCTTTGTCGATTTCAAAGCCGCTTTTGACAGCGAAAAAAGGAGTTGCCTGTATGCCGCCATGTCTGAATTTGACTTCCCTGCAAAGCTTATACGGCTTTGCCAAATGACGTTGAGCAATACCAACAGCTCCGTCAGAATCGGGAAGGACCTCTCTGAGCCATTTGAAACCAAACGAGGCTTCAGACAGGGCGACTCCCTTTCGTGCGATTTCTTCAATCTGATGCTGGAGAAGATAATTCGAGCAGCAGAGCTAAACCGCAATGGAACAATCTTTTACAAGAGCGTGCAATTGCTGACGTATGCCGATGATATTGATATCATTGGCCTTAACAACCGCGCCGTAAGCGCTGCCTTCTCTGGACTGGATAAGGAAGCGAAAAAAGTGGGTCTTGCCGTGAACGAGGACAAGACGAAGTATTTGGTGTCATCAAAGAAAGAATCGGCGCACCTGCGCCTTGGCAGCCATGTCACTGTTGATAGTTACAAATTTGAAACTGTGAGGGACTTCGTCTATTTGGGAACCAGTATCAACACCGAAAATAATATCAGTCTAGAAATCCAGCGGAGAATCACTCTTGCCAACAAGTGCTACTTTGAACTGAGTAGGCAATTGAGTAGTAAAGTCCTCTCTCGAAGAACAAAGATCACCCTCTATAAGTCTCTCATCATACCTGTCCTGATGTATGGCTCAGATTCATGGACAATGTCAAGAGAAGATGAGATGGCCCTTGGAGTATTTGAGAGAAAAGCTCTCCGGAAGATTTATGGTCCTTCCCGTGATGCCAACGGCGAGTATCGAAGGAAATTTAACGATGAGCTGTACGAGCTCTACGCAGATCTGACCATAGTCCAGCGAATTAAAGCCCAAAGACTCCGCTGGCTGGGCCATGTTATGCGAATGGACAAAGAAGCTCCAGCACAGAAGGTTTTCCTATCGTCGCCTGAATTCGGCAGCAGAGGAAGGGGGAGGCCTCGACTGAGATGGAAACAACAGGTGGAGGATGACTTCAACTCCCTTGGGGTTTCCAATTGGTGTCAGTTATCGCTAAAAAGGAACGACTGGCGTGCTTTTATATGCAACGGCCAAAATCGCTTAGGTGGTTAAGCGCCAATAAATGATGATGATGATTGGCACGTGCTAAATTTCAACTCCCTAGGTTGCCAGTAAGTTAGTTAAAATTCGATCGCAAGATTTCTGATTGAAATCGAATTTTCCAAATATCTCGATCAGTGCGCCACCTACAGGAAATTTTTTGATGAGGGATTGCATTGTCACCGGGTTCTGATAACGGTGTCAAGTTTCAAGTCTATAGCTTACCGGGAAGTTACACAAAAATCGTTCGCAAGATTTCCCGTGTGTTTCAGAGATTTTCAATTATTTCGACCAGCGCGCCACCTTTCGGAATTTTAATTTTTTCAAATTGTATTGTCATCGTGCCCGCAACTACGTGCTAAATTTCAACTCCCTAGGTTGCCAGTAAGTTAGTTAAAAGTCGATCGCAAGATTTCTGATTGAAATCTAATTTTCCAAATTTCTCGATCCGTGCTCCACCTACTGGAAATTTTTTGATGAGGGATTGCATTGTCACCGGGTTCTGATAAATGTGTTAAGTTTCAAGTCTATAGCTTATCGAGAAGTTACTCAAAAATCGATCGCAAGATTTCCCGTGTGTTTCAGAGATTTTCAATTATATCGACCAGCGCGCCACCTATCTAAATTTTTATTTTTGAGAGTTGTGTTATGACCTTTCACGCATCTTCGTGCTAAATTTCAATCGTTAAAAGTTAAAAGTCGATCGCAAGAATCTCAATTTAAAACGAATTTTCGAAATGTCTCGATCCATGCGCCACCTAGTGGACGCTTTTTTCGTTCACATTGCATTGTCACGGAGCTCTGAACTATGTTTCAAGTCTCTAGGTCAACGGGAAGGTACCTAAAAACACTTTGAAAGATTCCACAAAATCGTATGAAAAAGGTTGTGTAAACAAGAAAGCAACTTAATAGGGGGAGTCGCTAAGTATTGCAAACGGTGCACGGATTGTACGGATTGCACGGATTGCATGGATTGTAAAGTCACAACAACAAAATACACGCAAAAAATTATATGCAATCCGTACAATTTAAACAATGCTCAAACCTATGTATATTTTAGTGCAAGAATTGTAGGAAATAGAAAAACAACCCTGTATTTCGCTCAATCCTCTCATTTTTCTCACAAAAAGTAAAATAATTGTCAGCGCCAACTTTTTTCAGAAAAAAAAAAAAATTTGTTCAGTTTCAATTAAAATCATTTGACGTTTGTTAACGATGTTACAGCAAACTCAGTGAGGGGTGCTCTCGTAGTCGTGCATATGTTGCAAGACCTAGCGAATCCCCCAAATATAAAGGTTTTAAAAAGGAGTTTTTATTGCAATAGTAAAAGACCTATATACAAATAAGGTTGTTTTTTTTTTTTATATAATGTTTTGCATTCGTGTTGAATAAAATAGTTTATAAACAATAACAGTGTTACAATTTATTTGTGTAGAGGGGGTTTCGGGGATGTTTACAAAAAGGAGTTATAGTCCGAACCCTGTTTATCTGAAATATCGATTGTAAGAGGCTTATATGTTATATTCGTCGCGAATAGCCGTGTTTTCTGCTGCGCTCTATGTTTTCTTAAACTTGCGCTTTCGTCTTTCATCTAATGTTGTATAACAATTAAATAATAACTAAAATTACAATTTTACAATTAAAATTGTGTTGTGAGACATTGACTCTTAGTTTTTTCTATGGTTTAATATTCTTTTACTTATTTGCAATATTATGCCTTGTTTTTGTGGCCATCGAGTGGATCGCGCGCAAACTTCAGTGCAATGTGATAAGTGCAGAGAGATTTACCATTTTAATTGCGTTGTTGGTAGCCTGCCAGCCGACTTAAACAATCTTAATAATGCTGACAATATTTACATTTGTGGTCTGTGTGCTCCAGCTTCACCTAACTCTTCTTTACAACAACAACATGATGAGTCTATTAGTTCTCATAACTCTTCGTTACAACAACAACAAGCTACTCTTGTACAAGTGCCTGATATGTTAACAGCTAATTTTGCTGAGTTGAAAGTTTTTAACTCTCAACTTCTTTTTGCTATGTCTGTTTTGCAAAAAGATAATGAGTGCTTGCGAGAAAAAACTGATTCTCTTCATGCTGTGGTTCGTGACTTGCAATGTAAGCTCACTGAGAACCATTCTACTTTGTCTCACTTGCTCGCGCAATTTGAGAAATTATGCAGTGTAAACAATATAAACAACAATTCGTCTGCAGCAAAGCAGTCAGCTTCTTCATGTGTATCAACAGCCGCTCGTGGCTTTGTCGTTAGTGATGCTAATACTTCAACTGCGGCTTGCTCGGTCGACGGCGCTGCTTTGGTTCCTGCTTCCTATGCTCATCCGCCGTCGAATATTCTCCCTCATAATGCTGCTGCTGATGCTTCTGTCGTCGCTACTATTTCTAGTGCTGTACCGGTTACTAATGATGTTGCTTCGAAACTTTCTTCGCCAACTCCGGTTGCTGATGACAACTCGGATGCAGTTATGGGTAACCCGAATGAATGGAAAACAGTTCGAAATAATAAGAATAATAATCGTAGAAATAAAAATAAAAATAAAAATAATTTTCAAACCAACAATGCTGATGTTGTCGCTGGCGCAAGTTCAATTCCTGGAAGTGCCATAAGTAATAATATTGCAGACATACCGAATGTCGACATTTTACCCATCCAGACATCCATTAACAATAATTCATCCCACGAGCTTATTGCTGATGCTGCCGAAATTGTTGATACGGATAATGGGCAGTTGACAGAGGTGTTACGTAGGGGGCGCAGAAATATTAACGATAATATAAGGAATCAAGCCCGCATTATTGGTACGAATAATTGCACTGATCTTGATGTTGCCGATCGCTATAAATGGCTTCATATATCCTCTTTCTCACCATCTGTATCAGAGGATAATATCAAGGATTATGTAGCTAGACAAATATTGATTGATGCAAAATTACTATCTTGTACCAAACTTGTAAAAAAAGATGTTCCGCTATCTACTCTGAATAGAGTCAGCTTCAAGTTGGGAGTTCCAGAGTCATCGTATGAGAAGCTGTTGTCCTCGGATCTTTGGCCGGTGAACGTAATGGTTAAGCCTTTCCAGTTTTTTCGAAAGGCTCAACGAAAGCCGCAAATGACGTTATAAGGCGTGACAATCATCCTATTAATAGAAAGTGTGGGTTGAAAATTTATTTTCAAAACCTGTCTGGCATGCGGACAAAAGCTGACCTTGTGTACAATTTTAGTGCGCAGCTTGATTATGATATTTTCGTATTCGTGGAAACATGGCTAAACGAAAAATTTTTTGATTCCGAGTTTTTTAACTCCAACCTTTTTAATGTTTTTCGCAAGGATCGCGATGCAAGAAAAACTGGCTGCAGTCGAGGCGGCGGTGTTTTAATTGCCGTCAAACGTGAGTTTTGTGCTTCTTTAGTGCAACTAAAAAACGATGATTCCTTGTTGGACCAGGTCTGCGTATGTTTAACTGGCACCTCTTCGCAAGGTTCTCTGTTTGTTATGGCTTCATATGTACCACCTTCGAGTGCATTTGAGTTATACAAGGCGCATGCAGATAATATTGTTTCGTTAGCTTTAAGTGATTTAAGTGATAACCATCTTTGTGTACTTGGTGATTTTAACCTTTGCAATGTCAATTGGTCTCCCAGCTTATCTAATAATGGTCTTACACCTTCTAATATTTCGGCAAATCATGAATTGTACCTTATTGATAATTTATTGAGCTTAAATTTATTTCAAATCAACAATATTGTTAATTCTCTAAAAAGACTTTTAGATCTGGTATTTATGAGTGACAACATTAATTGTGAGGTAATGGAGTGTCTGAATCCTATTACGCCTAGTGACAGGCATCATTTGCCTCTGATTATTACAGTTAATTTTTATAGTTTTGCTTCGGAGAATTTTGATAGTAGTGTTTCTTTTAATTTCAATTCATTTGATTTCTCACTCTTTAATGACTGTTTATCTCAAATTAACTGGGAGGAGCTTTTTGAGGGGCTTGATACCGCCAATAGCTTCCGCATCTTCAAAACTATATTGTACAATCACTGCCTGGATTGGATTCCGGTTCGAAGAAAAAGGCCCTACAAATTACCGTGGTACTCAAGGGACCTAAAGAAACTGAAGAACCTTAGAAACAAATATTTCAAAAAATTCAAAAACACAAAGAATCATTTGTTCTTTATTAAATACAAGTTCTATCTTAGAAGCTTTAATAATTTGGATAAGTTTTTATATACCAATTACATTCGTAACATTGAGTCAAACATTAAATCGAACCCGAAATCATTCTGGAACTATATTAAGTCAAAAAAGTGCTGTGCGAGTGTACCAACAGGAGTCTTTCTTGACAGTAATTCAGCGAATTCCCCGACTGAAACAGCCAATTTGTTTGCGGAGTTTTTCAAATCAAATTTCGACCCAGAAGACAATAGTAGTCAAATTTTTGATATCCCGAAGAGTCAGGACTGTGCTATTAACTTTGGAACGCTATGTCTTTCTTCTGAGGATATTAGTAAGGCTATCCTTAAGCTAAAATCCTCCTCTCGGTCTGATGTTGATGGATTGTGTCCAGTTGTGCTAAAGTGTTGTCCGGGTCTAATATATCCGTTAAGACTGATTTTTAATAAATCCTTGTCTTCTGGGACGTTCATCAGTGATTGGAAAATTACTTCAATTACCCCGGTCTTTAAAAAAGGCAACAAGAATGATGTTCGCAACTACAGGCCCATTTCCAAGCTGTCTACTATTTCCAAGATTTTTGAGCATGCCGTCAATGCAAAGCTGAGTTTTGCTGTTAAATCTCTTATTTCTCCCTATCAACATGGATTTGTCGCTGGCAGATCAACCGTGTCTAATCTTGCGGTCTTTAGTGAATACTGTGTTGAGTCATTTACTGCAGGTTTTCAAGTGGATTGCATCTACACAGACTTCTCTAAAGCTTTTGATAGGGTCTCCCATAGGGTTTTATTAGGGAAACTTGCTTTTCTTGGTTTTCATTCCTCATTTCTGCGATGGATTGCCTCTTATTTATTTAACAGGCAATGTGTTGTTAATATTGACGGTGTATCCTCCAGGCCCTTTGTTGCCACCTCTGGAGTTCCCCAAGGTAGTATACTAGGACCGTTATTTTTTATTCTTTTTATCAATGACATTGGTGACTGCTTCTCGTTCGCCAAGTGTTTGCTTTACGCTGATGACTTAAAGTTATTTTCTGCAATTAAGGGGCCTGATGATGCCTTAAGATTGCAAAATGACCTTGACAAACTCTATCGCTGGTGTGAGCAATTTCATCTTTCTTTGAACCCGGCTAAATGTTTCCACATGACTTATGCGAAAGCAACCAATACAATACACACGACTTACAAACTTTCAAACTGTGAGCTTCAATGTGTTAGTGAGATAAAAGATCTTGGTATTATCTTTGATAGTAAGTTTTCTTTTACCAATCACGTAAACTTTGTTACTGCTAAATCATACTCTATGCTTGGTTTTGTTAGGCGTAATACTTTAAAATTCTCAGATCCGTATACGATAAAACTATTATTCACGTCTTTTGTTAGGTCACATTTGGAATATGGGGTTTTTATTTGGAGGCCAAGCCAGCAAACAGCGATAAATAGAATTGAGCGTATACAGAAGATCTTTCTTAAATATGCTCTCCGACCTCTTAATCTCTCTGAACCAATGCCTTCCTACTCTGCTCGTCTCTTGCTATTAAACCTTAAGTCGTTGCTGGATCGTAGATCTATTATCTGCCTAAGCTTCGCTTATAACATTATTAATGGGTTTGTTGACTGTCCGTTCTTGCTGGAACGGTTTCGATTTAATGTTCCTCAACGTTCTCTCCGGAATTTTTATCCTTTTTATGGAGATAATCCTAAAACTAACTATGCCTGTAATGCCCCTATTGCTCGTGTTATACGTGAGTTTAACATACTGAGCATTAGAGTTCCTCTGGACTTTTCACTACCTAGGTCTGAATTTTTAATTATTTTAAACTCTGCTTTCTAAGTTCTCCGAACTTTGAAAATATTTGTATTGTATCATACTTTATTTAAGTACTATTTTATATCTTCTAGTCTGTAAGGATTTATTCCATTGACTTAACAAATAAATGAAATGAAATATATCCAATCTTACTTAGTTCGATCGTCCATATTGTATATGTAATAAGTGCAGAATATGCAAAATTGTACGTTCCTAGCTATTAAATTGGAAAAGATATAGTCCCAAACCAGATAATCGAAACAATCGATAGTATGGGGGCTAACTATATGCTATATTGGTCCTATCTTGTTGGTTCCGCCAAATGAATAACATATCTGAAAACCGGAAGATCTATTTTGAAAATTAATCAATTCTTTTAATTTTTTTTTTCAAAGAGGTTGCGGGCGTAATAATACCAATTTCCTCGAAAAATGCCAAATTACATAATCGTTTTTAAATTGCAAAAATGTTCTTTATAAATACACCCTATTGTGTATATCTGGTCTGATGGCCAGAGGGAATTAATTTTTTGAGGAAAAGGACCTTCAGTCCTTTAAGTTATATGTATGTGCATAAGAAGATATTTGATATATAAATATTTTTGTAGAAAATAGGCGAGGTCGGAATAACCACGCACCCTTTTTCGATATCGAAAATTAAAAAAAAAAATATTATTTTTTAGGTGAATCCCCCTATTCTATTATGATTTTTCGATAAATTGTTTAAAGTGGGCGTAGCACTGGTCATAACTTAAACTAATTATGGTAGAACGATGAAATTTAGCACAAAGCATACTAGTATCATTGAGAGTATACCTAGGGTTGCCAGATTCTGAAGTGGAAAAAGAAGGACATTTCTATTTCGATAAAAAAAAGAAGGACAAACGTTAAAAAGAAGGACGGGGTTTTTGTGGTGCACGGATTGCACAAAATGTATTAATCCTATGCCAAAATATGCATTTTTTTCTAAAAAAAGTTGGCACTGACAATTACTAATACTTTTTGTGAGAAGAATTAGAGGATTGAGCGAAATACAGGGCTGATAGGTATGAGATTTTTATAAATTAATCCGTGAATATATTTGTTTGCGGGTATTTTGTTGTTGTAACTTTACAATCCATGGAAAAGGAAGGATATAAGAAGGACAAAACTTAAAAAGGATATTTCTACACTTTTCCTTTTGGAAGGACAGGGAAGGACGTTGCAATAAAATGAAGCACATGTCCTTCCAAAATAAAGACGTCTGGCAACCCTCAGTATACCTGATGAAATTGGAGAAAACATCCCTCCAACCACGTCCACTTTCGATATCGAAATCCACCTAAATTGACATAATTCGGTAACGGACATGGCTAAAACGATATAATTTGGTAGGATGAACGCCCTAGTCACTCCATTATGATTTTGTGATACATTTTTAAAAGCAGGCATGTCACCGTCCACTTTTAAGCGAGGCATTTTTGAAAATACCGACTGGCCAACTTTTAAATTGGTTACGGTCGAATCATTAAATTTAGCATAAGGTATGCTAGCATAATAGGGATACCTGATGAAATTGGACGAAATCACTTCCCGACCACGCCCACTTTCGATATGGAAAATTTCGAAAATCACATTCTCTCACGAAAACGCTGACCTTGAAATTCATGCACAGTAGACTGGCCGTAAATATTTTTATTTGGAAATCCTTAAATTTTTATGTGGTTAGGAGTCAAAACAAACCATGTAAATTTTCAGCACGATCCGATGATGCCTTAAGGTGCCAATTTTAGGTATTAGATAAAAAGAAAAAAAAAAAATTTTTTTTTGGTCTCCATAGGGCCACCGGAACTTTGAGCTCAACTCGGCACGTTAAGGCATCATCTGATCGTGCTGAAAATTTACATGGTTTGTTTTGACTCCTAATCACATATTTTAAGATGGAAAAATTTCAGGATTTTCAATTTTTAATTTTCTTCATACAAGCTGCCGCCAGTCTAATGCACAGTGTAACAAATTTTAAATGTAAGAGGACTACGATATAAGATATATACACTTTTTTCATTTTAGGGGATTGTGAACACGAAGGAGATCAAAATCAAGAACCTTATATACAATCGTTGACTCCTACAACTGGGTCTAGGCACAACCGAATTGGAAGCGGGCGTCTGATACCTCGCCAAATCGATTGGGAATGCCATACTGTTCCCGCTAACGAGGAAAGCCTAAACTTGAAATTAACTTCTATAACGGATGAAGACGCCCCGCCAACGAATCATGTGGTCCATCATGAGAGGAGTCTTGATCGCGGTGTTGGCAGCGAGTATATCAACGAGAGATCATTCGATCGCTGCAGGGGAAGCGGTGATGAAAGTTCAAGTGACTTCTATGTACGTTCAAACAATACAAAATCATCTAAGGCGTATATTACTCGTGTTACAAAAAAAGATATTTCAGTAATGGAACCTTCAAATCTTTTTAATCGTAACACGCGTAACTATAAGTACAATGAAAAAAATGAAGAGCCGGAATGGTTTAGTGAGGGACCCACGTCCCAAAATGATACGATTGAATTGCGTGGCTTCGAAGAGCTTGATGAAGTTTACAAAATCGTTGAACCTGCTGATCATATCAGCCGGTCTAGTCTGTTGACACAACCAAGAAAGATCAGTGAAAATTCATCTTCACGTGCAGGTAGAGCATTGACTTTACATACTTCGAAATCTAAAGAGCTAACACATGACTCAAAGAATCAAGAAATCGAGTCAACCCAACGTTCAAATATATTTCCAAATGTTGCTCTAACTGGTAGGAATGCTTTGAGTGCTGAAAGTAAGAGCTCAGTAGATGAGAAAGAAAATAATCATTGTAAAGACAATAGCAACCCAGAAGCAGTACTTATCAATCAACAACCAATCGTTGAACTATCGAATATTTTATTAGATAATCCCACACATTACAGTGGAAAGCCTGTAGTACTAAAAAATAACGATCAGGATCTAAATTTCGATGTTTTCCTTAATCCAAACCTCGATCCACTAAAACATTCACTTATGGTTAGTTTTACTTTACATTAAATCAAATTTGTATATACTAAGTAATTTGTTATTTAGCTAGGCGAAAGCTTGATTAATAACCAAGAAGTAGTTTTGGGTAGTTCGAGATTTAGTCGCTGGTTTGGAAATAAACTTAGAGATAATGACATACAACCATCGGGAAACTCTGGAAATGGCAACAATACAATCACAGAACTATCACAAAAATGCTACAACAAAAGTGAAACTAATTCTCTAGAGGAATTTCTTAATCAATTAACCGCGCTACCCGACCTAAAGCCAATAAATAAAGGTGTGTATAAAGATTTATAGTGCCTAAAAGCTCTACCTTATAATTTAAGCTTGATTTCCTCGAGACCAGTTGATAATAATTGAGGAAAGATTAAACAAACGGCCCTAATTCTATTTTTACCCGATGTAATTTTTTTAAGAATTCAGGTTGTTCAGACAAAATTACACAAGGTGACTTCAATAGAAACTACTAAAACGAAATTTCCTTACAAAAAATTCGTCAAAAGTTAAATTTCATAGAAACCGGAGATAATTCCTTGTTATTAATATTTTCGTGAAAGCTTTTGCATCAAAATAACTATGTTCTGCAGTAGATAAGGATAGGCGAAAAAACCATGGAAATGTGTTAAACAAAAGGGCATATTTCCCGTAGAAAACTTAAAAATTGCCAATACGACCTTTTGTTTAATTGCTCCTCATTTAACATGTACTAGTAACGCTCGTGGTCGAAATTCGACCAATCTAAATTGGTTTAACTTCTTAAAGCCCCTATTGATCTTTTTCTCAGGCCTTATTTTTTATTCATCATCATCATTTATTGGCGCTTAACCGCCTAAGCGATTTTGGCCGTTGCATATCAAAGCACGCCAGTCATTCCTTTTTAGCGATAACTGACGCCAATTGGAAACCCCAAGGGAGTTGAAGTCATCCTCCACCTGTTCTTTCCATCTCAGTCGAGGCCTCCCCCTTCCTCTGCTGCCGAATTCAGGCGACGATAGAAAAACCTTCTGTGCTGTAGCTTCTTTGTCCATTCGCATAACATGGCCCAGCCAGCGGAGTCTTTGGGCTTTAATTCCCTGGACTATGGTCAGATCTGCGTAGAGCTCGTACAGCTCATCGTTAAATTTCCTTCGATACTCGCCGTTGGCATCACGGGAAGGACCATAAATCTTCCGGAGAACTTTTCTCTCAAATACTCCAAGGGCCATCTCATCTTCTCTTGACATTGCCCATGTATCTGAGCCATACATCAGGACAGGTATGATGAGAGACTTATAGAGCGTGATCTTTGTTCTTCGAGAGAGGACTTTACTTCTCAATTGCCTACTCAGTCCAAAGTAGCACTTGTTGGCAAGAGTGGTTCTCCGCTGGATTTCTAGACTGATATTATTTTCGGTGTTAATACTGGTTCCCAAATAGACGAAGTCCCTCACAGTTTCAAATTTGTAACTATCAACAGTGACATGGCTGCCAAGGCGCAGGTGCGCCGATTCTTTCTTTGATGACGGCAAATACTTCGTCTTGTCCCCGTTCACGGCAAGACCCACTTTTTTCGCTTCCTTATCCAGTCCAGAGAAGGCAGCGCTTACGGCGCGGTTGTTAAGGCCAATGATATCAATATCATCGGCATACGCCAGCAATTGCACGCTCTTGTAAAAGATTGTACCATTGCGGTTTAGCTCTGCTGCTCGAATTATCTTCTCCAGCATCAGATTGAAGGAATCGCACGAAAGGGAGTCGCCTTGTCTGAAGCCTCGTTTGGTTTCAAATGGCTCAGAGAGGTCCTTCCCGATTCTGACGGAGCTGTTGGTATTGCGCAACGTCATTTGGCAAAGCCGTATAAGCTTTGCAGGGAAGTCAAATTCAGACATGGCGGCATACAGGCAACTCCTTTTTGCACTGTCAAAAGCGGCTTTGAAATCGACAAAGAGATGGTGTGTGTCGATTCTTTTATCATGGGTCTTCTCCAGGATTTGACGTATCGTGAAAATCTGGTCGATGGTGGACTTACCAGGTCTAAAGCCACACTGATAAGGTCCAATCAGTTTGTCTACGATGGGCTTCAGCCTTTCACACAACACGCTAGAAAGAACCTTATATGCAATATTAAGAAGACTAATTCCGCTGTAGTTGGTGCGGTTAGCGCGATCGCATTTCTTGTGGATTGGGCAAAGCACACTTAAATTCCAATCCGGAGGCATGCATTCGTCTGACCATATTCTGCATAAGAGCTGATGCATGCTTTTTACCAGCTCTTCGCCTCCGTGTTTGAACAGCTCGGCGGGTAGTCCGTCTCTTCCAGGCGCTTTGTTGTTTTTGAGCCGGGATATAGCTATCCTCACTTCATCATAGTCAGGTGGTGGGACGACTTTTACATCGTCACGGATTGGGGTATCGGGTTCGACGTCTCCCTCGCAATTTAGCAGTGAGGAGAAGTGCTCCCTCCATAATTGAAGTACACTTTGTACGCCGGTTACCAGGTCGCCATTATTGTCCTTACAGGAGCTTGTCCCGGTCTTAAAACCTTCCGTCATCCGCCGGATCTTTTCATAGAATTTTCGGGCATTCCTGTCAGGCAGCATCGCAAGCTCCTCACACTCACGCCTTTCGGCCTCACTTTTCTTTTTTCTGAAAAGGCGTCTCTCTTCCTTCTTTGCCTCACGATATTGTTGCCATACACTGCGGGTTGCGCCCGTTCGCAACGTCTCCTTGTAGGCAGCGTCCTTTTTTTCGAGGCAGTTTTGCATTCCTCATCGTACCAGTTGTTCTTGCGGGCTCGCTGGAACCCAATAGTGGCCTCATCGGTGGTACGCAATGAGTGAGAGATATGCTTCCATTGCTCGGTTACATCGTTAGGTCGGGGATTGCCCTCTGCTAGCAGGTGTGAGAGTCGAGTGGAGAAATTATTAGCTGTCTGTGTCACGCGCAACTTCTCGACGTCAAACTTTCCTTCCGTTACTGTGCGCACTTTCTTCGTTGCACAGAGGCGTGTGCGTATCTTGGCTGCGACAAGATAATGGTCAGAGTCAATATTGGGGCCACGCAGTGTACGCACGTCCAGAACGGTGGAGCTATGTCTGCCGTCAATCAAGACATGATCAATCTGGCTTCTAGTTCTTTGATCAGGGGACAGCCATGTGGCTTGGTGTATTCGCTTATGCTGGAACCTGGTACTACTGATGACCATATTGCGAGCAGCAGCGAAGTCAATCAACCTAGTGCCGTTGGGCGATGTAATATCGTGGAGACTGAATTTTCCAACTGTAGGACCAAAGACTCCTTCCTTGCCCACCTTGGCATTAAAGTCGCCGAGCACGATTTTGATATCATGCTGGGGCAGCGATCATAAGTCTGTTCAAGTTTATCGTAGAAGGAGTCCTTCTCTGCGTCGTCCGTCTCTTCAGTCGGCGCATAGGCACAGATAAATGTTATGTTGAAAAACCTCGCCTTGATGCGGATCGCAGCGAGACGCTCGTCCACAGGAGTGAACGCTAATACTTGGCGGCGAAGTCTCTTTCCCACCACGAATCCTACACCACGCGCTTTGCCGCGTGTCTGGCCACTGTAGTATACGTCACAAGGACCGATGGTCGTCTTTCCTTGCCCCGTTCTTCGCATTTCCTGCAGGGCGGTGATGTCGGCCTTTGCGCCTACGAGGACATCAACCAGTCGGGCAGCGGCACCGTCCCTTGAAAGGGTCCGGACATTCCCGGTACATGCCCTAATATCCAAATCATTATGCCTTATTCGTTTTGCCGGGTCGTCAACATTAAAGGGGGTTCTCATCCGAGGCTTTGATTTTGTTTTCATTGGAATTAAGTTTTTTACGTGGCGGGTCCCAACCCCAGCGCACAACCCGTTTCGGGGTTTTTGGAAAATATTTACACATTTATATAGCGAGCCGCTTGCTTCAAGACAGACGCCCGCTTGTAGCCGCACCTCATGGTGAACAGACGCTACGCAAAAACCTCGGTGAGCCCTTAAACCAAGTATGTCAGAGTGGCCCCACCGGGGCTCCCTCTCTTTCTGCCGCGAGCCTAGGTAGCTCCCGTTGCCTAGAGTGCACGAATTTATTAGTTGCATTTATTACAGTTAAGCTTAGAAATTTCGAAAACTGAACATGAAAGCTAAAAAGCTTTTTAGAACTCGGCTACATAATATGACCATCGCCCATGGTCGAAACTCGAGCAACTTAAATTTATAGCTTAAAAACGTGCATATTGTAGATGATTAAAAAAATGGTAGTTGTTATTATATTATAAAAACCTTAAATTGCATATAGCTGCCCAATATAAATATTAGGGTGGTCCTTATTTGTATGGAGACAATTTTATCATCAGATTTCCAAAGGCTCAACACCTAAATCGATAATAATATAGCCGAAGATGTCACACACAAATTTTTATTCCGATTGGAGATGGTTAAGACGTGTCGCAGGGGGTCGAAGTTCAGATTTTTCTATGGAGAGTCAAAAAATATAAGTGAACTTTCTTTTCATCTAATACTCGAAATCGATAGCACTATGGTCGCAGATATCAAATGCAAAATCTGGTTCCGATTGGAAAAGCCTAAAGCGTGCCGCAGGGGGGTAAGATGTTCTGACCCCATGGACTCAAAAAGTATGACTTTGTAATAGGAAGGGAAAAATTTTGTAGGTGATATCTCCGACCATGTCGAGCGGTGTGCGCAAAAAAGACGTATAAGCCAAACAGTAAATTGTTCAGGAGACGGTTTGTTTTTAATTTCTTTGCATACAGTTTATATATTCTCATGAAATTTAGTGAGTAACTTTATTTAGTTCCTTTATATATAAAGCAATTACTATTTTTTTTAATATTCGTAGTATAAGGGCACTTTTTGGCTCATACGTCTTTTTTGCCTGCACAAAATTAAGCTCCTGTCTGAAAAATTTGGCTGTTACGTAAAAAATTTTTTTCACCAAACGTTTGTTTTCTTTCTATTCTTTTGATATTTCCAATTACGCACATGTAAAATTAAGTCTTTTGAGTTAAATTAAATTTTTTCCCTTAAAAAAGGTTTTAAATGGATGCAACAAAATTAATATGTATGAAAATAAAGGTGTTCTTCAAAACCACTTTTGAAATGCAAATTATGTACATACATTTGGAAATTGAATGTCCAGGTAGGCGATCCTTGACATTCTCATCGTGTTGCAAATTTAAAAACTCGTTGTGAAACTGTCTTGGTATTGTGTTGTTTTCACAAAGTTGTTTTTAAATCTTTGTACTTCCTCCATGAAATTTTCAATTGATTCTTACATATATAGAGGTAGAGTGGTCCATTCTTTATTACATATATGAGTGTTAAGAAACACCCGTCAAACAATTTCTAACAGCCCCAAAAACTGGTTTTAAAGTCAAAAGCCGTTTTATTTATTTAAAAAAAAAAAAAATCATTTAAAAACAAATTTTAAGCCGATTTCAAAATTCTAAACGGTTTTGCAGTCGTGACATCAGAATTCGTTTTAGACTTATGCTTCCCTTGCCAAAATATCCTATTTTGATTCCTTAAATACGTTTTTGAGACCAAAATATTAGATTTTAGATTATGCTGCATAACTTGGAAACTTGAAGTCCCTCCCAAAAAAACATAGAGAATGGTATAACTAAGTAGTAATTGCCTCTCGAAGGTATATGTCCAAAAATATATCATTCATTGACAATTAGTGCCAAAAAAATTACGTCAAAATCGAAAAACGGAAAAATGTTTCAAAAAGTGGAAAACATGTGATACTCTTTTCAAATGGACAACACACTATATATATTTCGAAAGTGTCAATATTTCTCTATCTTAAACCGATGAGAATTTTGAAATCGGTTGAAATTTTGTTTTTTGATGATTTTTTTTTTACGAAAAAACTGAAAAAACGGTTTTGGACCTTAAAACCAGATTTTGGGAGTGTTACAAATTTTTTGAAGGATGATTTGTGTATAATTCGACCAGATGAACAATCTTTAAAAGTGTATTTAATTTTTTTTATAGCACTGTGTTATTTCTTTTATCTAACCTACTACTTTAAAATTGAAAAAATATTAAAAGCAGAATTATCTCAGATAGCCAGGACGTCATATTAAAAAAAAAACGCAATAAAGAACAAAGCAAATTGGTACTAAACCACTTATTCAACCACTAATTTCAAAAGAGAAAAAAGACGTATGAGCCACTGCTGCTCACTAAAATGTTAACAAACGAACACATGGCACATATGACAAAATTGCTTTTGCTCTAAATTCGTAACGGTACCGTGTGGTACCGTAACGGTATGCGTGTGATAATAAACTAACGATTTGCATAAAAAAGTGGAATTCGAAAAGCATGGCTCATACGTCTTTTTTGCGCACACGACTCGATATAGCTATCGATTTTGAGTATTAGATGAAAAGAAAAATCACTTTCATTTCTTTAGTCTCCATGGGGTCTGAACTCTTACCCCCTGGGAAACGCCTGAGCCTTTTTCAATCGGAACCAAATTTTGTATGTGATATCTCCGACCATATAGCTATCGATTTCGAGTATTATATAAAAAGAAAAATCACTTTTATTTTTTGAGTGTTTATGGGGTAGTCGGAATTTTAACCCTCCTGCGGCACGCCTTAGGCTTTTCCAATCGGAACCAGATTTTGTATGGGATATCTCCGACCATATAGCTATCGATTTCGAGTATTAGATGAAAAGAAAAATCACTTTTATTGTTTCAGTCCATGAGGTCTGAACATCTTACCCCCCTGCCACACGCCTAAGGCTTTTCCAATCGCAACCAAATTTTGTATGGGATATCTCCGACCATAGAGCCATCGATTTCGAGTATTAGATAAAAAGAAAAATCACTTTTATTTTTTGAGTGTTTATATGGTAGTCGGAACTTTAACCCCCCTGCGGCACGCCTTAGGCTTTTCCAATCGGAACCAGATTTTGCATTTGATATCTGCGACCATAGCGCTATCGATTTCGAGTATTAGATGAAAAGAAATGGGTGTAAAAGTAGGTCGCCTCCCAGTTGGTGCACCCTGGGTAACGCTAAATGACCTACATAGCCTACACGGCTAGTTTCTTGTATTGCCGGTTCTACGAGAACGGTACCAGTACTTGTGCTGTACCCATCGTGCCGAAACAACCCGGGCCGTTTTCTTATATCGACCCGGCCAAGAGCAATACACTCGGGGTGACCCTGTCTGACATTTAGGCAGGGCTACACCTCGCTACAACAACAACATGAAAAGAAAATGCACTCTTATTTTTTGACTCTCCATAGAGCAAGCTGAACTTCGACCCCCCTGCGACACGTGTTAACCATATCCAATCGGAATAAAAATTGTTGTGCTATATATTTGACAGTTGTGCAACCGATCTAGGGGGTGAGACCGGAAAAAATACTACCTTTGATTCTAAGGACTACCAAAATATATATTATTATTTTCTGTTTAATAAAAGAAATGTCAAAGGTCACTTGGAAGACGGCGCACAAAGCCGTTAAAAAAAAATAATCCGGGATTTTTTCTTCAGTGTCTAGAAAAATTACGAGGCGGTTAGGAGGCAAAACCCGTAATTTATTTGGATATTTGAAATACGTAACCATTTTTCCATTTTCATTGAAGTATCTGTTATACATGAAATAAAAAGTCTTTAAATACCAGAAAATAGCTAATATTTGAGATTTTATAATTATTTTACATTCAGTAATCTGAACATTAGAGCGTCTCGAATTACAGGCAAAAAAGAAAAGTCGACCGTACCTCCCCTCATTTGAAGTGTTTTTGAAAAAAATTAAAAAAAAAGTGTGATACACCAATTTTTTTGTCTCAGGAAGTGGGTTTTTCCTAAAAAAAAGCTCATTGAGCTCATTCGTTTCCTTGTGGTACTTACCCACCATATCTCAGTTTCTACCACCCTAATGTAACTACCTAAGGTCAGTTTGTTGAAGACCGTAAAAAATCATAAATCTTTTGGGAAGAAAGTATTTCGGTTAAATCGATGGAACCAGAAATATAACACAATTTATTAAAACCTTTATATTAAATCACTTTCTTGTTTGCACCACCTTTTTCATACAAAATTTCGGATTCTTGCAAAGTCTTTTTAGGTAGCTTCCCGTTGAGCTAGACACTTGAAACTTGGAACATAGTTCGGAGCTCCGTGGCAATGCAATGTGAACGAAAAAAGTATCCGCTAGGTGACGCACGGATCAAGAAATACGGTAAATTCATTTAAAAATTGAAATTTTGGGACGCATATTTGAGGAACTTCCCGGTAAGCTAGATTATTGAAAATTTGCCTAAATATGAACAATACAAACTGTTGTACAAGAAATTCAGCTAGATGTCACACTGCTCGAGATAATTACAAAAAATATTATAAGACTCCTGGAATTTTGCGATCGATTTTTAGTAACTTCCAGGTTAGTTAGAGACTTGAAATTTGACACATTTGTCACAACCCGATGACAATGCAATCCCTCATCAAAACAATTCCGGTAGGTGGCGCACGAAACGAGATATTTCGAAAACTAATTTGAAGTTGAGAATTTTGCGATCGACTTGTGACCAACTTCCAGGTAACCTAGGAACTTGAAACTTAGCATTAAACTGAGGCAACAGTGACACTACAAATAGTAAAAATCAAAATTCCGATAGATTAAACGCTGGTCTATATAATTGAAAATCTTTAAAAAAGAAATTAGAAGACTCCTGGACTTTTGCGATCGATTTTCAGTAACTTCCAGATTAGTTAGAGACTTGAAACTTTACACATTTGTCACAACCCGATGACAATGCAATCCCTCATCAAAACAATTCCGGTAGGTGGCGCACGGATCGAGATATTTCGAAAACTAATTTGAAGTTGAGAATTTTGTGATCGACTTTTGACCAACTTCCAGGTAACCTAGGAACTTGAAACCTAGCATTAAATTGAGGCAACAATGACACATTTCGATAAGGTAAATAGCTAAGAAAGTAAAAACTTTAGGTAATTTAGCCTATATCCTTGTTATCCCATTCTGAAAATTACCGCTGGGTATTTCGAGATATTTCGAAAACTAATTTGAAGTTGAGAATTTTGTGATCGACTTTTGACCAACTTCCAGGTAACCTAGGAACTTGAAACTTAGCATTAAATTGAATCAACAGTGACATAATTCGATAAGGTAAATATCTAAGAAAGTAAAAACTTTAGGTAATTTAGCCTATATCCTTGTTATCCCATTCTGAAAATTACCGCTGGGTATTAAATGTTCGGTTCACCCGAACTTAGACTTCCTTACTTCTTATTTTTAGTCTTGTTTTGTAACCGAGTTTTAGTCCATAAGATTTTGTAGGGATTCAAGCTTGCTGTATTTCTGCCGGCTCTCGAGCTTAGATAAAATGTGGCCCATGCGTTGTTCATCGGTGACCGCCATTGCAGATTCATGAACTGTATGAGCAAATCGCTCGGTATTTTGGGAATGACAAGGATATTCTGTGAAAAAGATCATTTTTTTCAATTTTACATACGCAACGCGATATCACAAATAATGTATTCCACTCGTTTTCATCGTATTTCGATGGATGTTTCACTCAAGGCTGCACAACAAAATAAACAAAATTTTTTTGAAAGTAACGTTATCAAAAAAAAATATTTAAAAAAATTTCGATTTTGCTAGCATCAAAAACAAACTCAAGAATTTTCGTTTCTATTTGATATTTCGAAGTTTGAGTATTTTTTTGAGCATTTTTTGTATGGAAAAATATACTCTAACTCAAACAATCAAAAAAAAACAAAATTTTTGAGATTTTGATTTTGATTTCAATGAAATGAAAAGCTTTTCGTTGATCTAAAAACGTTTAAACTTTTGAATAACGAATTGAAAACAAAATATTTTTATTTTTTTTTGATAACAATAACGTTATTATGCAGGCCTGGTTTCACTACGTTATAGTACTTATTCACAACTCTATCTCATTTTCTACGCGTAACACTGTTTGATAAAATTGGAATGCCTGCACGTTGCCACAAAAGACGCAATTTCCTTAAAATGTCCTGCTTATATACTCCCAACTTTCTACGCCGATCACTTCTATGACGCAGATATAACCCGAAGTTAATAAAATCGCGTTTAGTTGGCAGTTGGTTTTTTAAATCGCAATCAACAAACCGCATTTTTTAAGTTGTTGCAGGTTTTAACACGCACCAAGTAAAAAGACAATTGATTATGATGTCAAGGGCAAAACATAAAACAGAAAAAATTAGATAAACAATTCACTAACTGTTTCGCGAGCGAGGAAAATAAATAAAATTTACTTTTTCTTGTATGGCTTTAGATTAAAAATAAATTGTGTTATATTTCTGGTTCCATCGATTTAACCGAAATACTTTCTTCCCAAAAGATTTATGATTTTTTACGGTCTTCAATAAACTGGCCTTAGGTTGTTACATTAGGGTGGTAGAAACTGAGATATGGTGGGTAAGTGCCACAAGGAAACGAATGAGCTGAATTTAGCTTTTTTTTTAGGAAAAACCCACTCCCTGAGACAAAAAAATTGGTGTATCACGCTTTAAAATCCGACAATAAATGCCGAAGATATGAAGAAAAATGCAATTGGGCGACATCTAGGGTTGCCAGAGAAAAAAAATTTTTTTTAAATGTTTTTCAAAAACACTTCATATGAGGGGAGGTACGGCCGACTTTTTTTTGGTGATACGCTCTACTGAACATGCTTAACAAAATTTCTAAAATTTACTCCTTGATAGAAATTTATGAAAATTAAACCTCGTTGAGCGGCTCCTTCAATATGTTCCACAGTGCTGAAATTTTGCATAGATTGTTCTTTTGCTAGATGTGAAAAAATCGGAAGGTCCCTAGGTCCCTACGGAAAACTTTAGTTTTTTGAACCACCCTTTGTGTGCTTTTTGACTTGTAGCTATTGCTGTAAATACCGACGGTATTGTGAAAATTCTTTCATAGGTTTCACACCAAGTCCTAAAATTCGCATTAAAATGTTCCATATGGAAGTATAAATATGTGCATAAATGGGCATTGAGAAAGGTTTCCTTCAAGCTGGGTAGTGGCCTAAGGTGCTAGACCTTCTGGCATACAAGTCACTACAGTGTTGTGAGTTCGACTCTCACAATGCCGGGAAGAAAAGTCCATGAAGAGATGTAATTCCAGTATCATCGAAACATATGTTGGTTTGCCTAGTTCCTGCAATGCGTGGGTAAATTTTTCTCAAAAACACATTTTCATACAATTCCGAAAATTGCTTCACAATACTTACAAGTCAAAAGCACACAAAAAGTTTAAATGTTATAAATGAAAAAATATTCGTGCTTCATTGAAAGCATAGAAAATTCTTTCATAGGTTTCACACCAAGTCCTAAAATTCGCATTTCTTTCATATAAGTTTGCATTGAAATAAAATGTTCTATATTCATTAACGGACATCGAGAAAGGTTTTCTTCAAGCTGGGTAGTGGCCTAAGGTGTTAGACCTTCGGCATACAAGTCACTACAATGTTGTGAGTTCGACTCTCACAATGCCTGGAAGAAAAGTCCATGAAGAGATATAATTCCAGTATCATCGAAACATATGTCGGCTTGTCTGCAGCGCGGGGGTAAATGTTTTCTCAAAAACACATTTTCATATATTAGGGTGATTCAAAAAAAAGGTCGACTTGGTCTTACCTCCTAAAAAGTTAGGTATTGATGAGAAAATAAGCCTTGCAAAAAATTAGCGCTTTAATTTAACCCTCAGGGGTGGCTATTTTTTTCGCCCTTTTCCATACATTTTTTATGGGAAAAAATGACATTTTTTCAAAGTGAATTTTCTTTTAATTTTTGAAAATATTTTTGCATACTCTTAAAGTTAAAGCTTCCAAAATGGTAAGCCATGTGCGACTATCTGAACTTTTAAGATAATTACAGCCATTTGAAAATGACTGAGTTTTTTTACTATTGCACACACATACACAGTAACACGTATAAAATCTAGTAAATTTTATATGGCTATAATTATTTGAATAGTTAAGATAATCGCACATGGCATACCATTTTGGAAGCTTCAACTTTAAGAGTATGTAAAAATATTTGGAGAGAAGAAAATTCACTTTGAAAAGAAATGTAATTTTTCCCCATACAAACTGTACGGGAAAGGGCGAAAAAAATAGCCACCCCTAAGCGTTAAGTTAGAGCGCTAATTTTTCAAGGCTTATTTTCTCATCAATACCTTAAGTTTCAGGGTGTAAGACCGCAATAAAAACCAAATTTTTTTTATTTGAATCACCCTAATATATATATATGGTCAATTTTTTCCACCGCCTCGCTACGTTCGTATACTATTTTTTCTCATATCTCTTAAAACTATTTAACTTAAGTGGTTCTTGCAGATCACCTTTAAGGATGATTAAAATAAGCCTCATAAATTGCATAAGTACTACTACGGCCGATTATTGCTTTTAAAGTTAAGCCGAATTTTCTTGCCCTGCCACGCTACACAATTTTGGAAGTTTTTTTTAAGCCAGTTCGCATTTTTTGAAAATCTACGAATCTGTCCAGCTGATATTATTCGTTTTCGTTTACCATGCAGATAAGGTATTAAGCCAACGCTAGAGATCTCCTGTATACCAAAAATCTGAGCACTGCCATGCTACTTTTGCGAATAGCAAGGACACTTTTTGAGCAAATAAATGCACTTAAAATAAAAACAAGAAAGAATTGAAACAATAAATTTTCAGATATGTTTGTGCTAATAACAATATATTACTCCATTAACAATTTTTTTCTCTCGCGTTTGTATTTGGTGGGTGCTGGATAATTTAGGTATCGGTTTCGAGTTTGCAAATAGCTCAATAGTTTTCGATGTCGCGTTTATCATATCAATTTATTTCTGCGTTACCTCTTCAAACAGAATTTTTGAATGAGTCATGAGGACTGCCCGCACAAAGTCAGAAGCATCATGCATAATAATGTCACGTGCCCTTATGTGTTTGCGAACAATTTTTTTTACTTTTGCACCTATCCCATCTATACAGCCCTTTCCATGGGAGGTGCAAAATAGTTCCAAACAATTTTAATTTGAAATATGTTTTCAAAGTGAACAATTAAAGATGCAATATATTTATTTTTGAATTGTGAGGATGGTCCGTCACTCCAAATTATAAAAATTCTGATAGTCCGAGGTAGATTTTTGAATAACACCCACAAATATCTAAATATCGACTCTTTAGTATGGGATAAATTGTTGGATACGAGCACTTTGGTTTTGAAACATTCATTATAGTATAGTCCACTAGTGAAAACTGGGAGCTACGCTGATTCCAGTGTTTGTTTTGTACCTCATCCTGATTTCGCAAACGAAATTTTCGGCAAAATCAACTTGCATGTGTCCTTCCTTTTCCTGCTCCTAGTTAAAGAGTGTATATGCTTCTTTACATGTCACTATCATTTGCCTAGTGGGAATCAAGATTTTCTCCCCAGTTTCGCATATATATTCATTCATATCTCGAATCCTGGGTGTTACAAGAGAAACATCATCACGCGCATAAAATTCAGGCACAGCTTTTGTGACCTTTAGTACATCGTATAGGATAGCCTTTTTTTTTGGGGATGGTGGTGGTGCCAGGATAACAGTTCTTAAATCTCTTTGGTCCGCCCCAAACATATAGCAAAAAATGTTGGCCATCACAGCTTTCTTTTTAGTTGGTTATTTTGGAAATGCACGATCTGCTTTACGCACTGCTTTGTCGAGCGTTGGTATAGTCCTATAACCGTCGCGTGCGACTCCAGTCAAGCCAGGAGATGTTCTAATTAACTTCGCCGCCTTTTGTGCCCAGTACTTTTGGGTTCTTTCGAGAGTTTTTCGACGTCGTTTCACGATAGCATTAATTTTCTTTTTTAGTGGCATTTTACTTTCCTCGGTTTTCTTCCTTTCTCTATATGTTCTTTTTATACTTCTCGTATTTATTCGCTGCTTTAAGCTTAGCCACATAAAACTTATTTTGATGGGCCTTACTTATGCGAATCTGCAGATTTATAATTTCATAAAAAATTATATCAAATAATTATTATAAAATCACTGCCCCGCTACACATGTTTGGCCAGTTCATGTCCATCTTATCTGCGTTTATTTAATGTTATGTTTACAAATACCGAAAGTTTCTCAACTATATTATTAAAAGCTCTGTTTCTTTCCTGCTAATTATGAATAATTATGATTAATTATTCCTAAAAAAGTGTTCTTTGAAAATATTAGCAGCGAATTCAGCAGCTTTTTGACATTTAATTGAGAGAGAGAGAGCCTATTCGCTGCATGTTATTGCTGGAGATTTTTCGTCCAGCAGAAACTAGCAAGCAGGAACAGCTGATCGGTGACATAGCGAAACAACAACAAAAAATATAATTCAAATTGTTAGCCAATCAAAAACCTAACCGCTGTTTTGTCTGCAAGTTTCTGCTGAACCCTGTTCGACGAAAAATTAGCAGAAATGAGATTTTGACAGCTTTTTACAAGACTCTCTTCTGCTGACAGTTCTTTGCTGGAGATTTCAAGAAACAAATCTAAACACTAGTATATCCCGTGGTCGAAATTCCACCAACTTAAAATAGTTGAACTTATTCAAACATCTGATCAACTTTTTGTCAATAGCTGCCTTTAGGCCTGTGGTCCAAACTCGACCAACTTAAATGTATACCTTAAACACTCACCTATAGTCAAAATGAGGCCATCATAGAATTTAAAAAATAGTGGCCGTTATTATATAATAAAAATATTAAATTATAGCAGCCTTTTTCAAAATTATTTACAGCAAATGTCATTCAAATAGGTATTCGGTTTTCGAGATTTTATGTTGCACTTGAATAGCCGCTAATTTATGCGATACGTTTTGAGCAGGTCAAGAGCAAAAGAATATTAGGTTGAAAATTAAATAAATTGTAAAAGTTAAGATTAAATGTTTTTATATAATAAAAGAACATAATTTGAGAAAAAAAGAATATTCCGAACCGGGTGTTGCACCTGTGCACACCGTATTCCATACGCTCATCGCCGCGCCATTACCTTATGCACAAAGCAGCTATCAAATCCTGCAATTAGGCTTTATGAGAATCAGAATTTTCAAAATTAACAATATACCAACAACAAAGTTAGACTATTAATCTATTATATTAATAGGCTAACAAATTTTGCATATAAATATTTGCCAAGCTTAAACCCATACTAAATATGCATAAATATTTATGAAATGCATATGGATTTGTTGGCATACCTCTAAGGCAGTGCACAATTATCTAATATTTAACCAATCCTGCTTCATTTATCTGTAATAAGCGAATGAAAATTTCTCATGCCACTTGAATTGGTTATCTGACAATCAATTTGTACATAAAGCGATAGCCCAGTGGGAAGCGTCGGGGGTAGTGGTCGAGCGGTTAATGGTTCAAGTACAGCTATCGGCCACATTTTTTTATATTATTTTTTGTCATTGAAAATTGTTTTTATTTTTTTCAATATATAAATATTTCTTATCTTGACTTTTTTAAAATTTTTATGTTTGTGATCTCTATTTTCGAGAAAAAAAATTGCTGAATATTTTCAGTTGACGGAAAGCATATGCACATACCACCCATTATAGAAATGCGATAACCACTTATCCAATTTGGGTTTTTTTTTGTCTCATTTTTGATGATATAAGGTCGAAGTTGCGAAATTTTTTCAAACACAGTAGTCTATTTATCGGACTTCGGTAGATTAGTTCTATAAATTTTAGTGATTTCTACCGTTTGAGACAAAGTTGCTGACAGACTCCCTATTTAAAATATAAAAACCGACAACATATTTAATATGTACTTAAATTTTGAACTAAATCAAGTGGTTAGCGGTCGTCTTAAATTTTACTGAAGGCAACAACTGATTTCTATTCATATGTAAGTTAAGGTAGCAATGCTGCTATCTAACATTTGCACTATGCCCAACTATGATTCCAACAATATAAAAATTACAGAGTTGAGAATTTGCTATTTCCACTCAAAATGCAATCATGCGATCAATGAAAAGCAATGAATGAAAAGTAATAAAGAAACGCAATGAATGAAAAATAAAACGCAGAAGCACTAACAAATGCACGCAAAAACTGGAGAGTTGCTGAGCGCTCCAACATCAAACGATCCCGTTTTACAAACGCAAAACAACACTAATTAGCCGACATACGTTTTCATTGACAAAAGCACGGACTCATTGATGACTTTGAATTTTCGGTTACGTACGCATCAGAGGTTTTGATTGAATGAAATCGAGTGACAGAAATCAGAAAATCTTTTGGCAAAGAACGAGTAACATCGTTGTTAAATTATAAAGCCCTTTTGTTAATAAAACGAATTAAATCGCTATAAAAAGGAGTTTTTATTATCTGGCGCCCGAGCTCAAGGACTTTTGAAGGATTCCTGCAATCAGACTACATGATCCTATAATCTACAGAACCCAGGATTTTAAGAAGAAAACTAAATTCGTATCCAGAAATTAAAATTATTATAAGACACACTTTTTCTGTGAGTAGTAATTCAAAATCATAAAAAGTGAAAATTATGTGACAATATAGTTATATTAATAAAATATAGATATTAATTAAAACAAATTGTGTTAAAAAAAATACATGTGTGAGATAACCCGTGTATCTTGAAAAAAACTTTTTGAGAATAAAGTTTAGCGAAAAACAGGGCCATTTGTGAAACAACATTTTTAATCCAAATGCAATTTCGTCTATTCCATTCAATTTTTAAATATTCGAACAAAATAATAATAGTTTAACATAGTTAAAAGAAGTGTTATTAATCGAAATTTAGAATGCTATTCCAACCAATTTATCCAATTTAAAGTTCCCTTTCACTAGCATACACGTGCTACATAATTTCTTTAAGTAATTGTGAAAATTTAAATTCTATTGCCTAAAGTCGTGTTTTTTGTTTAAGTTGCTAATTAAGATCTATCTCATCAACATGAGCGTCAGTAGAGAACAAGTTTTAGAAATAGTGAACACATCTACAGAGCGTGCTACGCGGGCATTTTCCGAACAGCTTAGGGAAATAACAGAAGCAGTAAAAAGATTAGCTCCTCCAACAGTTAAGGTTTATGAGCCAGTATCTATTGACCCTTCAGTAACCGATAATAATGCCAGTTTAGATCTAATTAAGTCACTCCCAGAATTTAAAGGTGGCTCTCAATCATATCCAGCGTGGCGCTCAGCAGCAAAATTCGCAATGGATTATTACAAGCCAGGCTCGGAAAAATTTTATATTGCAGTAGGCATCTTACGTAATAAAATTACAGAATCTGCTAATTCCACGCTCTCCTCATTTAATACGGTTCTTAATTTTGAGGCGATTTATTGCAAGTTTAGACCAATCGTATTCCGATAGAAGACCATTATACGTCTTAGAAAACGAGCTCAGTGTTTTGAGACAAGAAAACTTATCAATTTCCGATTATTATGAAAAAGTTGATAAACAACTCACTCTCATAATTAACAAGCAAATAATGTCAAATAGCGATAGCAGAGAGACTATTGATGCTCTTAATGAACGTGCAAGGGAGAACGCACTACGAGTTTTCGTATCTGGGCTTCGTCGTCCAATGTGCGACATTTTATTTTCGGCAAGACCGAAAGATCTCCCTACAGCACTTGCGATAGCTCAGAAGCTCGAAACTAGTCACATGCGTCATGACTTCGCTAGAGCCTTTGCTGTAGGCAATGCGGTAAAGACAATACCCCAGCATCAAGCTAGCCTGCGAAAAAATCAAAGCAGCGCACATAATTTCAAAAATACGGAAACTAGACCAACACCCATGGAAATCGACCACAATACCTCATACTACCATAGACGTCCCAATCCCCAAATGCATTACAACCCCCATGATCAACAAAATAAATTTACTTCTCAATCATATCCACTAGTAAGAAATTCATCGCCACAGGTCCCTCTTCCGCCTATCGTATCTAAGAGATCACGCGAACAATCATCGTCAAACCATACACCTCTTCACAAAACTCAAAAGATTAACTTTATGCCCGAAAAAGACATTTTTAGTGAAACTGGAAAGTATAGTGACGATTATCTTAATGAATATTACGAAAATTATGCTGAAAGCTATAACGTTGATACTGATTCTCACAACTATAACCGCAACGAAATCAATGCCGAACAGGTCGAAGATATTAATTTTTTAAACTAGAATCGCTCCTACCGTTTATAACTAAAACTTCCAAAAGCGGTCAGGAGCTACGCATTTTAATCGACACCGGAACCTCAAAGAATTACATTAAACCCTTTTCATTTCTGCAAGGTATCAAAACTATTGACATACCCTTTAAGCTAAAATCCATCAATGATACCAATCTCATAAGCCAAAAATGCTTAATGAATATTTTCGGCTATACCTCAACGTTTTACTTACTGCCTACTTTAAGTACGTTTGACGGTATCATTGGATACGACTTCCTTAAAAAAATTAAGGCAACCTTTGACACAGAGAGAGGTTACATATTTTTTAGTACTGGTAAAGAAAAGCTTAAACATCTCTCGTGTAACCAAAGCAATTTGATTACAATAGAACAGAAGTCAATCCCATCGCATGTTAAAGCTCTTTTTCAAGCTATTGACAAAAACATAAACGCTTTTGCTGATCCAAACATAGCATTACCGTTTACGACTAATGTTGAGGCTAGGATTCGTACTATAACAAACGACCCCATTTATAGCAGAAGATGTCCCTATCCGGTTTCCGTTGCGCCGTTCATTAATAAAGAAATTGAAATTCTGCTCAGAGACGGTATAATAAGACAATCTTGTTCCCCGTATAACTCCCCGGTTCACGTGGTATCCAAAAAGGGTTTAAACGAAAGTGGTAATCCAAAGCTACGTTTAGTAATTGACTATAGAAAGATTAATGAAAAAACTATTTCCGATCGGTACCCAATACCTGATACAGCTGTAATTTTACCGAATTTAGGCAACTCAAAATATTTCACCACCTTAGATTTAAAGTCTGGGTTTCACCAGATCGTCATGTGTGAGCAAGATAGGAAAAAAACAGCTTTCAGTATTAACAACGGAAAATACGAATTCTGTCGACTACCCTTTGGCCTAAAAAACGCGCCAAGTATTTTCCAAAGAGCTATTGACGATGTTCTGCGGGAATATATCGGAAAATGTTGTTACGTTTATATCGATGATATAATTATATATTCCCCCGACGAAAAATCGCATTTGGATGATATCGACAAAATCTTGACTAAGTTAGAAATAGCTGGAATGAGAGTTTCGACAGAAAAATCAAAGTTTTTCAGAACCGAAGTCGAGTTCTTAGGGTTCTTAGTATCGGAAAAGGGTATCAAGACATGCCCCGATAAAGTTAATGACATTTTGAATTACAAAACCCCAACAACGCTACGAGCACTACGGTCATTCCTTCGATTATCAGGCTACTACCGCCGTTTCGTAAAAAATTATGCTAATATGGTGAAGCCTTTGACAAAGTATCTCAGAGGTGAGAACGGACATGTGGGAGCTAGAAAGTCAAAAAATGTTGATATTTTTCTTGATCGTGAGGCACTATGTGCGTTTGAAAAGGTGAAACGAATTTTAGCATCCGAAGACGTTCTCCTTCAGTATCCAAATTACAATATTCCCTTTGAACTCACTACTGATGCCTCCTCAAGCGCATTGGGGGCAGTCTTGTCCCAGAAAGGTCGCCCCATAACAATGATTTCGAGGACTCTCTCTTCGGCAGAGCAAAACTATGCCACGAACGAACGCGAATTGCTCGCTATTGTATGGCCTCTGAAAACGCTGAGAAAACGCTGAGATAATGTTTACGATGTGAAAAATATAAATATTTTTACCGATCACCAACCGCTAATTTTCTCGATGTCGGAAAAAAATGCAAACAGTAAAATGAAAAGATGGCGCGTTTCACGTATTGCCGGTTCTGCGAGAACGGTATTTGTACCTGTACAATACCCTTCGTACCGAAACGACCCGGGTTGTTTTTTTTATAATGACTCGGCCAAGAGCAATACATTTCGAAGTGACCCTGTCTAACGCGTCACGATTCCCTCACCTATTGTCATCCCCGGAACAGCCCCTTGCAGCACGGCTGCTCCTTATTCTCTTGATCCGGGCTGGCATTGAGCCAAATCCTGGCCCAAGAGAATGGTTCTGCTGCGTTTGTCGGAAGAAAATATATACAAGACGATCACACTCAGTACAGTGTGCATCATGCAAAGGTTGGTTGCACAAATCAAGTTGCTCCGGACTAGATCCGAAAGCACATCGGCCCACAAGTTTCTATAAAAATTTTGTGGCGCCCTGCTGTTCACGTCGAAGGACGTCCCGAGGCAAGCGACGCTCAAATGTTGCTTTATCGCCCTCTAATAATAATCAAGTCTCCACGACCTGCAATAATTATATTGCCCAGCAGAATATATGTGTTCCCGGCTGTAGCTTACTTCCTAGTGCATCAACAGCACAAGCACCCACTCATGGCTACTTTCTTCGTAGCACATCGGTTGATGCTTGTAGCACTACTGAGCTTCAGCCCCCGTCTCTAAACTCTTTAATAACTTCTTCCGGCACTAGCACGAATGAAAGTCAAGTCCATCAACTTCTGGTCCCTCACTCTTCGTGCACTGTATGTCGGCACAGGATATATGCGTCTGTGGCATCGGTCAAGTGCAACTCCTGCCTAGGCCTGTGTCACCTACGCATATGTTCTGGGCTCGCAAACAGAAATCTTTGGACTGATGTGTTTGTCGCGCCTTGCTGTCGAGTTGTGCAGCCCTCAACGCCGACGGAAGTACACTCATCTAATAGTGAACGAATTCCGCCGGCTTCAGGACTGCAACGGAGATCAATATCGCGACATAACCTACCACCATCTAGGCGAACACATCAGTCTTTAACTCCCAGAGTGGCCATTGCCTCTCCTTCGCAATTTAAATTGTTGCAATTTAACTGCAACGGCTTGACCGGCAAGATAGCGGAGATAACCACATTTATGCAGCTACATAAAATCAAAATTGCTGCAATCCAGGAGACAAAACTTGGCCCCCACTCGAATCTCCGAGCGAGTGGAGGCTACCACGTACTCCGGCATGATCGTACAGACGGCGGAGGTGGTCTCGCGTTCCTTGTACACCATACGGTGCAGTATAGGGAATTTGATATCAACACTGACCAAAGTGACTTACCTTTAGAGTGTCAAGGTATAGTTATACAAGCTGGTGGCGTTGATCTCGAGCTAATCAATATATACATTCCTCCCGTCACCTGCTGCCCCAGAAGTTATCGTCCTGACCTTAGGGCGTTTCTTTGTGGCGATAACCGTATCATCATGGGCGATTTTAATGCCCATCATGATATGTGGCATTCACACCTTTCGGTGGACGGCAGAGGACGGGAATTAGCCGAGCAAATTGATAACTCCTCTTTCTGTACTGTGAACGGAGACTCCTCAACTAGGATGGCTGTTAACTGCAGTAGCTCCCCGGACCTAACTATTGTTAGCCCGGGGTTAATTAACAGCATCAACTGGCAACCTATGGTGGCCCTGTCATCCGACCACCTGCCTATCATCCTGTCTGTCGATCGTGCCACGGATTTTATCACGTCGGAGAAACGTACTTACGTGAATTTCAAAAAGGCCAATTGGGTCGGCTTTTTGGAATTCACGGAGAGCTCCTTTGGTGATCTTCCCATTCCCACTGACGTACACGTTGGCGAGCGCAACATACGTGAGGTCATTAAAAAGGCTACAGCCCGTTTCATACCAGCTGGTAGGATAAAAGATATCAGGCCTAACTTCCCAGCTGAGGCCGCAGCCTTGGCCAACGAACGTGACCTCATACGCAACATCGATCCATCTGACCCACAGATCGGTGATCTCAACGTGGAAATCAGAAGGCTGGTTAACGAACACAAACAAACCAAATGGGAGGAGCACCTCAGGTCTTGTAACCTCTCTACCGGTGTTGGGAAATTATGGTCCACCGTCAAGTCCTTGTCGAATCCTTTGGGTCCACCAAAAAATGTCGACATTACCTTTGGTGACAAGACAATAAATGACCCCAGGAAATGTGCACAGGCTTTTTGTCGACAATATGTCCCACACCCTGCGCAAGACAGGGCTAGACGTGGAATCTTCAGGCGTGCGCATAAACACAAAAACTATGCCCCCGTTCCCATCACCGCTACAGAGGTTCAAGAGGCCATCCGGAAGGCCAAAAACTCCAAAGCCATCGGCCCTGATGGCATAGCCATGGTGCATCTAAAACACATCGGCCTAGCGGGAGTCAAATATTTAACGGCCGTCTTCAATTTGTCTCTGATCACAGCTGTCATACCCGACAAATGGAAGCAGGCAACTGTGATCCCACTACTAAAGCCTGGCAAGCCAGCTAACGTTGGGGAGTCATATCGCCCGATATCACTCCTCTCGCCAGTAGTAAAGACACTTGAGGCGGTCCTACTCCCGCTCTACACATCACACTTGATGTTAGCCGAGCACCAACATGGCTTCAGGAAGGGTAGGAGCACAACATCTGCTCTAAATGTCATAAACACTCAGATAACTGACGGTCTTAATCAAAATAGGCCTAATGACAGGACGGTTCTAGTTGCACTTGATTTGAGTCAAGCTTTTGACACAGTAAATCATGGGCAACTTGTAGCTGATTTGGAAGACTCGTCACTCCCCCCCTGTCTAAAGCGTTGGACCGCCAATTATCTCAGTGGTCGTCGGTCGTCTGTTGTATTTAGAAACAAAAAATCTAAAGCCAGGAAGATAAAACAAGGGGTACCACAGGGTGGTGTCCTCTCCCCGTTATTGTTTAACTTCTATATTTCGAAGCTTCCTCCTCCACCGGAAGAAGTTACGATTGTTTCTTACGCAGACGATTGCACGATATTGGCAACTGGTACTTCCGTTGATGAGCTGTGCTCCAAAATAAATGGTTATCTCCCCTCTCTAGTCGAGTTCTTTACTGCCCGAACCTTGACATTGTCGCCAACAAAGTCTTCGGCGACCTTATTCACGACGTGGACGGCGCAGGTTGGCATGGAATTAGAAATCTATGTAGGTGATCATAAAATACCTACTGTCGCTCACCCAAAAATTTTAGGAGTGACTTTTGACACCATGCACACTTTCGCTGCCCATTCAGCCGCAATTGTCTCAAAATTACAGAGCCGCAACAAAATCCTCAAGTCACTAGCCGGCAGTACTTGGGGTAAAGACAAAGAAACGTTGTTGGTAACGTACAAGGCAATTGGTCGGCCGATCCTGAACTATGCGTCGCCGATATGGTCGCCGGGGCTTGCAGACGTTCACTGGAATCAGCTTCAGGCCTGTCAAAACACCGCGCTCAGAACCGCTACGGGGTGCGTCCTTATGTCACCTATATCTCATATACATAATGAGGTGGAAATGCTTCCAGTTAGGGAGCATAATGAAATGCTAAACAAGCAGTACCTACTGAACTGCTGTAAACCACAGCATCCCGGTAGACAACTGCTTGAACTCATTCCGCCTCCTAGGACCATAAGGTCGCATCTACGTAAACATTTTGATGAGATCCGTCACTATATAACAACGCCGTTTGATCTACAGGTGCACAAACAGGCTTTGGGGCATATCCATACAACGTCTGTTGGCCATTACTCTGCGCTCTGTCCGCTAAACAATGTCTTACATGCCGCAACACCTGGCATTTCAGAAGAGGAGCGTCATCTTCCTCGAGAGACAAGGGTCACTCTGGCTCAATTGCGCTCTGGATATTGTAGTAGGTTAAACTCCTACATATCTAGACTGAACCCTGATGTGCCGAATGTATGTCCGGCATGCGGCTCATCCCCCCACAATACCAATCACTTATTTTCTTGCTCATTTGAGCCCACTCTTCTAACACCCATCTCTCTTTGGTCCAACCCTATTGAAACTGCTAGTTTCCTTGGACTCCCGTTAGAAGATATTGATGACAATTAGGTTAAGGAAAAATACGCGTTGGGCAGGACTACACATCGTTACAACAACAACATGGCGCGCATTTGTTGAGGAGTTCTCCCCAAACTTTTATTATAAGCCTGGAAAAGAAAATAAGGTAGCCGATGCTCTTTCTAGGCAATTTGTTAACAATCTGGATACAACTGCTCACAGTGAGGAGTCATTGACCAATACTATAAAAACCATAAAGCGGCCTATCAATCAATTTAAAAATCAATTAGTTTTATCTAAATCTGGTAGTTCATGTAAGCGCACAAAAATTTTGTTTCAAATGTTTTCTCGGCACTCTATTTTCTTCGACACCATCGAAAATTTGACTGAAAATTTAAAAACCGCGATCAATTATAAAGTCACAAACGGGATTTACTGTGATCTATCTACCTTAGCCGAAATACAAAGCATAACCGAGCGCACCGTTGCTTATCTGAAAATTTTAATCAAATATCTAGAGAATATTATTTTCCATGTTTAAAAAAAATGCTCAAAAGCATAATTGCAAATTGCAAAATCTGTTTAGAGAATAAATACCAGCGCAAGCCTCCCAATCCTGGAATTGGTAAGACGCCTATACCCGATCGTCCAGGTGAAATTCTTCACCTTGACATCTTCATTACAGGCAAGCAACATTTTTTGACTTGCGTTGATAAATTCTCCAAATTTGCAATATTAAAACCTATCGCATCAAGGTCTACCGTTGATATCAAGGATGCTCTTTTGGAAATTTTAATAATATTTTGCAACACTAAGACTATAGTGTCAGACAATGAGAAAGCCTTTCACTCAAACTCAATAAAACCCTTCTAAGGGACCATTTTTCCATTGATCAGTTCTTCGTTCCAACACTCCACAGCGAAAGCAATGGGCAAGTAGAAAGGTTTCATTCTACCGTGCTAGAAATAGCTCGTTGCATTAAAGAACAGCAACAAATAAACGAAACTATAGAGCTGGTTTTACTTTCGACCCATAAATACAATCACAGCATACATTCTGTCACAAGCGCCAGGCCCGTTGATGTTTTTCACAACTACCCAATAGAAAAATTAGATGCTGTTAGGAAAATGTTAGTAGATTCTCAAGAAAGAACTATGAATAGGAATAATGCCGGTAAAAAAATCAAAACGTATAATGTTGGTGAGAAGGTTTATTTAAGAAGAAACAAACGGCTAGGCAACAAATTTGATAAAGTATTTATTGAAAAGATTGTTGAAAAAGACGTTGGTACCACAGTAATGATTAATGGAAAAAAAGTGCATAAAAGTAACCTACGATAGCTTTTGCATAGTCTTTTTGAAAGTTCTATCACACAAAATGTTATTTAAAAAAAAAAAAAATAAAAAAAATAGAATATACTTTTCTTGATTTTGAATTATTACCTTCTTTTTCTTAAACATATGTAACTTTTGTAAACCTAGTTTTAAGCCACTACCATGTAAACCAAAAAGTCTAGCCACCTACGCTGTCATTCCGATTCTCAAGATAAAACTAACCTGTTGAACCGAGGACGTTCCAATTTCAACGAGGGGAATAGTTAAGGTAGCAATGCTGCTATCTAACATTTGCACTATGCCCAACTATGATTCCAACAATATAAAAATTACAGAGTTGAGAATTTGCTATTTCCACTCAAAATGCAATCATGCGATCAATGAAAAGCAATGAATGAAAAGTAATAAAGAAACGCAATGAATGAAAAATAAAACGCAGAAGCACTAACAAATGCACGCAAAAACTGGAGAGTTGCTGAGCGCTCCAACATCAAACGATCCCGTTTTACAAACGCAAAACAACACTAATTAGCCGGCATACCTTTTCATTGACAAAAGCACGGACTCATTGATGACTTTGAATTTTCGGTTACGTACGCATCAGAGGTTTTGATTGAATGAAATCGAGTGACAGAAATCAGAAAATCTTTTGGCAAAGAACGAGTAACATCCTTGTTAAATTATAAAGCCCTTTTGTTAATAAAACGAATTAAATCGCTATAAAAGAGTTTTTATTATCTTGTACATATGTATTAACTTTTAAAAGGGCAGATTTGCAACCCGAGCCCCAAACAAGACTAGACCAAATAGAAAAGAAAAATTAATATATATTTTTCCTTTAAATCAAATAAAAAATCCATATAAAATGTCTTAAATATTGCTAAGTTATGGTTAAAGAAAAAAGCTAAAAAATCCTCAACCTTTTTTTGACCTAACCAGAATTTGTAATTTACCCCCTCTAAAAAGATTTAAAAACACGCCTGTATAATAAATTTCTATAAAAAGAACTAATTTTTTGCAAAATAAACCTTTCAATCTTTCACTCAACAAGCTCCTCCTTTTATTAGAGAAACTATTTTCATTCTCTCGCTCATTGCCCATACAGCTTGAATTGGTGATTTGACAATAAATTCGTAGATAAAGCAGTAGAGCAGTGGTTAGCGCATCGGATAGCGAGCGAACTGTTGTAGGTTCGAGAAAAGCTCCGGGCTACAATTTTTTTTTTTTTTTTCTCTGAAAATAGTTTTTTCTTTTTTAAAACATCTTTAGGTATATGAGTATTTCTAATCTTGATTTTTTATAAGCTCATTAAAATTTCATAAGACATATTTTTATATTTGTGATACTTTTTTCGGAAAAAACTTACTGCGAATATTTTCATAAATATACATACATACCACCCATTATAGAAATGAGATAACCGCTTATACAATTTGGGTTTTTTGGTAAGTTTTTCCGAAAATTAAATTTTTTTTAAACATACCCTCATATTCATAAAAAATAAAATTGGTTTATAAAGCTTTTTAAAATGACATTTTCATACAAATTTTGAATAATAAGAGCTTAATAAACCTTTTATATTTTTTATAAATAAGGGGGATATTGTTCTGTTTATCGGACTTCGGTAGATTATTTCTATAAATTTTGAAATATAAAAATCCATAATTTTTCACAGGTCCTTAAATTTTGTACTAAACGAAATGGTTAGAGGTCAACTAAAATATTACTAAAGACAACAACTCATTTCTATTCATCCAGATTTACAACCCGAACACCAAACAAGTCTAGACAAACTTTGACCACTTTTGAATAAAAAAAAAAATCAATATAAAATGTCTTTTTGAATATTTCTAAGTTATGGTTAATGAAAAAAGCTAGAAAACCCTCAAACTGTTTTTCCAAAAGGCTACATTTTGCCCGGTTTCAATATACCTACATTTTTTTTTTTTTTCAAAAATCAAATCAAAAATCAATATGAAATGTCTTTTTAAATATTTTCAAGTTAGGGTTAAGGAAAACTGTTTTTGCATAAGGCTAGATTTTGCGAGGTTTAACCACTTTTGAATAACTTTTTTGTTAAATCAACATACCCACATTTTTTTTTTAATCAAATCAAAAATCGATATGAAATGTCTTTTTAAATATTTCTAAGTTACGGCTAAGGAAAAAAGCTAGAAAATCCTCAAAGCCTACATTTTGCCCGGTTTCACCACTTTTTAATATTTTTTTTTTTTTAATCAATATACGTACTATTTTTTTCAAAAATCAAATCAAAAATCGATATAAAATGTCTTTTTATATATTTCTAAGCTATGGTTGAGGAAAAAACCTTAAAAACCCTCAAACCGTTTTTGCATAAGGCTAGATTTTGCCCGGTTTATCCAATTTTGAATAACTTTTTTTTTAAATCAACATACCCACATTTTTTTCAATCAAAAATCGATATGAAATGTCTTTTTAAATATTTCTAAGTTATGGCTAAGGAAAAAGGCTAGAAAATCCTTAAACTATTTTTGCAAAAGGCTACATTTTGCCCGGTCCATTATTTATATTAATAGTCTAACTTTGTTGTTGGTATATTGTTAATTTTTAAAATCTGATTCTCATAAAGCCTAATTGCAGAATTTGATAACTGCTTTGTGCATAAGGTGGCGTGGCGGTGAGCGTATAGAATACGGTGTGCACAGTTGCAAGACCCGGTTGCGGAATATTCCTTTTTTCTTCTTAAATTATGTTTTTTTTATATTAAAAAACCTTTAATCTTAACTATTACAATTTACTTAATTTTCAACCTAATATTTTTTTGTTCTTCACCTGCTCAAAACGATCGCATAAATTCGTGGCTATTTGTTAAGCACAATCTCATCATCCGATTATTCAAGTGCAACATAAAATCTCGAAAACCGAATATTTGGATGGCATTTGCCATAAATAGTTTTGGAAAGGGCTGCTGTAATTTAATATTTTTATTATATAATAACAGCCGCTATTTTTTAAATAATTTGATGGCCTCATTTTGCCTATAGATGAGTTTTTAATGTATACATTTAAGTTGGGCAGCTATTGACAAAAAGTTGATCAGATGTTTGAATAAGTTCAACTATTTTAAATTGGTCGAATTTCGACCATGGGATATACTAGTATAAATAATGGACCTAAGTACTCAATGAGCGAGGGAGTGAAAATAATTTCTCTAATAATAGGAGGGGCTTATTGAGTGAAAGAACGAAATTCATTTTGTAGAAATATGAGTTCTATTTATAGAGATTTATTATACATGGCTTTTTTCATCTTTTTAGTGTTGGTAAATTACAAATTCTGGTTAGGGAAAAAAAAAAATAGTTAAAGGGTTTTCTAGCTTTTTTACTTAACCATAACTTAGCAATATTTAAAAAGATATTTTATAATCATTTTTGATTTGATTTATGAAAAAAAAAAAAAAAATTTAGGTATATTGATTAAAAAAAAAGTTATTCAAAAGTGGTTAAACCGGGCAAAATCTAGCCTTTTCCAAAAAAATTTTGAGGGGTTTCTGGCCTTTTTCTTTACCCATGACTTAGAAATATTCAGACATTTTATATCGATTGTTGATTTGATTTTTGAAAAAAAAAAATGTGGGTATATTGATTAAAAAAAAAAAAAGGTATTCAAAAGTGGACAAATCGGGCAAAATCTAGCCTTTTGCAAAAACATTTAAAGGTTTTTCTATCTTTTTTCCTTAACCATAACTAAGAAATATTTAAAAAGACATTTCATATCGATTTTTGATTTGATATTTGAAAAATTCGCAAATTTCCAGCTTATATCATAAAAAATTAGAGCATTTAGACCTATCTATATAAATCTTAATTTCTGGAAAAACTTACGAAAAAACCCATTTCTATAATGGGTGGTATGTATGTATTATTATGATGTTTTAAAAAAAGAAAAAAACTATTTTCAATGAAAAAAAATTGTTGCCCGGAGCTGTTTTCGAACCTCCATCCACTCGCTCGCTATCCGATGCGCTAACCACTGCTCTACCACTGTATCTACAAATCTATTGTCAAATCACCAATTCAAGCTGTATGGGCAATGAGCGAGGGAATGAAAATAGTTTCTCTAATAATAGGAGGGGCTTGTTGAGTGAAATATTGCAAGGTTCATTTTGCAGAAATATGAGTTCTATTTAGAGAAATATGAGTTCTTTTTAGTGTTGGTAAATTACAAATTCTGGTTAGGGCAAAATCTAGCCTTTTGCAAAAACAGCTTGAGGGGGTTTCCATCTGGTTTTCTTGATCATAACTTGGCAATATTTAAAAGACACTTTATATTGATTTTTTATTTGATTTAAAAAAATATATGTAAGTTGATTTAAAAAAAAAATCTATTGAATTTTGTCTGGACTTAATCGGGGTTCGGGTTGTAAATCTGCCCTTTTAAAAAATATTACATATATACATATGAATAGAAATCAGTTGTTGCCTTCAGTAAAATTTAAGACTACCGCTAATCACTTGGTTTAGTTCAAAATTTAAGTACATATTAAATATGTTGTCGATATATGTTAAATAGGGAGTCTATCAGCAACTTTGTCTCAAACGGTAGAAATCACTAAAATTTATAGAAGTAATCTACCGAAGTCCGATAAATAGACTACTATGTTCGAAAAAATTTCGAACACTTCGATCTTACATAATCATTCAGACCTATATAAATGGTAATTTCTGGAAAAATTTACCAAAAAACCCAAATTGAATAAGCGGTTATCGCATTTCTATAATGAGTGGTATGTAGGTATGCATATTTATGACCTAAAATTATTATTTCATATGGCTTTCCGTCAACTAAAAATATTCGCAGCAATTTTTTTTCTCGAAAATAGAGATCACAAACATAAAATTATCGTTTATGAAAATTAAAAAATAGTCAGGATAAGAAATATTTATATATTAAAAAAATAAAAACAATTTCCAATGACAAAAAGCAAAAAAAAAATTTGCCCGATAAGCTGTAGCTGAGCTCGAACCAGCAACCGCTCCACTACTACCCTTTCATGCTTCCCACTGGGCTACCGCTTTATGTACAAATTGAATGTCAGATAACCAATGCAAGCGACATGAGAAATTTTCATTCGCTTATTACAGTTAAATGAAGCAGTATTGGTTAAAATTCAAATGCTCACCCAACAAACATTTTTAGCTAATCTCAATTTGAGATACATTTGAGAACCAATCATCTTCTCAAATCTCAAACGTTCGTTTTCAATTTGAGGCGAAATAACCGTTGATAGCGTTCTCAACCTAAAAGGCTAATTTTAATATGGGATTTTCCCTGATTTTCAAATTGAGAACGGCAGAATTTTCAAACGTTTCTCAAACTGAGCGGAGTGGATCGAAATGGAATCCACATGCTCTCATTGAAATATTTATTCAGAGTTGCCAATCATCATCTAGCCTTAAATATTAAAGTTCACGCTAAACAAATATTTTGTATGAAGAAATTAACATAAATTTTAAAGTTTACTTCAGAAAACGGCTCCACTTTCATAACAATAAGAACGTTTCGTATACAGATGCTTTGCATCCGAATATACAGAGCTATAATAAACATAAATAAAGCTTACATTTGTTATATCCAGGCGCGTATTCAGGGACACCCCGAAATGCGTAAGTTTATGCAATTTTTTTGTATGTGACTGTAAAAACAATTTGGAATATGAGTGCCAAACTCATGGGATAATATTTTTTGATTTCCGGCCGAATTAGACATTTGAAATAACAAAAATTGTGACAAAGCCAAACTTAGGTAAAGAAAGAAAACTTCAAAAGTCCCCATTAATATCATGTGTGGTAAAAAAGTTATTTGGGGGCAAAGGTGAACATTTAGGGGTTTACGAATTTTTCTCGTAAACGGTAATTTTTTCCGAAAAACCTGAAAATTCACTATAAAAATCGTCCTAGCATTTTTCTAAATTAAGCTGTCCCGGCAGACGTTGAATCTCCATCCCGATCCCTATCGCTGTCTACATATGGGGTAAAATTCCTCAAGCGGACCACCTAAAAATTTGATTTGAATGAAATTTTGTGAAATTGATCTGCCATGTAAGAAAAAATATCACCAAACTTCGCGTAAAATATTGGATTGTTACCGAGATATACGGGTTTGAATTCGCAATTTTTTTTGTGTAAGCCTTTTTTCTTTAAATTATAAGACATGTAATTGACATGCTAAGAAGGAACATGGCAACCGTTTTGTTAAGTGTTTTTTCCGTTATTTTCGATTATAACTTAAAAAAAAATTTAGTAAAAATTTTATTAAAAAAAAAAATTTTATAAATTTTTTTCAATTTTGGCCTTTTTTAATTTTTACGTAAAGCTTGATCTTTTTCCTTTAAAATATTTTTTTTTTTGTAATGGATCTCGAAAATTTTTTAATGTTCTTTCAAAAGACAATTTATTTATTTTTTATCGTTTTTCTCTAGGCTTTGATAAATTTGGTTCGCGTCTGCACTAGTAACAAAATTAAACTTTAGCTAAGTAATTTCCATTTTCCAGTCAAAGGGTTATTATGAAAAAAAATTGGATCCACCCTGAAAATATTTTCTGGATACATAGATGTGACTTATACATATAAAAGGTACAACGAGCAAAATTTTAAGCAGATCTCACTGCTTTAAAAATAATTGACTTAATGAAAATTCGCAATAAAATAAGGCATCATGTAACGAATATGTTTAAAATAATATATACTTTCATGACATAAAATGAAAAAAAAAAACAAGTAAGGAAAGCTGTCTTCGGCTGTGCCGCAGGCTAAATACCTTTCATGAATAAGCGTCACGATTTTCACTGTTTGATACCAGTACAGCCTGTTTGAATTTAACTTAAGCTCATACCGAAATTATCGGAACTATCGATTATATGGGGGCGATGTGTTATATTGGTCCAATCTCATTGATTTTGTAACATCGACATTCCACGTTCTTAAATAGCAATAGTTACGAAATTTAACGTTCCTACCTATATAATTACAGGAGTTATCTACCAAAATCCGTTTATCGGAACAATCAATTGTATGGGGGCTATGTGAAATATTTATTCCATCTCGATGATTTTCAACATCGATATTTCACATATAAAAATAGTGATACCTCCAAAATTTCACGTTCCTACCTATATAATTACAGGAGTTATCTACCAAAATCCGTTTATCGGAACAATCGATTGTATGGGGGCTATGTGAAATATTTATACCATCTCGATGATTTTCAACACCGATATTTCACATATAAAAATTGCCATACCTCCAAAATTTCACGTTCCTACGTGTTTAATTACAGGAGTTATAGCCCAAAATCCGTTTATCGAAATAATCGATTGTATGGGAGCTATGTGAAATATTTATCCCATCTCAATGATTTTCAACATCTATATTTCGCATATAAAAATAGCAATACTTACAAAATTTCATGTTCCTACCTCTTTAATTACAGGAGTTATAGCCCAAAATCCGTTTATCGGAACAATCGATTGTATGGGAGCTATATGTAATATCGGTCGGATCTTGCTGGTTCCGACAAATGATTCCTATATTAGAAAATGGTGGCCGCATACAAAATTTCAGCCAAATATCTCAAAAACTGCGGGACTAGTTTGCGTTCAAACAGACAGACAGACAGACGGACAGACGGACATGGCTAAATCAACTCATCTCGTCATCCTGATCATTTCGGTATACTTATTGATGGGTCTATCTCTTCTTCTTCTCATACTTACAAACATCGGACCAAAGTTATAATACCATTTCATGTTCATGAAAGGTATAAAAAAATATATATAATAATAATGTGACAAAAATTAAGGTATATACATTTTACAATATTTCTATATCACAATTTTCTATATCTTGCTCTGAGCTATCATAAATGTTAGATGTGTTGAACTAAGTTTTTTTCAAAAAAAAAATATTTACTACATTGGCAAAAAAAAGCTAAAAACGGTTAAAAACAGCTAAAAAAGAATAAGAAAACGGATAGCGGCTAGATTCAAATTTTTCCGGCTAAATGACAAAAAAAAAACGGCTAGATTTAGCCGGAAAACGGCTAAAATGGCAACACTGTTGTGTATGCACTGCTTTAGAGGAATAGCAACAAATCCATATGCATATGTACCGCTCGATTCTGTGTTCTTGATAAGTGTGTCAATATTGACAAATTATAAAGAAAAACATATTTTTATCAAGCGTTTTTGAATTTCACGTCAAAACCAAATTTTATTTTATTCAAATTAGTTTTAAATAATTTTTTTTTGACGCAGAATTCAAAACACTTTATAAAAATATATTTTTCTTTATTATTTATCAAGATTGACAAATTTATCAAGAGCACAGAATCGGGCAGTAAGTATAGGTTTTCATCATCATTTATTGGCGCTTAACCGCCTAAGCGATTTTGGCCGTCGCCTATCAAAGCACGCCAGTCATTCCTTTTTAGCGATAACTGACGCCAATTGGAAACCCCAAGGGAGTTCAAGTCATCCTCCACCTGTTGTTTCCATCTCAGTCGAGGCCTCCCCCTTCCTCTGCTGCCGAATTCGGGCGACGATTGGAAAACCTTCTGGGCTGGAGCTTCTTTGTCCATTCGCATGACGTGACCCAGCCAGCGGAGCCTTTGGGCTTTAATTCGCTGGACTATGGTCAGATCTGCGTAGAGCTCGTACAGCTCATCGTTAAATTTCCTTCGATACTCGCCGTTGGCATCACGGGAAGGACCATAAATCTTCCGGAGAACTTTTCTCTCAAATACTCCAAGGGCCATCTCATCTTCTCTTGACATTGTCCATGAATCTGAGCCATACATCAGGACAGGTATGACGAGAGACTTATAGAGCGTGATCTTTGTTCTTCGAGAGAGGACTTTACTTCTCAATTGCCTACTCAGTCTAAAGTAGCACTTGTTGGCAAGGGTGATTCTCCGTTGGATTTCTAGACTGATATTATTTTCGGTGTTAATACTGGTTCCCAAATAGACGAAGTCTGCCAAGGCGCAAATACTTCGTCGTGTCCTCGTTGACCGCAAGACCCACTTTTTCCGCTTCCTTATCCAGTCCAGAGAAGGCAGCGCTTACGGCGCGGTTGTTAAGGCCAATGATATGGGTTTTAGCTTGGCAATTATTTATATGAAAAATTTGTTAGCCTACTAATATAATAGATAATGGACCCAAGTACTCAATGAGCGAGGGAGTGAAAATAATTTCACTAATAATAGGAGGGGCTTATTGAGTGAAAGAATGAAATTCATTTTGTAGAAATATGAGTTCTATCTATAGAAATTTATTATACGTGGCTTTTTTCATCTTTTTAGTGTTGGTAAATTACAAATTCTGGTTAGGGAAAAATCTAGCCGTTTGCAAAAACAGTTAAAGGGTTTTCTAGCATTTTTTCTTAACCATAACTTAGCAATATTTAGAAAGACATTTTATATTGATTTTTGATTTGATTTAAAAAAAATAGAAATATTTAAAAAGATATTTTATACCGATTTTTGATTTGATTTTTGAAAAATTCGCAATATCCAGCTTATATCATAAAAAATTAGAGCATTTAATTTCTGGAAAAACTTACCAATAAACCCATTTCTATAATGGGTGGTATGTATGTATATTTATGACCTATGGCTGTCCCTTAACTAAAAATATTCGCAGCAAATTTTTTTTTCTCGAAAAAGTATCACAAATATAAAAATATGTCTTATGAATTTTAATTCCAGTATCATCGAAACATATGTCGGTTTGCCCAGTTCCTTCCAGCGCGTGGGTAAATTTTTCTCAAAAACACATTTTCCTACAATTCCGAAAATTGCTTCACAATACCGTCTGTATTTACAGCAGTAGACTACAAATCAAAAAGCACACAAAAAGTTTAAATGTTATGAATGAAAAAATATTCGTGCTTCATTGAAAGCATAGAAAATTCTTTCATAGGTTTCACACCAAGTCCTAAAATTCGCATTTCTTTCATATAAGTTTGCATTGAAATAAAATGTTCTATATGCATAAACGGACATTGAGAAAGGTTTCCTTCAAGCTGGGTAGTGGCCTAAGGTGCTAGACCTTCTGGCATACAAGGCACTACAATGTTGTGAGTTCGACTCTCACAATGCCTGGAAGAAAAGTCCATGAAGAGATGTAATTCCAGTATCATCGAAACATATGTCGGCTTGTCTGCAGCGCGGGGGTAAATTTTTTCTCAAAAACACATTTTCATATATTAGGGTGATTCAAAAAAAAGGTCGACTTGGTCTTACCTCCTAAAAAGTTAGGTATTGATGAAAAAAAAGCCTTGCAAAAAATTAGCGCTCTAATTTAACCCTTAAGGGTCGAATACATAAAGCTTTGTTAACCTCGCCTGACAATTGCTACCTCAAAACATTGCGTCCAACTTCAGAGGTATGCTACAATGACCGCTTTGACGCTTCTCTTTTATACATTTGTTTTCGTTATTTATTGGTTTGCATTCAGAGTGTTTTGGTTAATTTATTAATTTAATAGAGAAAAAATGAATTAATTATTATTTCATCCAACTTTTTATTCTTTAATTAAAGCAAATTCATCAACATCTGATTGTCAAAGCAAGCAAAGCAAGCAAAATTTGAGAGTTTGCCAAATTTTAACCTTGCTTCAACTTTGAGGTCTTCAATTTGCCATGCTTCGTTTAAATACGTATACTGAACTTTTCTGTCAAAGTCAAAGTTTGAGGTAAAGTCAAAATAAAGCTTTATGTAACTGACCCCTTAGGGGTGGCTATTTTTTTCGCCCTTTCCCATAAATTTTGTACGGGAAAAAATGGTATTTTTTTCAAAGTGAATTTTCTTTTAATTTTTGAAAATATTTTTGCATACTCTTAAAGTTAAAGCTTCCAAAATGGTAAGCCATGTGCGACTATCTTAACTTTTAAAATAATTACAGCAATTTGAAAATGACTGAGTTTTGTACTATTGCACACACATACACAGTAACACGTATAAAATCTAGTAAATTTTATATGGCTATAATTATTTTAATCATCATCATCATTTATTGGCGCTTAACCGCCTAAGCGATTTTGGCCGTTGCATATCAAAGCACGCCAGTCATTCCTTTTTAGCGATAACTGACGCCAATTGGAAACCCCAAGGGAGTTCAAGTCATCCTCCACCTGTTGTTTCCATCTCAGTCGAGGCCTCCCCCTTCCTCTGCTGCCGAATTCAGGCGACGATAGGAAACCCTCTGTGCTGGAGCTTCTTTATCCATTCGCATAACATGGCCCAGCCAGCGGAGTCTTTGGGCTTTAATTCGCTGGACTATGGTCAGATCTGCGTAGAGCTCGTACAGCTCATCGTTAAATTTCCTTCGATACTCGCCGTTGGCATCACGGGAAGGACCATAAATCTTCCGGAGAACTTTTCTCTCAAATACTCCAAGGGCCATCTCATCTTCTCTTGACACTGTCCATGATTCCGAGCCGTACATCAGGACTGGTATGATGAGACTTATAGAGCGTGATCTTTGTTTGTCGAGAGAGGACTTTACTTCTCAATTGCCTACTTAGTCCAAAGTAACACTTGTTGGCAAGTTGATTCTCCGTTGGATTTCTAGACTGATATTATTTTCGGTGTTAATACTGGTTCCCAAATAGACGAAGTCCCTCACAGTTTCAAATTTGTAACTATCAACAGTGACATGGCTGCCCAGGCGCAGGTGCGCCGATTCTTTCTTTGATGACAGCAAATACTTCGTCTTGTCCTCGTTCACGGCAAGACCCACTTTTTTCGCTTCCTTATCCAGCCCAGAGAAGGCAGCGCTTACGGCGCGGTTGTTAATACCAATGATATCAATATCATCGGCATACGCCAGCAATTGCACGCTCTTGTAAAAGATTGTACCATTGCGGTTTAGCTCTGCTGCTGGAATTATCTTCTCCAGCATCAGATTGAAGAAATCGCACGAAAGGGAGTCGCCCTGTCTGAAGGCTCGTTTGGTTTCAAATGGCTCAGAGAGGTCCTTCCCGATTCTGACGGAGCTGTTGGTATTGCTCAACGTCATTTGGCAAAGCCGTATAAGCTTTGCAGGGAAGTCAAATTCAGACATGGCGGCATACAGGCAACTCCTTTTTGCGCTGTCAAAAGCGGCTTTGAAATCGACAAAGAGATGGTGTGTGTCGATTCTTTTATCATGGGTCTTCTCCAGGATTTGGCGTATCGTGAAAATCTGTTTGATGGTAGACTTACCAGGTCTAAAGCCACACTGATAAGATCCAATCAGTTTGTCTACGATGCGCTTCAGTCTTTCACACAACACGCTAGAAAGAACCTTATATGCAATATTAAGAAGACTAATTCCGCGGTAGTTGGTGCGGTTAGCGGGATCGTCTTTCTTATGGATTGGGCAAAGCACACTTAAATTCCAATCCGGAGGCATGCATTCGTCTGACCATATTCTGCATAAGAGCTGATGCATGCTTTTTACCAGCTCTTCGCCTCCGTGTTTGAACAGCTCGGCGGGTAGTCCGTCTTTTCCAGGCGCTTTGTTGTTTTTGAGCCGGGATATCGCTATCCTCACTTCATCATAGTCAGGTGGTGGGACGACTTTTCCATCGTCAGGGATTGGGGTATCGGGTTCGACGTCTCCCTCGCAATTTAGCAGTGAGGAGAAGTGCTCCCTCCCTCCGTTACTGTGCGCACTTTCTTCGTTGCACAGAGGCGTGTGCGTATCTTGGCTGCGACAAAATAATGGTCAGAGTCAATATTGGGACCACGCAGTGTACGCACGTCCAGAACGGTGGAGCTATGTCTGCCGTCAATCAAGACATGGTCAATCTGGTTTCTAGTTCTTTGATCAGGGGACAGCCATGTGGCTTAGTGTATTCGCTTATGCTGGAACCTGGTACTACTTATGACCATATTGCGGGAAGCAGCGAAGTCAATCAACCGAGTGCCGTTGGGGGATGTTATATCGTGGAGACTGAATTTTCCAACTGTAGGACCAAAGACTACTTCCTTGCCCACCTTGGTATTAAAGTCGCCGAGCACGATTTTGATATCATGCTGGGGGCAGCGATCATAAGTCTGTTCAAGTTTATCGTAGAAGGAGTCCTTCTCTGCGTCGTCCGTCTCCTCAGTCGGCGCATAGGCGCAGATAAATGTTATGTTGAAAAACCTCGCCTTGATGCGGATCACAGCGAGACGCTCGTCCACAGGAGTGAACGCTAACACTTGGCGGCGAAGTCTCTTTCCCACCACGAATCCTACACCACGCGCTTTGCCGCGTGTCTGGCCACTGTAGTATACGTCACAAGGACCGATGGTCGTCTTTCCTTGCCCCGTCCATCGCATTTCCTGCAGGGCGGTGATGTCGGCCTTTGCGCCTACGAGGACATCAACCAGTCGGGCAGCGGCACCGTCCCTTGAAAGGGTCCGGACATTCCCGGTACATGCCCTAATATCCAAATCATTATGCCTTATTCGTTTTGCCGGGTCGTCAACATTAAAGGGGGTTCTCATCCGAGGCTTTGACTTTGTTTTCATTGGAACTAAGTTTTTTACGTGGCGGGTCCCAAACCCAGCGCACAACCCGTTTCGGTGTTTTTGGAAAATATTTACACATTTATATAGCGAGCCGCTTGCTTCAAGACAGACGCCCGCTTGCAGCCGCACCTCATGGTGAACAGACGCTACGCAAAAACCTCGGTGAGCCCTTAAACCAAGTATGTCAGAGTGGCCCCACCGGGGCTCCCTCTCTTTCTGCCGGGAGCCTAGGTAGCTCCCGTTGCCCAGAGTGCACGAACGAGGACGCAAGAGTCGGGATTGAGCAAGGTCACTTAGCAACCACACTCCATTACACTCCCAATGCCTGGAAGAAAAGTCCATGAAGAGATGTAATTCCAGTATCATCGAAACATATGTCGGCTTGTCTGCAGCGCGGGGGTAAATTTTTTCTCAAAAACACATTTTCATATATTAGGGTGATTCAAAAAAAAGATCGACTTGGTCTTACCTCCTAAAAAGTTAGGTATTGATGAAAAAATAAGCCTTGCAAAAAATTAGCGCTCTAATTTAACCCTTAGGGGTGGCTATTTTTTTCGCCCTTTCCCATACATTTTGTACGGGAAAAAATGGGATTTTTTTCAAAGTGAATTTTCTTTTAATTTTTTAAAATAATTACAGCAATTTGAAAATGGCTGAGTTTTGTACTATTGCACACACATACACAGTAACACGTATAAAATCTAGTAAATTTTATATGGCTATAATTATTTTAATAGTTAAGATAATCGCACATGGCATACCATTTTGGAAGCTTCAACTTTAAAAGACTATGTAAAAATATTTGGAAAGAAGAAAATTCACTTTGAAAAATGGAATTTTTCCCCATACAAACTGTATGGGAAAGCGGAAAGCGCGAAAAAATAGCCACCCCTAAGCGTTAAGTTAGAGCGCTAATTTCTTCAAGGCTTATTTACTCATCAATACCTAAAGTTTCAGGTTGTAAGACCGCAAAAAAAAACCAAATTTTTTTTATTTGAATCACCCTAATATATATAAAAAAAAAAGAAACTAATGGCGGCGATATACCAACAGGTTATAATAACCTCTAACGAGATTTTTAGCCGAGCTTCTCTTTCCAACTTGTGGTGTGTTGCTTTTTGAGTTTTCCTACAAGTTGGCGGGACCTACAGTTTTTTGCCGACTCCGAACGGCACTTGCAAAGCAAATGAATTTTTTTGCTGAGAAGCTTCTCATAGCAGAAATACACCCGGAGAGTTTTCCAAACTACTGCCGAGGGGCGACCCCGTTTAGAAAAATTCTTTTTTCTAAATAACTTTTTTGATGTTACTTTTGCCGGGCATCGAACCGCCACGACTTGGTGTAGAAGGCCGAACACTTAACCGCTACACCACGGCGGCCGCCCTAATATATATATATGGTCAATTTTTTCCACTGCCTCGCTACGTTCGTATACTATTTTTTCTCATATCTCTTAAAACTCTTTAACTTAAGTGGTTCTTGCTGATCACCTTTAAGGATGATTAAAATAAGCCTCATAAATTGCATAAGTACTACTACGGCCGATTATTGCTTTTAAAGTTAAGCCGAATTTTCTTGCCTTGCCACGCTACACAATTTTGGAAGTTTTTTTTTTAAGCCAGTTCGGATTTTTTGAAAATCTACGCATCTGTCCGGCTGATATTATTCGTTTTCCTGTACCACGCAGATAAGATATTAATCCAACGCTAGAGATCTCCTGTATACCAAAAATCTGAGCACTGCCATGCTACTTTTGCGAATAGCAAGGACACTTTTTGAGCAAATAAATGCACTTAAAATAGAAACAAGAAAGAATTGAAACAATAAATTTTCAGATATGTTTGTGCTGATAACAATATATTACTCCATTAAATTGTTAACAATGTATAAATGTATTATAATTAATAATAATAAGGTAATCTATATTCACTAGTTATATCCTTGTTTTGAGATACAAAAAGTAACAATTTTTTTCTCACTCGTTTGTATTTGGTTCGATGCCCGGCAAAAGTAACATCAAAAATTATTTAGAAAAACAATTTTTCTAAACGGGGTCGCCCCTCGGCAGTAGTTTGGCAAACTCTCCGAGTGTATTTCTGCCATGAGAAGCTTCTTAGCAAACAATACATTTGCTTTGCAAGTGCCGTTCGGAGTCGGCAAAAAACTGTAGGTCCCGCCAACTTGTAGGAAAACTAAAAAGCAACACACCACAAGTTGGAAAGAGAAGCTCGGCTAAAAATCTCGTTAGAGGTTATGATAACCTGTTGGTATATCGCCGCCATTAGTTTTTTTTTTTTTTGTATTTGGTGGGTGCTGGATATTTTAGGTATCGGTTTCGAGTTTGCAAATAGTTCAATAGTTTTCGATGTCGCGTTTATCATATCAATTTGTTTCTCCGTTACAAACAGAATTTTTGAATGAGTCATGAGGACTGCCCGCACAAAGTCAGAAGCATCATGCATAATAATGTCACGTGCCCTTATGTGTTTGCGAACAATTTTTTTTACTTTTGCACCTATCCCATCTATACAGCCCTTTCCATGGGAGGTGCAAAATAGTTCCAAACCATTTTAATTTGAAATATGTTTTCAAAGTGAACAATTAAAGATGCAATATATTTATTTTTGAATTGTGAGGATGGTCCGTCAGTCCAAATTATAAAAATTCTGATAAACCGAGGTAGATTTTTGAATAACACCCAAAAAATATCTAAATATGGACTCTTTAGTATGGGAAAAAATGTTGGATACGAGCACTTTGGTTTCGAAACATTCGTTATAGTATAGTCCACTAGTGAAAACTGTGAGCTGCGCTGATTCCAGTGTGCGTTTTGTACCTCATCCTGATTTGCGCAAACGAAATTTTCGGCAAAATCAACTTGCATGTGTCCTTCCTTTTCCTGCTCGTCGTTAAAGAGTGTATATGCTTCTTTACATGTCACTATCATTTGCCTAGTGGGAATCAAGATTTTCTCCCCAGTTTCGCATATATATTCATTCATATCTCGAATCCTGGGTGTTACAAGACAAACATCATCACGCGCATAAAATTCCCGCACAGCTTTTGTGATCTTTAGTACATCGTATAGGATAGCCTTTTTTTTGGGGATGGTGGTGGTGCCAGGATAACAGTTCTTAAATCTCTTTGGTCCGCCTCAATCATATAGCAAAAAATGTTGGCCATCACAGCTTTCTTTTTAGTTGGTTATTTTGGAAATGCACGATCTGCTTTACGCACTGCTTTGTCGAGCGTTTGTATAGTCCTATAACCGTCGCGTGCGACTCCAGTCAAGCCAGGAGATGTTCTAATTAACTTCGCCACCTTTTTTGCCCAGCATTTTTGGGTTCTTCCGAGAGTTTCTCGACGTCGTTTCACGATAGCATTAATTTTCTTTTTTAGTGGCATTTTACTTTCCTCGGGTTTCTTCCTTTCTCTATATAATTTAGCTTTTGCAGCTCTGTTCTTTTTATACTTCTCGCATTTATTCGCTGCTTTAAGCTTAGCCACATAAAACTTATTTTGATGGGCCTTTGTTATGCGAACCTGCAGATTTATAATTTCATAAAAAATTATATCAAATAATTATTATTATTATTTAAATCACTGCCTCGCTACACATGTTTGGCCAGTTCATGTCCATCTTATCTGCGTTTTTTTAATGTTATGTTTACAAATACCGAAAGTTTCTCAACTATATTAATAAACACTAGTATATCCCGTGGTCGAAATTCGACCAACTTAAAATAGTTGAACTTATTCAAACATCTGATCATTTTTTTGTCAATAGCTGCCTTTAGGCCTGTGGCCGAAACTCGACCAACTTAAATGTATACCTTAAACACTCTCCTATAGTCATAGAATTTAAAAAATGGTTGCTGTTATTATATAATAAAAATATTAAATTATAGCAGCCTTTTTCAAAATTATTTATAGCAAAAGTCATTCAAATAGGTATTCGGTTTTCGAGATTTTATGTTGCACTTGAATAGCCGAATGATGAGATTATGCTTAACAAATAGCCACTAATTTATGCGATACGTTTTGAGCAGGAGCAGCTCAAGAGCAAAAGAATATTATGTTGAAAATTAAATAAATTGTAAAAGTTAAGATTAAAGGTTTTTATATAATAAAAGAACATAATTTAAGAAAAAAAGAATATTCCGCAACCGGGTGTTGCACCTGTGCACACCGTATTCCATACGCTCACTGCCGCGCCATTACCTTATGCACAAAGCAGCTATCAAATCCTGCAATTAGGCTTTATGAGAATCAGAATTTTCAAAATTAACAATATACCAACAACAAAGTTAGACTATTAATCTATTATATTAATAGGCTAACAAATTTTGCATATAAATATTTGCCAAGCTTAAACCCATACTAAATATGCATAAATATTTATGAAATGCATATGGATTTGTTGGCATACCTCTAAGGCAGTGCACAATTATCTAATATTTAACCAATCCTGCTTCATTTATCTGTAATAAGCGAATGAAAATTTCTCATGCCACTTGAATTGGTTATCTGACAATCAATTTGTACATAAAGCGATAGCCCAGTGGGAAGCGTCGGGGGTAGTGGTCGAGCGGTTAATGGTTCAAGTACAGCTATCGGCCACATTTTTTTATATTATTTTTTGTCATTGAAAATTGTTTTTATTTTTTTCAATATATAAATATTTCTTATCTTGACTTTTTTAAAATTTTTATGTTTGTGATCTCTATTTTCGAGAAAAAAAATTGCTGAATATTTTCAGTTGACGGAAAGCATATGCACATACCACCCATTATAGAAATGCGATAACCACTTATCCAATTTGGGTTTTTTTTTGTCTCATTTTTGATGATATAAGGTCGAAGTTGCGAAATTTTTTCAAACACAGTAGTCTATTTATCGGACTTCGGTAGATTAGTTCTATAAATTTTAGTGATTTCTACCGTTTGAGACAAAGTTGCTGACAGACTCCCTATTTAAAATATAAAAACCGACAACATATTTAATATGTACTTAAATTTTGAACTAAATCAAGTGGTTAGCGGTCGTCTTAAATTTTACTGAAGGCAACAACTGATTTCTATTCATATGTAAGTTAAGGTAGCAATGCTGCTATCTAACATTTGCACTATGCCCAACTATGATTCCAACAATATAAAAATTACAGAGTTGAGAATTTGCTATTTCCACAATCGCTATAAAAAGGAGTTTTTATTATCTGGCGCCCGAGCTCAAGGACTTTTGAAGGATTCCTGCAATCAGACTACATGATCCTATAATCTACAGAACCCAGGATTTTAAGAAGAAAACTAAATTCGTATCCAGAAATTAAAATTATTATAAGACACACTTTTTCTGTGAGTAGTAATTCAAAATCATAAAAAGTGAAAATTATGTGACAATATAGTTATATTAATAAAATATAGATATTAATTAAAACAAATTGTGTTAAAAAAAATACATGTGTGAGATAACCCGTGTATCTTGAAAAAAACTTTTTGAGAATAAGGTTTAGCGAAAAACAGGGCCATTTGTGAAACAACATTTTTAATCCAAATGCAATTTCGTCTATTCCATTCAATTTTTAAATATTCGAACAAAATAATAATAGTTTAACATAGTTAAAAGAAGTGTTATTAATCGAAATTTAGAATGCTATTCCAACCAATTTATCCAATTTAAAGTTCCCTTTCACTAGCATACACGTGCTACATAATTTCTTTAAGTAATTGTGAAAATTTAAATTCTATTGCCTAAAGTCGTGTTTTTTGTTTAAGTTGCTAATTAAGAACTATCTCATCAACATGAGCGTCAGTAGAGAACAAGTTTTAGAAATAGTGAACACATCTACAGAGCGTGCTACGCGGGCATTTTCCGAACAGCTTAGGGAAATAACAGAAGCAGTAAAAAGATTAGCTCCTCCAACAGTTAAGGTTTATGAGTATCTATTGACCCTTCAGTAACCGATAATAATGCCAGTTTAGATCTAATTAAGTCACTCCCAGAATTTATAGGTGGCTCTCAATCATATCCAGCGTGGCGCTCAGCAGCAAAATTCGCAATGGATTATTACAAGCCAGGCTCGGAAAAATTTTATATTGCAGTAGGCATCTTACGTAATAAAATTACAGAATCTGCTAATTCCACGCTCTCCTCATTTAATACGGTTCTTAATTTTGAGGCGATTTATTGCAAGTTTAGACCAATCGTATTCCGATAGAAGACCATTATACGTCTTAGAAAACGAGCTCAGTGTTTTGAGACAAGAAAACTTATCAATTTCCGATTATTATGAAAAAGTTGATAAACAACTCACTCTCATAATTAACAAGCAAATAATGTCAAATAGCGATAGCAGAGAGACTATTGATGCTCTTAATGAACGTGCAAGGGAGAACGCACTACGAGTTTTCGTATCTGGGCTTCGTCGTCCAATGTGCGACATTTTATTTTCGGCAAGACCGAAAGATCTCCCTACAGCACTTGCGATAGCTCAGAAGCTCGAAACTAGTCACATGCGTCATGACTTCGCTAGAGCCTTTGCTGTAGGCAATGCGGTAAAGACAATACCCCAGCATCAAGCTAGCCTGCGAAAAAATCAAAGCAGCGCACATAATTTCAAAAATACGGAAACTAGACCAACACCCATGGAAATCGACCACAATACCTCATACTACCATAGACGTCCCAATCCCCAAATGCATTACAACCCCCATGATCAACAAAATAAATTTACTTCTCAATCATATCCACTAGTAAGAAATTCATCGCCACAGGTCCCTCTTCCGCCTATCGTATCTAAGAGATCACGCGAACAATCATCGTCAAACCATACACCTCTTCACAAAACTCAAAAGATTAACTTTATGCCCGAAAAAGACATTTTTAGTGAAACTGGAAAGTATAGTGACGATTATCTTAATGAATATTACGAAAATTATGCTGAAAGCTATAACGTTGATACTGATTCTCACAACTATAACCGCAACGAAATCAATGCCGAACAGGTCGAAGATATTAATTTTTTAAACTAGAATCGCTCCTACCGTTTATAACTAAAACTTCCAAAAGCGGTCAGGAGCTACGCATTTTAATCGACACCGGAACCTCAAAGAATTACATTAAACCCTTTTCATTTCTGCAAGGTATCAAAACTATTGACATACCCTTTAAGCTAAAATCCATCAATGATACCAATCTCATAAGCCAAAAATGCTTAATGAATATTTTCGGCTATACCTCAACGTTTTACTTACTGCCTACTTTAAGTACGTTTGACGGTATCATTGGATACGACTTCCTTAAAAAAATTAAGGCAACCTTTGACACAGAGAGAGGTTACATATTTTTTAGTACTGGTAAAGAAAAGCTTAAACATCTCTCGTGTAACCAAAGCAATTTGATTACAATAGAACAGAAGTCAATCCCATCGCATGTTAAAGCTCTTTTTCAAGCTATTGACAAAAACATAAACGCTTTTGCTGATCCAAACATAGCATTACCGTTTACGACTAATGTTGAGGCTAGGATTCGTACTATAACAAACGACCCCATTTATAGCAGAAGATGTCCCTATCCGGTTTCCGTTGCGCCGTTCATTAATAAAGAAATTGAAATTCTGCTCAGAGACGGTATAATAAGACAATCTTGTTCCCCGTATAACTCCCCGGTTCACGTGGTATCCAAAAAGGGTTTAAACGAAAGTGGTAATCCAAAGCTACGTTTAGTAATTGACTATAGAAAGATTAATGAAAAAACTATTTCCGATCGGTACCCAATACCTGATACAGCTGTAATTTTACCGAATTTAGGCAACTCAAAATATTTCACCACCTTAGATTTAAAGTCTGGGTTTCACCAGATCGTCATGTGTGAGCAAGATAGGAAAAAAACAGCTTTCAGTATTAACAACGGAAAATACGAATTCTGTCGACTACCCTTTGGCCTAAAAAACGCGCCAAGTATTTTCCAAAGAGCTATTGACGATGTTCTGCGGGAATATATCGGAAAATGTTGTTACGTTTATATCGATGATATAATTATATATTCCCCCGACGAAAAATCGCATTTGGATGATATCGACAAAATCTTGACTAAGTTAGAAATAGCTGGAATGAGAGTTTCGACAGAAAAATCAAAGTTTTTCAGAACCGAAGTCGAGTTCTTAGGGTTCTTAGTATCGGAAAAGGGTATCAAGACATGCCCCGATAAAGTTAATGACATTTTGAATTACAAAACCCCAACAACGCTACGAGCACTACGGTCATTCCTTGGATTATCAGGCTACTACCGCCGTTTCGTAAAAAATTATGCTAATATGGTGAAGCCTTTGACAAAGTATCTCAGAGGTGAGAACGGACATGTGGGAGCTAGAAAGTCAAAAAATGTTGATATTTTTCTTGATCGTGAGGCACTATGTGCGTTTGAAAAGGTGAAACGAATTTTAGCATCCGAAGACGTTCTCCTTCAGTATCCAAATTACAATATTCCCTTTGAACTCACTACTGATGCCTCCTCAAGCGCATTGGGGGCAGTCTTGTCCCAGAAAGGTCGCCCCATAACAATGATTTCGAGGACTCTCTCTTCGGCAGAGCAAAACTATGCCACGAACGAACGCGAATTGCTCGCTATTGTATGGCCTCTGAAAACGCTGAGACATTATATTTACGATGTGAAAAATATAAATATTTTTACCGATCACCAACCGCTAATTTTCTCGATGTCGGAAAAAAATGCAAACAGTAAAATGAAAAGATGGCGCGTTTCACGTATTGCCGGTTCTGCGAGAACGGTATTTGTACCTGTACAATACCCTTCGTACCGAAACGACCCGGGTTGTTTTTTTTATAATGACTCGGCCAAGAGCAATACATTTCGAAGTGACCCTGTCTAACGCGTCACGATTCCCTCACCTATTGTCATCCCCGGAACAGCCCCTTGCAGCACGGCTGCTCCTTATTCTCTTGATCCGGGCTGGCATTGAGCCAAATCCTGGCCCAAGAGAATGGTTCTGCTGCGTTTGTCGGAAGAAAATATATACAAGACGATCACACTCAGTACAGTGTGCATCATGCAAAGGTTGGTTGCACAAATCAAGTTGCTCCGGACTAGATCCGAAAGCACATCGGCCCACAAGTTTCTATAAAAATTTTGTGGCGCCCTGCTGTTCACGTCGAAGGACGTCCCGAGGCAAGCGACGCTCAAATGTTGCTTTATCGCCCTCTAATAATAATCAAGTCTCCACGACCTGCAATAATTATATTGCCCAGCAGAATATATGTGTTCCCGGCTGTAGCTTACTTCCTAGTGCATCAACAGCACAAGCACCCACTCATGGCTACTTTCTTCGTAGCACATCGGTTGATGCTTGTAGCACTACTGAGCTTCAGCCCCCGTCTCTAAACTCTTTAATAACTTCTTCCGGCACTAGCACGAATGAAAGTCAAGTCCATCAACTTCTGGTCCCTCACTCTTCGTGCACTGTATGTCGGCACAGGATATATGCGTCTGTGGCATCGGTCAAGTGCAACTCCTGCCTAGGCCTGTGTCACCTACGCATATGTTCTGGGCTCGCAAACAGAAATCTTTGGACTGATGTGTTTGTCGCGCCTTGCTGTCGAGTTGTGCAGCCCTCAACGCCGACGGAAGTACACTCATCTAATAGTGAACGAATTCCGCCGGCTTCAGGACTGCAACGGAGATCAATATCGCGACATAACCTACCACCATCTAGGCGAACACATCAGTCTTTAACTCCCAGAGTGGCCATTGCCTCTCCTTCGCAATTTAAATTGTTGCAATTTAACTGCAACGACTATATTAATAAACACTAGTATATCCCGTGGTCGAAATTCGACCAACTTAAAATAGTTGAACTTATTCAAACATCTGATCATTTTTTTGTCAATAGCTGCCTTTAGGCCTGTGGCCGAAACTCGACCAACTTAAATGTATACCTTAAACACTCTCCTATAGTCATAGAATTTAAAAAATGGTTGCTGTTATTATATAATAAAAATATTAAATTATAGCAGCCTTTTTCAAAATTATTTATAGCAAAAGTCATTCAAATAGGTATTCGGTTTTCGAGATTTTATGTTGCACTTGAATAGCCGAATGATGAGATTATGCTTAACAAATAGCCACTAATTTATGCGATACGTTTTGAGCAGGAGCAGCTCAAGAGCAAAAGAATATTATGTTGAAAATTAAATAAATTGTAAAAGTTAAGATTAAAGGTTTTTATATAATAAAAGAACATAATTTAAGAAAAAAAGAATATTCCGCAACCGGGTGTTGCACCTGTGCACACCGTATTCCATACGCTCACTGCCGCGCCATTACCTTATGCACAAAGCAGCTATTAAATTCTGCAATTAGGCTTTATGAGAATCAGAATTTTCAAAATTAACAATATACCAACAAGAAAGTTAGACTATTAATATAAACTAGTATATCCCGTGGTCGAAATTCGACCAATTTAAAATAGTTGAACTTATTCAAACATCTGATCAACTTTTTGGCAATAGCTGCCTTTAGGACCCGTGGCCGAACCTCGACCAACTTAAATGTATACATTAAAAACTCATCTATAGGCAAAATGAGGCCATCAAAGAATTTAAAAAATAGCGGCTGTTATTATATAATAAAAATATTAAATTACAGCAGCCCTTTCCAAAATTATTTATGGCAAATGCCACGCAAATATTCGGTTTTCGAGAGTTTATGTTGCACTTGAATAATCGGATGATGACATTGTGCTTAACAAATAGCCACTAATTTATGCGATCGTTTTGAGCAGGTGAAGAACAAAAAAATATTAGGTTGAAAATTAAGTAAATTGTAATAGTTAAGATTAAAGGTTTTTTAATATAAAAAAAAAACATAATTTAAGGAAAAAAAAGGAATATTGCGCAACCGGGTCTTGCAACTGTGCACACCGTATTCTATACGCTCACCGCCGCGCCATTACCAAAGCAGTTTAAGAATTAACAATATACCAACAACAAAGTTAGACATTAATATAAATAATGGACCAACGTACTCAATGAGCGAGGGAATGAAAATAATTTCTCTCTCATAATAGGACGTGTTTAATGAGGGAGAGAATGAAGATAAAGAGTGGTTTCCTTTGAAGTTCAGCCAACTTCGAAATATGAGTTTGACGCTATTACTCTAACTCTCAAAGAGCGAGAGAATCAAAATATTTTCATTGCTGGTATTTTACACACATATACAAATTTCTCAAAATAAGCTTGGTACTCCAACAACAGGAGCCATATTGAATTATTATTTTATTTTTTTGAAACATTTTTTTTGTATGGTGGTACACAAGCCAACTTTGATTGCGACATATTTTTTTCAAATTAAAAGTTTGACCATGGTTGCCCTATTTCACATTTTAATAATGGTGTCATGAAAACATAAAACTTTGTAGAATTTCATTTTAAACAAATCTATTGCATCGGAATTTTTCCTTGAATAAATTTTTTTAATATGGAATTCTACAATTAAGTGAAGCTTTATTGGGCTTTTGAATCTCTATTTAGATATATACATACATATTAGAGTTTTATGGAAAAATATAATTTTGATTACGTTTTCCCAAAAAATAGTATAGTTAAATTACATTTTATTATAAATATATGTAATTGAAAATTTAAGATTTTCAGGATTTTATGGCACAACAATATAACATTTTTAGTGTTTCATTTGTTTATTAATACTTTGGAATATATGGCGACCATAGTTATCTCATTTTTATTATAGAATTCTACGAAAAAGATGTTTGATTTTTATTTTTTTAAAAAAGCAAAATTTCATATTATATAAAATTGACGGCAATGGGTGTATCTATTTCAATCTAATTTTTTTTTTTTCCTTGATGAATTTCAATACAGAAAGCATTGATTGCTTCTTTCCTAAAAATTTTATTTTTAAACTAAACTTACTAAAGCGTGCGAGATATGAGAAAAACAAATTGTCACTTTTTTTAATACTTTGGTACATAACAACACATATTGGGGCAACTCTCATGCGGAAACAAATTGGCTATTCGCGCCGACGCCATCTATTTGGAGTGTAACATTTCAAAATACATATATGAGTTCAACGCCGAATCTACTGTTTGAACTCAATGAGAGAATTGGAGTGTTTACGCAAGTATGGATATGTGTATGCAAATAGATATGAGTATGAAATTGGTTTGACGTTTATTTTGAAGGGGTGGAAATTTGGAAATATGAGTTCGTGTAATATTAAAGAATATTAATGAGCGAGAGAACGAAAATAGTTACACATTCATTTTAGAGAAGTATGGGTTGTATTTAAAAAAAATGTATTATACATGGCGTGGTTTTAAAACTTTTTAGTGGGGGTAAATTACAAATTCTGGTTAGGTCAAAAAAAGTTTGAGGGTTTTCTAGCTTTTTTCTTTAACCATAACTTAGCAATATTTAAAAGACACTTTATATGGATTTTTCCTTTGATTTAAAGAAAAAAAATGTATATTGATTTTTAAAAAAATTCTATTTTATTTGGTCTACACTTGTTTGGGGCTCGGGTTGCAAATCTGCCCTTTTAAAAGTTAATACATATATAGGTACATATGAAAAGAAATTATTTGTTGTCTTCAGTAAAATTTAAGATTTCCGCTTATCACTTGGTTTAGTTAAAAATTTAAGTATCCATAAAATATGTTTTCGATTTTTATACTTTAAATAAGGAATTTATCAGCAACTCTATCTCAATCGATAGAAATCGTGAAATTTATCGAAATAATCTACAGAAATTGAATAAACAGACCACTATGTTTGAAAAAAATTCGCAAATTGCAGCTTACATCTTCAAAAATTAGAGCAGTCAGACTTATATTAATGGTAATTTTTTGAAATATTTACCAAAAAAAAAAAAAGAAATTGTATAAGCGGTTATAGCATTTCTATAATGGGTGGTATGTATGTATATTTATGATCTAAAATTATTATTTCACATGGCTTTCCGTAAACTAAAAATATTCGCACCAAATTTTTTTTTCTCGAAAATAGAAATCACAACATAAAAATATTGTTTATAAAAATTTTAAGAAGTCAAGATTAGAAATATAAAAATATATAAAAAATTTTCAATGACAAAAAAGAAAAAATTTTGGCCGATAGCTGTAACTGTACTTGAACCATCAACCGCTCCACCACTACCCCCTGACGCTTCCCACTGGGCTATCGCTTTATTTACAAATTGATTGTCAGATAACCAATTCAAGTTGCATGAGAAATTTTCATTCGCTTATTACAGAGAAATGAAGCAGTATTGGTTATATATTAGATAATTGTGCACTGCTTTAGAGGTATGCCAACAAATCCATTTGCATTTCATAAATATTTATGCATATTTAGTATGGGTTTAAGCTTGGCAATTATTTATATGTAAAATTTGTTAGCCTATTAATATAATAGATATACATACATATTAGAGCTTTATGGAAAAATATAATTTTGATAACGTTTTCCCAAAAAATTGTATAGTTAAATTACATTTTATTATAAGTATATGTAATTGAAAATTTAAATTTTTCATGATTTTATGGCACAACAATATAAAATTTTTAGTTTTTCATTTGTTTATTAAAACTTTGGAATATAAGGCGATGATAGTTATCTCATTTTTATTATAGAATTCTACGAAAAAGATGTTTCATTTTTATTTTTTTTAAAAAGGCAAATTTTCATATTATATAGAATTGACGGCAATGGGTGTATCTATTTCAATCTCATTTTTTTTTTCTTGATGAATTTCAATACAGAAAGTTAAAACATTGATTGCTTCTTTTCTAAAAATTTTATTTTTAAACTATTTTCGTTTATAATAAAGCGTGCGAGATATGAGAAAAACAAATTGTCACTTTTTTTAATACTTTGGTACATAACAACACATATTGGGGCAACTCTCATGCGGAAACAAATTGGCTATTCGCGCCGACGCCATCTATTTGGAGTGTAACATTTCAATATACATACGAGTTCAACGCCGAATCTACTGTTTGAACTCAATGAGCGAGAGAATTGGAGTGTTTACGCATATATGTATATGTGTATATAAATAGATATGAGTATGAAATTGGCTTGACGTTTATTTTGAAGGGGTGGAAATTTGGAAATATGAGTTCGTGTAATATTAAAGAGTATTAATGAGCGAGAGAACGAAAATAGTTGCACATTCAATTTAGAGAAGTATGGGTTGTATTTTAAAAAAATGTATTATACATGGCGTGGTTTTAAAACTTTTTAGTGGGGGTAAATTACAAATTCTGGTTAGGTCAAAAAAAGTGTGAGGGTTTTCTAGCTTTTTTCTTTAACCATAACTTAGCAATATTTAAAAGACACTTTATATGGATTTTTCTTTTGATTTAAAGAAAAAAAAATGTATATTGATTTTTAAAAAAATTCTATTCAATTTGGTCTAGACTTGTTTGGAGCTCGGGTTGCAAATCTGCCCTTTTAAAAGTTAATACATATATACATTTGAAAGGAAATTATTTGTTGTCTTCAGTAAAATTTAAGATTTCCGCTTATCACTTGGTTTAGTTCAAAATAACGTAGTATCCATAAAATATTTTGTCGATTTTTATACATTAATTAAGGAATTTATCAGCAACTCTATCTCAATCGATAGAATTTGAAAAAAAATTCGCAAATTGCAGCTTTCATCTTCAAAAATTAGAGCAGTCAGACTTATATTAATGGTAATTTTTTGAAATATTTACCAAAAAAAAAAGCAAAAAGAAATTGTATAAGCGGTTATAGCATTTCTATAATGGGTGGTATGTATGTATATTTATGATATAAAATTATTATTTCACATGGCTTTCCGTAAACTAAAAATATTCGCACCAAATTTTTTTCTTCTCGAAAATAGAGATCACAAACATAAAAATATTGTTTATAAAAATATTAAAAAGTCAAGATTAGAAATATAAAAATATATAAAAAATATAAACAATTTTCAATGACAAAAAAGAAAAAAATTTTGGCCTATAGCTGTGTAACTAACTGTACTCGAACCATCAACCGCTCGACCACTACCCCCTAACGCTTCCCACTGGGCTATCGCTTTATTTACAAATTGATTGTCAGATAACCAATTTAAGTTGCATGAAAAATTTTAATTCGCTTATTACAGATAAATGAAGCAGTATTGGTTATATATTAGATAATTGTGCACTGCCTTAGAGGTATGCCAACAAATCCATATGCATTTCATAAATATTTATGCATATTTAGTATGGGTTTAAGCTTGGCAATGATTTATATGTAAAATTTGTTAGCCTATTAATATAATAGATAATGGACCTCAATGAGCGAGGGAGTGAAAATAATTTCTCTAATAATAGGAGGGGCTTATTGAGTGAAAGAACGAAATTCATTTTGTAGAAATATGAGTTCTATTTATAGATATTTATTATACATGGCTTTTTTTCATCTTTTTAGTGTTGGTAAATTACAAATTTTGGTTAGGGAAAAATCTAGCCTTACCCTAAGATCATCTTATTAAAAAGAACACTAAGATCAATTCATTTTCTGCAAGATTTCTCTTTGAAAACATTAATAAGTCAAATCTTCTTGTTAGGAACCCAAAGATCATCTTATTAAAATAAGAAGTTTTTCCTTTTTCATCTTTTTTTCATATTTTTAAGGAAATCTTGAAAAGATTTTCTTATTAATAACACATATAAAAAGGAATCGAAAAGAAATAAGAAGAAATTGCACTTAATAATATCAATAAGAATTTCCTCATTAAACCAAATAGATTTGCGTATAGTTTTTTTTTCTTTTACGTCGTTTCGACTACCCCTCAGCCCAAAACTCGCTCATGAAGATAATCTTATTAATTTTATTAGGCATTTTTGGCTCTGTGTACCGATTTTTGGACGATATGAATTTGATACAAAAAAATGTATTTAGCCGATTCTAGCCGATTTTTTTGTCAGTCTAGCCGGTTCGCCAAAAAAGTTCTGGCAACACTGAATATGGGTATCAAACTATAGGGGATTGCATTTGGACTTCGATATATTTATCGATAACTAAGTTATACCCCCTGCGGGTTAGGGGTTTAGAATATGCCCGAGGTAGGCATACCGGTCGTAAGAGGCGACTAATATGCACATAGGTAATTGACGTGCTACTCGATGGTTGATCTACGGATATGATGCCTCTCACCTCTCATCCATCCCATCTTCTCCTTCCTCATGGATGGAGGGATGCCATGACCTAGAAGGTTCCACTGGTCATACCAAATCGCTACCACGACAGTCGGGCAGTACCGCAAGGGAGTACCGCAGCGTACCGGGGTCATATCCGGCCAAGGACTGTCAACTTCGGCATCACTCCCCAAAACCTTCAGGGAGTGTTTTGTTGTTAACAACAAAAACAACAACATAACTAAGTTATAGGTCATAATGCCTACAATCTGGCTATCAAACGAAAGGGAAGGTCCATAGGTTTCTTCTTTGGAATATTTGGATATATTTATAACTGAGTTACCGGTCAAAATCCTTCGTGAAGGGTGGACATCTTGCCGTGGTACGAGAGCTAAGTCGATGGCCACAGGGCAACGCTGCCCTTGTGATCATAGCTCCGCACGGCACTACATCACGAGAGCAGCCTAGCCTCTCTGGCGCGACGAGATCTTCCCCCTCCCAGTCAAGGGTGTTAAGCGATAGCATGCCCATTGGACGTTTGCAGCCGGGAGGCAAATCGTGGCTGTAGTCGAACGGAACCTCTCTGATACCGGGTCGCCTCAGAGAGTAATCATGTTCTTACCGCGGTACGGGACTCTACCGCGGCGGGCGACACATGCTCCCGTACTCTTCCCTTGACCCTAAGCTGGCCTTGTCCGGCGATGGGTCGTACGAACAAGATGAACACAACAAATAACAAAAACCAAATCTTAAAAAACACAAAACACAAAACAAAACTACAGACCGATCAGTCTTTCGTCCTTTGCACTCAAAACCCTTGAGAGGATAATCAATGACCACCTTTACACAACTATTGATGGCAATCTTATCTTTAGCTATCAGCATGCATACAACAAAGGAAAATCTCTTCACAGCCTGGCTTCTGTGATTGAAAAATCGTTACATAAAAAGAGTTACTGTCCCGTGGCGTTCCTAGACATTGAAGGGGCCTTCAACAATATTAGGGGGCTATTAACACCGTTCTAACAAATCTGGGTATAAGCAAGTCTCTCATTGGGCTAATTGATCAACTACTTAAGGGCAGAAAAATAGTTTCATCACTGGTTTCGGTTAATATATCACGCTATGTCACAAGGGGAACACCTCAGGGTGGTGTTCTCTCCCCGCTTCTATGGAACCTCACTGCAAACTCGTTGCTGCGAGACCTAAACTGGGGAGCGGGAAGGTAGTGACATATGCAGACGATTTAGCTATTGCATATATGGGTAAATTCCCACAGACCCTTTGCGACTTGATGCAAGTAGCACTGCCAGAGGTTTCCTCATGGTGCTCTCACTCTGGACTGAGGGTCAACCCGCGAAAAGTAGTGCTTGTCCTTTACACCACCCGGTACAAAATACCACCGTTAAACCCACCAAAACTGAAACTGACCTGGAAGGAGAATGTTCTTCAGCGCGAGAAGAAAGCGTGTGAAAGCGTGGGAATTTTGCCACTTGATCTGGAGGGGTTCCGGTCAGCGGCAGCATCAGCTCTGCGCCTAAGGGAAATGTCCAGCTGGGGCGCGGGCACTATTGGAACTCCAGTATTCTGGAATCCTACAGTTTTCTCCCTATAAGCACAGATCGTTGTGCGACCTTTACAGTCGGGGATAGCTGTTTCAAAATAAACATTCCAGCAGAGAAGACTGCGATAGGAGGGATCGGTGTCCCGCTACTAATGGCGGCACTTCCATATACACCGATGGCTCGAAGTTGGACGGCAGGGTTGGAGGATTGGTTTATTCAAGGGATTTAGACCTTGAGCTCTCCTTCAGACTGTGGCGTCTTCCAGGCGGAAGTCTCGGCAATCCTGGACACCGCGGCCTGGATAAGCAAACGTGCTATCGGAGAAGATATCGTTATTTTCAGCGACAGCCAAGCGGCCCTAAAATCCATTGGCTCCTACTCGTTGAACTCTGAACTGACGCTCAGCTGTCGTCGATCTCTTGAGGAGATGGCCCAACAGAATCGCGTAAACCTCACATGGGTCCCGGGGCATAGGGACATTGAGGGAAACTGTAAGATAGACGAGCTTGCCAGGCAGGGCACGACCAAGCAGGTTCTTCGGGATAAAGAGCGCTTAGGTATGCCGTTTGCCACATGCAAACTAATGCTAAAGGAGCACACAATCCGCCAAGCCAACGAAAGATGGCTGCTATCCTCAGGGTGCCGGATATCCAAACAAACCTGGCCAAAATGGGATGTTAAAAGGTCTAGACGCATTTATGCCCTAACTAGGAGGGAAATCTCCATACTGATAGGGGTATTAACCGGTCACTACCTTATTGGTAGGCATGCAGAAAGGCTAGGTGTGCCCTACCCACGATGCAGCAGAAGCTGGATATAAAGGACCTGATGCCTTCATCAAGTCATCTAAATGGTTCGAGGAGGAGTAACGGTGTCGGTTTAGGAGGGTCAGTCCGGGATTTTGCCATGTAGAGAATCCCGAAACATGTAGATTGAACCGTTTTCTTGGGGAGGTACAATGTCCCAGTATTCCCTGTCCGGAATTGTGATTTGAAATTTCTTCTCGAAACAGTACTTTGATGTGCAGTAGTCCGAACTGTAAGCTGGGAGATTGTTTAGGATGGATGAGTGACTTTCACTAAGGGACCTCCATCCTGGTAGACACCTCATTCGCAAAGCGGAACATGCCGCAAAAAGTTTACCGCATAAATCAATCGGTAGAATGTTCAGGATTGCATTCAACTCGCCTGTCCAGACCCGTCCACCAGACAAGGACTCCATACAAGAGAATTGGGCTTACCACAGAGGTATAGAGTCAAAGTGTGATTTTAAGGGTCATACCCCATTTTTGCCCTGTGGCACCCTTGCAAGAGTAAAGGGCCACGAGTGCCTTTTTTGAGCGCTCCTGGATATTTTCTTTCCATGTAAGCTTTTTGTCGATGATAACTCCCAGATATTTAGCGGAGTCACCAAGCTTAAGGGTGGTATTACCTATTGCTGGTAGCTGTAACACCGGGATTTTGTATTTCCTAGTGAACAGAACCAACTCCGGTTTGGTCGGGTTAACACCCAGACCTTTATTCCTGGTCCACCTGCCAGGATTTCCAGCAGTCCATTTACTGTGGCAACCCATAGAAGAGGGGAGAGGATCGTGTAACGCTGTCTCTGTGGATTTACCCTTCATATATGTATGCTGCGATGGTGCGATTCTGCTCTCTAGCTTATCGCTAATATGGGGCTCCACCAGCCGCTCCAGTACCTTGAGTTGAAAGGACGCCAGACTAATCGGTCTAAAATCCTTTGGGCCAACATGAGAAGTTCTACCTGCCTTAGGTATAAAAATTACCCTAGAATCTCTCCAAGGGTTAGGGATGTAACAGAAAGTAAGCACTCCCCTATATATCGCAAGCAACCAAGGGATGCTCTGTTCCATTGATTGCTGAAGTTGTATAGGCGCTATGCCATCTAGACCCGGTGCTTTAAGTGGTTTGAACGAACCAAAGGCCCACTCTAATCTTTTATTGGTAAGGAACTGCTCCAGGTCAAGTTCCACGTGCCCAATATGCGGTTGATACCTACGAGTATAATCGTTTTTCGCGTCTGGAAAGTGAGTATGGAGGAGGAGTTGCAACGCTTCCTCCCCGTGTTGGTCCAAGACCCATTTTTTCAAACACCCCGGTCCACTACCAGGTGCTTTGGATAGAATCTTCCTTAACCTAGAACCCTCTGATACAGATTCTAAAACACTACAGAAATCTCTCCAGGAGGCTCTTTTTGATTTCCTGAGTTCCCTCTTATATACTCTAGGGTGTTCTTTATATGCATCCCACTGCGAGACCTCATTCGAGGCCTTAGCACCATTGCAAAGCTGGTCTGCAAAGCTTCCTATATCTATCCAGCTCAGGGTTCCACTAGGGTGGTTTTTGCTTACACCTAGCCCTTCTAATGGGGCAGGCCTTTCCAAACCTGCCTGACATGTTTTGGTGAACTTAACTTTGGTGAACTTATCCTGTATTCGTTTAGTGTCCTTAGGTGTATCGGGATGATCATCTGAAAGGTACTTATCCAGTTCCTTTCTATACGTATGCCAATTGGCGTTTTTAAGGTTTCTGTACGGAGAGGGCGTAGACGGTACGCCTTCCAAATCGAAGCGGATGTAGCGATGGTCGGAGAAGGAGTGTTCATCGTCTACCATCTAATTTCTGCCCCAGGCTGGGTTGTGTTACATACTGTTCCATTGACTTTTATTTGAATGGATGTCGTATCCTCGTCACTAAATTGTGGAAGAAATAAAGTATGTATGTTACATGAGCACCACTTATCAGTGAAAAACCTGCTGCCTTCAGCCCGCATATACTGTACTCTACCACCCCCTTTGTTGCCAGAAGGAGCAGCAGCGCAGCCGCAGTTGCTTTACTGTGGTGAAGGTTGTTTTGTAGCACCTGCATAATCATGGTTACCACGCCTCTCCACCACCGTAACTTTGCCAAAGTCCTCATCGGACATAGGTTCATCACCTGAGTGCGCCTCGCACCACCTAGCGAAGCCTAGGAAAGAACGCAGTGAGGATGTCGATGAGGCTTCGTCCTGCACCGAGCCATCCAGCGGATTGGCCCGGTTGGTTTCGATAACCTCATCCCCTCATCACCGTCCTCCTTCTCCAGCCCCTGCACCAGGTCAGCCACTGACCTATGGTCATTAGAGTAGACCTTAACTTTGGATTCTATGAAGCCAAAGTTCACTATACCTTTCCTCCTTTCAAGGAGAGGGATTGATTCCCTGTTCAGCATCAAGGCCGCCTGATGCGTTGCTTGGTGCTCGTCACCAATCTAAGGATGCTCCAGTTACCGGTTGGAAGATCCGGATTATAAGCCCTGAAAACCTCTAGGACCTTGGCTGGACCCAGGGAGCTACCTCCCTCCTCCATAGACCTGTTACGCTTCTCGGTACCTTTTTCCTCAGCCGGACGACCTCCATCGAAGTCCGGAACAACACCTTTGGCCCACTCTATCTCGTCCTTTGTTTCTGCCAGATCACCAGGCAGCGCCTTGGTAAGTAAATCAGGCGTATGCCAGGATCTCCTCAAGATCCTCAGCCAGGGGGTGATTTTAGGGGTTTAAACCACCCCTGAGATATAAAACTGTATATGTGAAAACTAGTTTTCATGACATGTTTGCACTAAGATACAGGGTCATAAGTGTGCAAAGGTACGAAAAACCGGTTTTGACCCCTAACTCAAGATTTTGAGTGTGTCCGACAAATTTCTTGTACGCAGTTCTTCTTATCTCATTAATATCTACCAGAAAAATGCTATCTCGTCCCAGGTATTTTTTTCGTGTTGCGCAGTGTAATAGATTCAATGACAAATAAGAAAAGAAGGCTGGCCCTTGTTATATAAGCCAATATAAAGTAACATTTATTGGCAGGTATATATGTATGTATGTATATAATACTGGGACAAAAATTCCAAATTTGGTTTTTCTTCAAAACTTATATTGATTTTCTTTTTAAGAAAGGTGAAAAAATTACTGTAATTTTTCAGATTTTTATATTAAAGTCAAGAGGTCTATCATCGCTAGTATAGATTTTACAGACTTAACCTCCAATTTGGTATAAAAACGACAAATCATTGTTGAAAAACAGCATTTACCTGAACATATTTTTGTAGGAAATTGAATTCCCTACAAAAGCTACCTAGACTGAAATTTTCTCAGAATTCCCGATTTTGGTTTGAAAATTTGCGAAACATGAAAAAATCATCATCGAATAAACATATTCTTAGGGGAAATTGGATGCTGAATCCGAATTAGATATCAGAACTCTACAACGGGCCCGAGGTTCGGTCCTAACCGTGCAAAAAAGTCGAATATTATTTTGTGAAGGTTAGTGAAGTACTGCGACCTGTTAGGCTACTTCTGATCACGGATTTCGATTTAGCTCGCCAAAATACATGAAAATTAATGTATTGAGGTCACAGATCCGTCAACTTTTTGTTTTTTTTTTTGTGGCTGCGCCGTTTGAAGACTTAGAACTACACCCCCGCAGAGAAAGGCTATATTATTTAAGCAAAAATATGTTTGAACGTATATGAGAAATGTATATTTTTTTGATATAATGTTGATCATATAATGAGAATTAATCATGTAGAATATCAATAAACAAAATTTAGTAAAAAAATTGGATCAAAAACAACAAAAAAAGACGGAAATATGATTTTTTTAAATTTAATACTAAATAAGTTTTGAAAAAGTAACTTTACAAATTTCCTTTAAGAATCTGTATCTATCTTTGTCGTACATGGATATTTGCATTTTTGTCAATTTTTGAAAGAAAAAATGGGAAAACGAAAAAACATGCTAATTTTTGAAGGTAGATACTAGAAAACGGTTAGTCTGAGAAAATTTTGGGTCAATACAAATTTTGTAGGGAATTCGATTTCCTTCAAAAATATGTTCAGGTAAATGTTGTTTTACAACAATGGTTTGTCGTTTTTATACCAAATATGATGTAAAGTCTGTAAAATCTAAACTAGCGATGATAGACCTCTAGACTTTAATTTAAAAATCTGAAAATTACAGTAATTTTTTTCACCTTTCTTAAAAAGAAAATCAATATAATTTTTGAAAAAATTAAATTTTTAATTTTTGGCCCAGTCTAATGTATATATATGTATGTGTATAATTATCTTTTTTGAATGCTTTCTTCACGCTGCTCCTGACTGGCGCAATAAAATAATTTTGTAAATAGTTAAAAACCACCCAAAACATTTTCTTCTGGCTGCGCCCCTGTCCTCAGTGCTGTGCGTCTATGCCTAGCACGCACGTTCCCTGGCCGATGGCCTATCATAGGCCTTACTGAAGGCCGTAGGCGTAGGAAAGCGGTTCCTTGGGGCACGCGCACCACGTATGAAACCGCTTACTAGGTACGTCTCCCTTAGTTGCCTCTCCCTCACCTACTGCCTTCCGCTGATTGCCTGCAACAGACTCCGGCATCGCCTGGAGCCAGAATGCATTTTCCATTACAGCCGCAGCGCGGCTGGTAGAGGCACCCTGATGCACAAGAGCGCCGTAGACAATAGGGGCTAACAATACATTGACAAAAACGGTACTAGCTTGCCTTGAATTGAATTCGTAATTATTACACTTTGAGAAGATACCTTGCTGCCAATATAGAAGTATTACATATATGAGTTGAATTTTGTGAAGTGAGCCACTTTTTTTTCGAAGTTGTACTATCTTTCTGAAACTTTTGTTTGGTTCACAACAACAAGAAAAAAATACATTTGGGCCAGTTTTTCGAAATTCGAATTACTTTCAAGGTTATAGCTATCAACACTTTTCGAAATTCCTCACTTTTTGATGAATTTCTCACGATTGGTTAAACCGATTTTGCTAATTTTTTAAATATATATAAAAGATGGTATCTTCTTTCAAACGACGATTAAAATTTTTGCAAAACATTTTTTTTTGCAAACATTTTTCGCAATTTTTAACTTCTCCATCGTGGGCAGATGACGCTTTTGTGTGATTAGTAACTTTTAGCAAAAAAAATTTTTTTGGCACTCTAAGGGAGCGGGAGTTATTTGCATTTTTTTACAGACTAGTTAATTTTTCATGAAAGTTTTTTTCTCTACGTACTGTGTACTATGAAGGTAAAAAATGTAAATAACTTCCGCTCCCTTAGAGTGCCAAAAAATTCTTTTTTTCTAATAGTTACTAATGGAATGTGCAACAATATCATACAATATCATCATTTTTTGCAAAAATTTAAATCGTTGTTTGGTAGAAGATGCCATCTTTGATATATATTTAAAAAATTAGCAAAACGGTTTAACCAATCGTGAGAAATTCATCAAAAAGTGAGGAATTTCGAAAAGTGTTGATAGTTATAACTTTGAAAATAATTTTTTTTTTGTGGCTGCGCCATTTGAAGACTGTAGAACTACACCCCCGCAGAGAAAGGCTATATTATTTAAGCAAAAATATGTTTGAACGTATATGAAAAATGTATATTTTTTTGATATAATGTTGATCATATAATGAAAATTAATCATGTAGAATATCAATAAACAAAATTTAGTAAAAAAATTGGATCAAAAACAACAAAAAATACGGAAATATGATTTTTTTAAATTTAATACTAAATAAGTTTTGAAAAAGTAACTTTACAAATTTCCTTTAAGAATCTGTATCTATCTTTGTCGTACATGGATATTTGCATTTTTGTCAATTTTTGAAAGAAAAAATGGGAAATCGAAAAACATGCTAATTTTTGAAGGTAGATACTAGAAAACGGTTAGTCTGAGAAAATTTTGGTCAATGCAAATTTTGTAGGGAATTCGATTTCCTTCAAAAATATGTTCAGGTAAATGGTGTTTTACAACAATGGGTTGTCGTTTTTATACCAAATATGATGTAAAGTCTGTAAAATCTAAACTAGCGATGATAGACCTCTAGACTTTAATTTAAAAATCTGACAAAATTACAGTAATTTTTTTCACCTTTCTTAAAAAGAATATCAATATAAGTTTTGAAAAAAACCAAATTTGGAATTTTTGGATGCTGAATCCGAATTAGATATCAGAATTCTACAACGGGCCCGAGGTTCGGCCCTAACCGTGCAAAAAAGTCGAATATTATTTTGTGAAGGTTAGTGAAGAACTGCGACCTGTTAGGCTACTTCTGATCACGGATTTCGATTTAGCTCGCCAAAATACATGAAAATTAATGTATTCAGGTCACAGATCAGTCAACTTTTTGTTTGTTTTTTGTGGCTGCGCCATTTGAAGACTGTACAACTACACCCCCGCAGAGAAAGGCTATATTATTTAAGCAAAAATATGTTTGAACGTATATGAGAAATGTATATTTTTTTGATATAATGTTGATCATATAATGAAAATTAATCATGTAGAATATCAATAAACAAAATTTAGTAAAAAAAATTGGATCAAAAACAACAAAAAAAGACGGAAATATAATTTTTTTAAATTTAATACTAAATAAGTTTTGTAAAAGTAACTTTACAAATTTCCTTTAAGAATCTGTATCTATCTTTGTCGTACATGGATATTTGCATTTTTGTCAATTTTTGAAAGAAAAAATGGGAAATCGAAAAAACATGCTAATTTTTGAAGGTAGATACTAGAAAACGGCTAGTCTGAGAAAATTTTGGTCAATACAAATTTTGTAGGGAATTCGATTTCCATCAAGAATATGTTCAGGTAAATGGTGTTTTACAACAATGGTTTGTCGTTTTTAAAATGTTTTTATTAGGTCGCTTTCGTCGTTCTTGTGCCCGGATTTTTGCATTCGATTTTGAACCAACTTCCTGTTGTGCTAGGGTCTTGAAATTTTCACCACAGTTCAGGTCGCGATGACAATGCAATATTATGAAAAAAAAAAAAATTCCGATAGGTGGCGCGTGGGTCGCTATATTTTCTAAAATCGCATTTATGGTCCGATTTAGCTGAAATTCGGAACATGTATTACTACTATGAAAAGAAATATTTTCCTAAAAAAAATTCCGCTAGGTGGAGCTGAGGTCGGGGTAATAACAGCTGAAAATCCTAATTATGGACCGATTTAGCTGATATTTAGCGTGTGTATTACTTAATCAATTTCCAAATGTTCAAAAAAAAATTGGACCCGCTAGGTGGCGCGTGAGTCGTTCTATTAAAAAAATGCGAAGGTCTGTTTTCGGTGTCGATTAATTCGTTTTTCAACGAACTTCCCGTTGAGGTAGAATCTTGAAATTTTCATCATCGTTTAGTTTTCTGCCCCCACGCAATATAACAAAAAAATAATTCCGATAGGTGGCGCACGGGTAGAGATATTTGAAAAGTTTCATTTCCAGAGATTTTGCTTTGGATTTTGTACTAACTTCCCGTTGAGCTGGGGTTTTGAAATTTTCACCATCGTTCAGGTTTCGCTGACAATGCATTATACAAAAAAAATCCAAAATATTGCTTTAATTGCAAAAGTCCCATTTATCGGCCTATCTTCCTTATTGCTATCTGAATATTTCGTACACATGCTATAACGGGCATGCTATAATGCGTTTTCAGCGCCATAAACAGCATCGAAATTTCGAATATTTCATCTGCATACATTTAGGCGCAGTCACTGTTGCACAAAGGAAAGATAATGTGCTTTATAATGCTTAAAAAAGAATAATTTTATTCATGTAACCATAGACCCACCGCGTAAAGCGTGTAAACGTAGAAAATTGCCGAATGTGTAAATGAACTGTCAAAATTTTTATGGAACGAAGTTTATACAAATTCGGTAAACTTCCGCGAGGAGTTTAGTGTGTAAACACCTCGAAAATTTACCCAATTAGATTACGCTGTTCGACATGCAGTTTTTCAAAGCAGTCAATGCACACTAGACAGAAATAGAAGAAAATGCAAAAAAATTGGTCAAAAATTAAATTAATGGGAATTTCAAAATAAAAAGTATTCATATAAATGTATCTATAGCGTTCATGTTGTTGTTGTAGCGAGGTGTAGCCCTGCCTAAATGTCAGACAGGGTCATCCCGAGTGTATTGCTCTTGGCCGGGTCGATATAAGAAAATGGCCCGGGTCGTTTCGGCACGATGGGTACAGCACAAGTACTGGTACCGTTCTCGTAGAACCGGCAATACAAGAAACTAGCCGTGAAGGCTATGTAGGTCATTTAGCGTTACCATTGGGTGCACCAACTGGGAGGCGACCTACTTTTACACCCCAAATAACTGAGCTGTTAAATGTATACATTTACGCTTTCGTTAATATCCAATTACAATCTTAGAAATTTTCACAGACTCACAACTAAAAAGTATAAAATAAAAAATAGAATAAAAAAATATTTTTAATTTAAAATGTTTTTAAAATGAACTAAAAACTGGAAAATAATTTCCCCTCTGTCTACATAGATTCTTCACCACGTAAAGCTTATCCGGAACATTTGTGAGTGGGAATTCCTATAGGTATTAAATAGTACTTGGAGTTTGAAATGTATAAAAACATTTGGCGCTTGCTATATCGTGAAAAGATTTTTTTTTATAGAAAAGCTCATATCGGTAATAAGATTGTTAGAAATTAATGCGAACCATCTTTAGCGTGCGCCAATGTTTTTATACATTTCAAACTCCAAGTACTATTTAATACCTATAGGAATACCCACTCATAAATGTTCCGGATAAGCTTTACGTGGTGAAGAATCTATGTAGACAGAGGAGAAATTATTTTTCAGTTTTTAGTTCATTTTAAAAACATTTTAAATTAAAAATATTTTTTTATTCTATTTTTTATTATACCAAATATGATGTAAAGTCTGTAAAATCTAAACTAGCGATGATAGACCTCTAGACTTTAATTTAAAAATCTGAAAATTACAGTAATTTTTTTCACCTTTCTAAAAAAGAAAATCAATATAATTTTTGAAAAAATGAAATTTTTAATTTTTGGCCCAGTCTAATATATACATATGTATGTGTATAATTATCTTTTTTGAATGCTTTCTTCACACTGCTCCTGACTGGCGCAATAAAATAATTTTGTAAATAGTTAAAAACCACCCAAAACATTTTCTTCTGGCTGCGCCCCTGTCCTCAGTGCTGTGCGTCTATACCTAGCACGCACGTTCCCTGGCCGATGGCCTATCATAGGCCTTACTGAAGGCCGTAGGCGTAGGAAAGCTTCGACGTTGACCCCAGTATGAAACCGCTTACTAGGTACGTCTCCCTTAGTTGCCTCTCCCTCACCTACTGCCTTCCGCTGATTGCCTGCAACAGACTCCGGCATCGCCTGGAGCCAGAATGCATTTTCCATTACAGCCGCAGCGCGGCTGGTAGAGGCACCCTGATGCACAAGAGCGCCGTAGACAATAGGGGCTAACAATACATTGACAAAAACGGTACTAGCTTGCCTTGAATTGAATTCGTAATTATTACACTTTGAGAAGATACCTTGCTGCCAATATAGAAGTATTACATATATGAGTTGAATTTTGTGAAGTGAGCCACTTTTTTTTCGAAGTTGTACTATCTTTCTGAAACTTTTGTTTGGTTCACAACAACAAGAAAAAAATACATTTGGGCCAGTTTTTCGAAATTCGAATTACTTTCAAGGTTATAGCTATCAACACTTTTCGAAATTCCTCACTTTTTGATGAATTTCTCACGATTGGTTAAACCGATTTTGCTAATTTTTTAAATATATATAAAAGATGGTATCTTCTTTCAAACGACGATTAAAATTTTTGCAAAACATTTTTTTTTGCAAACATTTTTCGCAATTTTTAACTTCTCCATCGTGGGCAGATGACGCTTTTGTGTGATTAGTAACTTTTAGCAAAAAAAATTTTTTTGGCACTCTAAGGGAGCGGGAGTTATTTGCATTTTTTTACAGACTAGTTAATTTTTCATGAAAGTTTTTTTCTCTACGTACTGTGTACTATGAAGGTAAAAAATGTAAATAACTTCCGCTCCCTTAGAGTGCCAAAAAATTCTTTTTTTCTAATAGTTACTAATGGAATGTGCAACAATATCATACAATATCATCATTTTTTGCAAAAATTTAAATCGTTGTTTGGTAGAAGATGCCATCTTTGATATATATTTAAAAAATTAGCAAAACGGTTTAACCAATCGTGAGAAATTCATCAAAAAGTGAGGAATTTCGAAAAGTGTTGATAGTTATAACTTTGAAAATAATTTTTTTTTTGTGGCTGCGCCATTTGAAGACTGTAGAACTACACCCCCGCAGAGAAAGGCTATATTATTTAAGCAAAAATATGTTTGAACGTATATGAAAAATGTATATTTTTTTGATATAATGTTGATCATATAATGAAAATTAATCATGTAGAATATCAATAAACAAAATTTAGTAAAAAAATTGGATCAAAAACAACAAAAAATACGGAAATATGATTTTTTTAAATTTAATACTAAATAAGTTTTGAAAAAGTAACTTTACAAATTTCCTTTAAGAATCTGTATCTATCTTTGTCGTACATGGATATTTGCATTTTTGTCAATTTTTGAAAGAAAAAATGGGAAATCGAAAAAACATGCTAATTTTTGAAGGTAGATACTAGAAAACGGTTAGTCTGAGAAAATTTTGGTCAATGCAAATTTTGTAGGGAATTCGATTTCCTTCAAAAATATGTTCAGGTAAATGGTGTTTTACAACAATGGGTTGTCGTTTTTATACCAAATATGATGTAAAGTCTGTAAAATCTAAACTAGCGATGATAGACCTCTAGACTTTAATTTAAAAATCTGACAAAATTACAGTAATTTTTTTCACCTTTCTTAAAAAGAATATCAATATAAGTTTTGAAAAAAACCAAATTTGGAATTTTTGGATGCTGAATCCGAATTAGATATCAGAATTCTACAACGGGCCCGAGGTTCGGCCCTAACCGTGCAAAAAAGTCGAATATTATTTTGTGAAGGTTAGTGAAGAACTGCGACCTGTTAGGCTACTTCTGATCACGGATTTCGATTTAGCTCGCCAAAATACATGAAAATTAATGTATTCAGGTCACAGATCAGTCAACTTTTTGTTTGTTTTTTGTGGCTGCGCCATTTGAAGACTGTACAACTACACCCCCGCAGAGAAAGGCTATATTATTTAAGCAAAAATATGTTTGAACGTATATGAGAAATGTATATTTTTTTGATATAATGTTGATCATATAATGAAAATTAATCATGTAGAATATCAATAAACAAAATTTAGTAAAAAAAATTGGATCAAAAACAACAAAAAAAGACGGAAATATAATTTTTTTAAATTTAATACTAAATAAGTTTTGTAAAAGTAACTTTACAAATTTCCTTTAAGAATCTGTATCTATCTTTGTCGTACATGGATATTTGCATTTTTGTCAATTTTTGAAAGAAAAAATGGGAAATCGAAAAAACATGCTAATTTTTGAAGGTAGATACTAGAAAACGGCTAGTCTGAGAAAATTTTGGTCAATACAAATTTTGTAGGGAATTCGATTTCCATCAAGAATATGTTCAGGTAAATGGTGTTTTACAACAATGGTTTGTCGTTTTTAAAATGTTTTTATTAGGTCGCTTTCGTCGTTCTTGTGCCCGGATTTTTGCATTCGATTTTGAACCAACTTCCTGTTGTGCTAGGGTCTTGAAATTTTCACCACAGTTCAGGTCGCGATGACAATGCAATATAATGAAAAAAAAAAAAAAATCCGATAGGTGGCGCGTGGGTCGCTATATTTTCTAAAATCGCATTTATGGTCCGATTTAGCTGAAATTCGGAACATGTATTACTACTATGAAAAGAAATATTTTCCTAAAAAAAATTCCGCTAGGTGGAGCTGAGGTCGGGGTAATAACAGCTGAAAATCCTAATTATGGACCGATTTAGCTGATATTTAGCGTGTGTATTACTTAATCAATTTCCAAATGTTCAAAAAAAAATTGGACCCGCTAGGTGGCGCGTGAGTCGTTCTATTAAAAAAATGCGAAGGTCTGTTTTCGGTGTCGATTAATTCGTTTTTCAACGAACTTCCCGTTGAGGTAGAATCTTGAAATTTTCATCATCGTTTAGTTTTCTGCCCCCACGCAATATAACAAAAAAATAATTCCGATAGGTGGCGCACGGGTAGAGATATTTGAAAAGTTTCATTTCCAGAGATTTTGCTTTGGATTTTGTACTAACTTCCCGTTGAGCTGGGGTTTTGAAATTTTCACCATCGTTCAGGTTTCGCTGACAATGCATTATACAAAAAAAAATCCAAAATATTGCTTTAATTGCAAAAGTCCCATTTATCGGCCTATCTTCCTTATTGCTATCTGAATATTTCGTACACATGCTATAACGGGCATGCTATAATGCGTTTTCAGCGCCATAAACAGCATCGAAATTTCGAATATTTCATCTGCATACATTTAGGCGCAGTCACTGTTGCACAAAGGAAAGATAATGTGCTTTATAATGCTTAAAAAAGAATAATTTTATTCATGTAACCATAGATCCACCGCGTAAAGCGTGTAAACGTAGAAAATTGCCGAATGTGTAAATGAACTGTCAAAATTTTTATGGAACGAAGTTTATACAAATTCGGTAAACTTCCGCGAGGAGTTTAGTGTGTAAACACCTCGAAAATTTACCCAATTAGATTACGCTGTTCGACATGCAGTTTTTCAAAGCAGTCAATGCACACTAGACAGAAATAGAAGAAAATGCAAAAAAATTGGTCAAAAATTAAATTAATGGGAATTTCAAAATAAAAAGTATTCATATAAATGTATCTATAGCGTTCATGTTGTTGTTGTAGCGAGGTGTAGCCCTGCCTAAATGTCAGACAGGGTCATCCCGAGTGTATTGCTCTTGGCCGGGTCGATATAAGAAAATGGCCCGGGTCGTTTCGGCACGATGGGTACAGCACAAGTACTGGTACCGTTCTCGTAGAACCGGCAATACAAGAAACTAGCCGTGAAGGCTATGTAGGTCATTTAGCGTTACCATTGGGTGCACCAACTGGGAGGCGACCTACTTTTACACCCCAAATAACTGAGCTGTTAAATGTATACATTTACGCTTTCGTTAATATCCAATTACAATCTTAGAAATTTTCACAGACTCACAACTAAAAAGTATAAAATAAAAAATAGAATAAAAAAATATTTTTAATTTAAAATGTTTTTAAAATGAACTAAAAACTGGAAAATAATTTCCCCTCTGTCTACATAGATTCTTCACCACGTAAAGCTTATCCGGAACATTTGTGAGTGGGAATTCCTATAGGTATTAAATAGTACTTGGAGTTTGAAATGTATAAAAACATTTGGCGCTTGCTATATCGTGAAAAGATTTTTTTTTATAGAAAAGCTCATATCGGTAATAAGATTGTTAGAAATTAATGCGAACCATCTTTAGCGTGCGCCAATGTTTTTATACATTTCAAACTCCAAGTACTATTTAATACCTATAGGAATACCCACTCATAAATGTTCCGGATAAGCTTTACGTGGTGAAGAATCTATGTAGACAGAGGAGAAATTATTTTCCAGTTTTTAGTTCATTTTAAAAACATTTTAAATTAAAAATATTTTTTTATTCTATTTTTTATTATACCAAATATGATGTAAAGTCTGTAAAATCTAAACTAGCGATGATAGACCTCTAGACTTTAATTTAAAAATCTGAAAATTACAGTAATTTTTTTCACCTTTCTAAAAAAGAAAATCAATATAATTTTTGAAAAAATGAAATTTTTAATTTTTGGCCCAGTCTAATATATACATATGTATGTGTATAATTATCTTTTTTGAATGCTTTCTTCACACTGCTCCTGACTGGCGCAATAAAATAATTTTGTAAATAGTTAAAAACCACCCAAAACATTTTCTTCTGGCTGCGCCCCTGTCCTCAGTGCTGTGCGTCTATACCTAGCACGCACGTTCCCTGGCCGATGGCCTATCATAGGCCTTACTGAAGGCCGTAGGCGTAGGAAAGCTTCGACGTTGACCCCAGTATGAAACCGCTTACTAGGTACGTCTCCCTTAGTTGCCTCTCCCTCACCTACTGCCTTCCGCTGATTGCCTGCAACAGACTCCGGCATCGCCTGGAGCCAGAATGCATTTTCCATTACAGCCGCAGCGCGGCTGGTAGAGGCACCCTGATGCACAAGAGCGCCGTAGACAATAGGGGCTAACAATACATTGACAAAAACGGTACTAGCTTGCCTTGAATTGAATTCGTAATTATTACACTTTGAGAAGATACCTTGCTGCCAATATAGAAGTATTACATATATGAGTTGAATTTTGTGAAGTGAGCCACTTTTTTTTCGAAGTTGTACTATCTTTCTGAAACTTTTGTTTGGTTCACAACAACAAGAAAAAAATACATTTGGGCCAGTTTTTCGAAATTCGAATTACTTTCAAGGTTATAGCTATCAACACTTTTCGAAATTCCTCACTTTTTGATGAATTTCTCACGATAGGTTAAACCGATTTTGCTAATTTTTTAAATATACATAAAAGATGGTATCTTCTTCCAAACGACGATTAAAATTTTTGCAAAACAATTTTTTTTGCAAACATTTTTCGCAATTTTTAACTTCTCCATCGTGGGCAGATGACGCTTTTGTGTGATTAGTAACTATTAGCAAAAAAATTTTGTTTGGCACTCTAAGGGAGCGGAAGTTATTTACATTTTTTTACAGACTAGTTAATTTTTCATGAAATTTTTTTTTCTCTACGTACTGTGTACTATGAAGGTAAAAAATGTAAATAACTTCCGCTCCCTTAGAGTGCCAAAAAATTCTTTTTTTCTAATAGTTACTAATGGAATGTGCAACAATATCATACAATATCATCATTTTTTGCAAAAATTTGAATCGTTGTTTGGTAGAAGATGCCATCTTTGATATATATAAAATTTGCAAAATCGGTTTAACCAATCGTGAGAAATTCATCAAAAAGTGAGGAATTTCGAAAAGTGTTGATAGTTATAACTTTGAAAATAATTCGAATTTCGAAAAATTGTTATATATGTATTTTTGTGTAATCGTTGTGAGCCATACTACCAACTTTCATTAAAATACATGGCCGTCGAAAAAATTGTAGGTGGCTCAGTTCACAAATTCAAGTCATATGACAATTTCAAGTCACCTCGTAGTATGTATTGATATACAGCGAAAACTAATAAAATTTTTAATTTAATTTTGATACGATGTCAATTCCAAATCAGGTTGGTCAAAGCTGTTTGAAAATCAGCCCAGAAATACCAAAGTTATACACATTCTAGTAAGGCTATATAGCTACATTTGGTATATCGATATTCATAATCTAGAAAATTATTTCAAAATCAACAAGTGTTTTTGATGTCAAATCCACACGAATACTTCTGTGGGTTTTATGTATTAGACCCCTGCATGAATGGATTCAAACTTTGAGTACAATAGAATACAGTATTTGAATTTTCCTTTTGAAGAACGAAAAAACTCAGCCTTGAATATTTTATATTTTGAATATCCAGTTTGCCTAAAATTTTCAAAATTAAAAAAGAGAATATGAATGAATGAATGAAAATAATTTTATTCATTCTGATTCAAAACAAATATATTGGCTACACAGCTTACAATTTCACATATTTTTTGTATAAAGGTGTAGAGTATTAGTAATTTTGGCTTTATAGAACATAAATGGGTGTATTTTATTTGTAATTGTAGAGTTTTGAGTTTTGTGAGGGTTAGAAATACATCTACTCATTCCCTGTCATCTACAGTATTCCCTGTCCGGAATTGTGATTTGAAATTTCTTCTCGAAACAGTACTTTGATGTGCAGTAGTCCGAACTGTACGCTGGGAGATTGTTTAGGATGGATGAGTGACCTTCACTAAGGGACCTCCATCCTGGCAGACACCTCATTCGCAAAGCGGAACATGCCGCAAAAAGTTTACCGCATAAATCAATCGGTAGAATGTTCAGGATTGCATTCAACTCGTAAAGCGCACTGTACTCTTTGCAATACGGTGATATTTGAGCCCTTGTCCAGACCCGTCCACCAGACAAGGACTCCATACCAGAGAATTGGACTTACCACAGCGGTATAGAGTCAAAGTGTGATTTTAAGGGTCATACCCCATTTTTTCCCTATGGCACCCTTGCAAGAGTAAAGGGCCACGAGTGCCTTTTTTGAGCGCTCCTGGATATTTTCTTTCCATGTAAGCTTTTTGTCGTTGATAACTCCCAGATATTTAGCGGAGTCACCAAGTTTAAGGGTGGTATTACCTATTGCTGGTAGCTGTAACACCGGCATTTTGTATTTCCTGGTGAACAGAACCAACTCCGGTTTGGTCGGGTTAACACCCAGACCTTTATTCCTGGTCCACCTGCCAGGATTTCCAGCAGTCCATTTACTGTGGCTACCCATAGAAGAGGGGAGAGGATCGTGTAACGCTGTCTTTGTGGATTTACCCTTCATATATGCATGCTGCGATGGTGCGATTCTGCTCTCTAGCTTATCGCTAATATGGGGCTCCACCAGCCGCTCCAGTACCTTGAGTTGAAAGGACGCCAGACTAATCGGTCTAAAACCCTTTGGGCCAACATGAGAAGTTCTACCTGCCTTAGGTATACAAATTACCCTAGAATCTCTCCAAGGGTTAGGAGGGATGTAACAGAAAGTAAGCACTCCCCTATATATCGCAAGCAACCAAGAGATGCTCTATTCCATTGATTGCTGAAGTTGTATAGGCGCTATGCCATCTAGACCCGGTGCTTTAAGTGGTTTGAACGAACCAAAGGCCCACTCTAATCTTTTATTGGTAAGGAACTGCTCCAGGTCAAGTTCCACGTGCCCAATATGCGGTTGATACCTACGAGTATAATCGTTTTTCGCGTCTGGAAAGTGAGTATGGAGGAGGAGTTGCAACGCTTTCTCCCCCGTGTTGGTCCAAGACCCATCCGGGTTTTTCAAATACCCCGGCCCACTACCAGGTGCTTTGGATAGAATCTTCCTTAACCTAGAACCCTCTGATACAGATTCTAAACCACTACAGAAATCTCTCCAGGAGGCTCTTTTTGATTTCCTGAGTTCCCTCTTATATACTCTTAGAGTGCTCTTTATATGCATCCCACTGCGAGACCTCATTCGAGGCCTTAGCACCATTGCAAAGCTGGTCTGCAAAGCTTCCTATATCTATCCAGCTCAGGGTTCCACCAGGGTGGTTTTTGCTTACACCTAGCCCTTTTAATGGGGCAGGCCTTTCCAAACCTGCCTGACATGCTTTGGTAAACTTAACTTTGGTGAACTTATCCTGTATTCGTTTAGTGTCCTTAGGTGTATCGGGATGATCATCTGAAAGGTACTTATCCAGTTCCTTTCTATACGTATGCCAATTGGCGTTTTTAAGGTTTCTGTACGGAGAGGAGGTAGACGGTACGCCTTCCAAATCGAAGCGGATGTAGCGATGGTCGGAGAAGGAGTGTTCATCGTCTACCATCTAATTTCTGCCCCAGGCTGGGTTGTGTTAGTTGGCATCGCCCCCTGCGATGACGTGTCCGTTGGCTTGCTCGAAGAGCCTACGACAACCTGCGTTGGAGATGGCTCGTCGTGCGCCATATAAGTTGAGGTCAATGTACATACTGTTCCATTGACTTTTATTTGGATGGATGTCGTATCCTCGTCACTAAATTGTGGAAGAAATAAAGTATGTATGTTACAGTAGCACCACTTATCAGTGAAAAACCTGCTGCCTTCAGCCCGCATATACTGTACTCTACCACCACCTTTGTTGCCAGAAGGAGCAGCAGCGCAGCCGCAGTTGCTTTACTGTGGTGAAGGTTGTTTTGTAGCACCTGCATAATCATGGTTACTACGCCTCTCCACCACCGTAACTTTGCCAAAGTCCTCATCGGACATAGGTTCATCACCTGAGTGCGCCTCGCACCACCTAGCGAAGCCTAGGAAAGAATGCAGTGAGGATGTCGATGAGGCTTCGTCCTGCACCGAGCCATCCAGCGGATTGGCCCGGTTGGTTTCGATAACCTCATCCCCTCATCACCGTCGTCCTTCTCCAGCCCCTGCACCAGGTCAGCCACTGGCCTATGGTCATTAGAGTAGACCTTAACTTTGGATTCTATGAAGCCAAAGTTCACTATACCTTTCCTCCTTTCAAGGAGAGGGATTGATTCCCTGTTCAGCATCAAGGCCGCCTGATGCGTTGCTTGGTGCTCGTCACCAATCTAAGGATGCTCCAGTTACCGGTTGAAAGATCCGGATTATAAGCCCTGAAAACCTCTAGGACCTTGGCTGGCCTCAGGGGCTTGGAAGGAATCCAAACCCTAGCCCTGGGTCTACATGGGACTTCATCGAGACCCACGGCCCTGATAGCCGCACCAGGGTAGGCCGCCTACATCTTCTCCACTGCCATTTCCAAGAGGGGATGGGTCCAGGAAACTCGGCCAAGGCACTGACCGAGTGAGTGGCCCCCTCGGCCCGCACCCAGTCCCACTTATTCCGGAGGTACCCTTCCCCTGAAGGATTAGACTCAAAGACCCCCAGAAGTATGCTACCTTTAGTAACTTCCGCAAACGTAGGGCCTTGGACCCTAACCCTTTTAGGATTAGAGCTACCTCCCTCCTCCATAGACCTGTTACGCTTCTCGGTCCCTTTTTCCTCAGCCGGACGACCTCCGTCGAAGTCCGGAACAACACCTTTGGCCCACTCTATCTCGGCCTTTATTTCTGCCAGATCACCAGGCAGCGCCTTGGTAAGTAAATCAGGCGTATGCCAGGATCTCCTCAAGATCCTCAGCCAGGGGGTGATTTTAGGGGTTTAAACCACCCCTGAGATATAAAACTGTATATGTGAAAACTAGTTTTCATGACATGTTTGCACTAAGATACAGGGTCATAAGTGTGCAAAGGTACGAAAAACCGGGTTTGACCCCTAACTCAAGATTTTGAGTGTGTCCGACAAATTTCTTGTACGCAGTTCTTCTTATCTCATTAATATCTACCAGAAAAATGCTATCTCGTCCCAGGTATTTTTTTCGTGTTGCGCAGTGTAATAGATTCAATGACAAATAAGAAAAGAAGGCTGGCCCTTGTTATATAAACTAACATTTATTGGCAGGTATATATGTATGTATGTATATAATACTGGGACAAAAATTCCAAATTTGGTTTTTTTTTCAAAACTTATTTTGATTTTCTTTCTAAGAAAGGTGAAAAAAATTACTGTAATTTTTCAGATTTTTATATTAAAGTCTAGAGGTCTATCATCGCTAGTTTAGATTTTACAGACTTCACCTCCAATTTGGTATAAAAACGACAAATCATTGTTGAAAAACAGCATTTACCTGAACATTTTTTTGTAGGAAATTGAATTCCCTACAAAAGCTACCTAGACTGAAATTTTCTCAGAATTCCCGATTTTGGTTTGAAAATTTGCGAAACATGAAAAAATCAACATCGAATAAACATATTCTTAGGGGAAATTGGATGCTGAATCCGAATTAGATATCAGAACTCTACAACGGGCCCGAGGTTCGGCCCTAACCGTGCAAAAAAGTCGAATATTATTTTGTGAAGGTTAGTGAAGAACTGCGACCTGTTAGGCTACTTCTGATCACGGATTTCGATTAAGCTCGCCAAAATACATGAACATTAATGTATTGAGGTCACAGATCAGTCAACTTTTTGTTTTTTTTTGTGGCTGCGCCATTTGAAGACTGTACAACTACACCCCCGCAGAGAAAGGCTATATTATTTAAGCAAAAATATGTTTGAACGTATATGAGAAATGTATATTTTTTTGATATAATGTTGATCATATAATGAAAATTAATCATGTAGAATATCAATAAACAAAATTTAGTAAAAAAATTGGATCAAAAACAACAAAAAAAATACGGAAATATGATTTTTTTAAATTTAATACTAAATAAGTTTTGAAAAAGTAACTTTACAAATTTCCTTTAAGAATCTGTATCTATCTTTGTCGTACATGGATATTTGCATTTTTGTCAATTTTTGAAAGAAAAAATGGGAAATCGAAAAAACATGCTAATTTTTGAAGGTAGATACTAGAAAACGGTTAGTCTGAGAAAATTTTGGTCAATGCAAATTTTGTAGGGACTTCGATTTCCTTCAAAAATATGTTCAGGTAAATGGTGTTTTACAGCAATGGGTTGTCGTTTTTATACCAAATATGATGTAAAGTCTGTAAAATCTAAACTAGCGATGATAGACCTCTAGACTTTAATTTAAAAATCTGACAAAATTACAGTAATTTTTTTCACCTTTCTTAAAAAGAAAATCAATATAATTTTTGAAAAAATGAAATTTTTAATTTTTGGCCCAGTCTAATATATACATGTGTATGTGTATAATTATCTTTTTTGAATGCTTTCTTCACGCTGCTCCTGACTGGTGCAATAAAATAATTTTGTAAATAGTTAAAAACCACCCAAAACATTTTCTTCTGGTTGCGCCCCTGTCCTCAGTGCTGTGCGTCTATGCCTAGCACACACGTTCCCTGGCCGATGGCCTATCATAGGCCTTACTGAAGGCCGTAGGCGTAGGAAAGCGGTTCCTTGGGGCACGCGCACCAGCTTCGACGTTGACCCCAGTATGAAACCGCTTACTAGGTACGTCTCCCTTAGTTGCCTACTGCCTTCCGCTGATTGCCTGCAACAGACTCCGGCATCGCCTGGGGCCAGAATGCATTTTCCATTACAGCCGCAGCGCGGCTGGTAGAGGCACCCTGATGCCCAAGAGCGCCGTAGACAATAGGGGCTAACAATACGTTGACAAAAACGGTACTAGCTTGCCTTGAATTGATTTCGTAATTATTACACTTTGAGAAGATACCTTGCTGCTAATATAGAAGTATTACATATATGAGTTGAATTTTGTGAAGTGAGCCACTTTTTTTTCGAAGTTGTACTATCTTTCTGAAACTTTTGTTTGGTTCACAACAACAAGAAAAAAATACGTTTGGGCCAGTTTTTCGAAATTCGAATTATTTTCAAGGTTATAGCTATCAACACTTTTCGAAATTCCTCACTTTTTGATGAATTTCTCACGATTGGTTAAACCGATTTAATTAACAAGGTGCTAACAATAAGCGACAAACAATTTTGGAACAAAAATATTGGTAAAATGAACGAAATTTTAAGAAATAACAATTATCCGAGCACCCTAATAAAAAGTCTAACTGAACAAAAAGTACTTGAAATGAACAGCCAACAAAGTAAAACAACACGAGAAGAGACAGAAACAAAACAATACTTCAGTGTAACATATATACCGAAACTCACAGAAAACTTTAGCAAATCACTCACCAACAACAAACAGAATATATCACTCGCCTACAAATCGAACCAAACATTATCGACGATATTTACAAAAACAAAAAGCCCTATTGAAAAACTACAGCAAAGCAATGTAGTCTACGAAATAACATGCAAAGGAAATGAAAACGAAGACTGTAATCGTATATATATCGGTCAGACGCGAAGGGCGTTAAAAGTTCGGCTAACCGAGCATACAGCTGACATAAAGAAAAAGAAACAAAGCACGGCATTATCACAGCACACAACAGAAAACGGTCATACAGCTGATTTAGCGAATATACGAATAATTGATAAAAACAAACAAGGAAAAACCAGATTAACATTGGAAAGCTTGAGAATTTTACAAAATAGAGACAAAACAATAAACAAAAAAGAAGACACCGATGGTATTAGTTTAGTATGACAAAGATACCACACAAGAATGGTACTAGCAACAATTTAGAATAATTTAGTATTTTTATGCATAATAAATATGTAAGTGTGATAAATGTTCACTCGGGATTTTATGTGTTGATTTGTGATTTGTGATATTTATCATGTATTTATGTGTATATAAAAATGTGATGTAATATTAGCTTTCATTTATGTTTTTTACAAGTTTTTAATGTTTTTGTTGTTTTTCTTAAATAAACAGATGTCCCCCTGAAGAAGCTAGAGAGACTAGCGAAACGTCGGGTAGAAAGATGAAATAAAGTTTTTATTTTGCATCTAATATACATTGGTCAAAAAAGCCTAACCAAAAATTTAATTGAAAATAATTTTATTCATTCTGATTCAAAACAAATATATTGGCTGCAAAGCTTACAATTTCACATATTTTTTGTATAAAGGTGTAGAGTATTAGTAATTTTGGCTTTTTTTGAGTTTTGTGAGGGTTAGAAATACATCTGGCTAAAAGTTCTTGGTTAAGTTGGCTGCAATAAATACCACTGCATTTGGTTTTCAATCCTGAAATATTTCAGAAAAATTCTTGAAAAAACCCTAGTAAAAGTATTTATTATAATCGGTATACAAATATGGGAATATACAAACATGGGTATCGTCGGTGATTATGCAAAACCACTCATCGGGCATCTAAGAGACAGCGTAAACGACGTTTGTGACAAACACTTTTATAGCCCTTGTAATTAAGACTTGTTCCTTTATTCTCAAGAAAACTTCATTTCTCAAATATCGCATACACCGTTGTGAAAATGCCCGTTACGTCGTTTTGCAGAATCACCGACGATATGTTTCTTTAACAGAAAAATTATCTAACCACTTTTGTTTAGACTGGACTTAAGTCTATTTTGAAGATATATGTATGAAATGCCCATGTAGCATTCAAATTTGCAATCCAACATTCAATTCTAAAAACTTTCACAGAAATGGTTGTTGGGATATCTTCATAGATTTAAAATAAAAATGTGAAAATATGAATTCAATTTCGTTTGAAATTTTTTGAATATACAAAGTAGACATTTATTTCAAACAGCCAGGTATTCAAATTCAAAGCAGAGCAAAGCCAATTCAATTCAATTCAAATTCAATATGAATGATTCATTTGCCGTTTTGGATGGAGTCATGCAGAGGTCTATTATGTATCAATTTTCGACTGCTTTGCTGTAGAGAATCGATGTGATAAATCTAGCTGTAACATATTTTTATATTCGATATAGCTTTGCTGCTATTGAGCCGGTAAGAAAATGATTAAGATAAATTTTGTTTGAAATTAATTAACCCTTTCGCGGACGCACGAATTTTAGTAAATGTTCCCAGAATGACACAAGCATTTATTTGGCTTATAAAACCGATAATTGAATTCCGATTTCAGTTTTGGGTTTGTGGTTTATTGAATATTTAATTTTTACTCAAAACAAAAAAATTATAAAATGTCGACATACCCCGACGTGTCCTAGTTAGGGATTTTGATTTGTTATAGGGACACGTCGGATATGCTCGACGTCGGACAGAGCCGACATGTCCTATTTCATGCAATATGATGTTACTGTGGGACACGTCGTCATTATCTGACAATAAAAGTGTATTTTTCTTTTTGTGTAATTAGGCTAAAATACAACAAATAATATGAAAGAATATTCAGTTTCATAGAAAAAAGGTTAATTTATTTAAAAAAAATAAAAAAATTCGATTCACAGTCCATTCATTTGGTTTTTGTGTACATAACTAAAATTAATGTTTTTAAAATAAGCAAAAAAAAAAAAATTAAAAAAAAATCGATTTCACAGTCAATTCATTATTTTCATATTTTCATCTGCTTCTACATCGTCCGATCCGGAGTCATTGGATTCACCATCGCTGCCAATGCATGCACGTTCCTCATCACTATCAACGTTGTCGTCACTTGATGATGAATTTTCCATGACGTAGTCCGAATCGCCATCGCCGTCAGTTTGATACGGGTCCTCTTCTGACGAATCGTCGGTACAGCACTCATCAAAAAATTTTTGTAAATGTGCTTGTTGTTTTTCGTGATCCATTTCTATAAGTTAATTTTTTTCAGTGTCAAAGCAAAAATAACACAGGGAAAAAGAAAGTAAAAAAAATAAAACTTACCAAAAATATTACGTCCTCACGCAATGACACTTTTTTTGCAACTGTGCAAAAATACAAATAAGTACGTCCTGACGCAATGACACTTTTTTTGCAACTGAGCAAAAATACATATAAGTACGTCGGCTATAACCGACGTGATGTTTTTGTCCCACTCAGGAAAATTTCCGTTATAGTTAACAAAAAAAAAAACAAAACAAATCGAATTGGGACACTAACTTAAATCTGATTGCTTCTGCAGGGGCGCACAGTAAGCTACTACATATAAAACCAATGCAGTAGACGTCGCCTATGTCCGACGTGTTTATATACGATTTTTTTTCTATGTCGGCATATACCGACGTGTCCCAATTTAAGCCATTCGTTGTGTCGGACTATGCCGACGTGTCCGCGAAAGGGTTAAGCTTTAAACCCACATAAAAATCAAGGCAAAAAAATTATCTGTTTTCGATGTATTTAACAATTAAGGAAGATGTGACATGGAATTTGTAAAATTTCTGGACTAAACCTTATTAGCAGGTTAAACCCAATAAAAATCAAGGCAAAAAATTATCCCTTTTCGATGTATTTAACAATTCAGGAAGATGTGACTTGGAATTTGTTAAATACATCGAAAAGGGATAATTTTTTTGCCATGATTTTTATGTGGGTTTAAAGCTTATTCAATTTCAAACAAAATTTATCTTAATCATTCCCTTATCGGCTCAATAGTAGCAAAGCTCTTAAACTGGGCATCTGATTGAAAACCATTATATGACGGATTTTTAGAGCTATCGAAGACCTTTGATGCGGTGAATAGAGCGGGAAGGTAGTGACATATGCAGACGATTTAGCTATTGCATATAGGGGTAAATCCCACAGACCCTTTGCGACTTGATGCAAGTAGCACTGCCAGAGGTTTCCTCATGGTGCTCTCACTCTGGACTGAGGGTCAACCCGGGAAAAGTAGTGCTTGTTCTTTACACCACCCGTTTCACGTACTGCCGGTTCTGCGAGAACGGTATTTGTACTTGTACATTACCCTTCGTACCGAAACGACCCGGGTTTTTTTTTTTTATAATGACCCGGCCAAGAGCAATACATTTCGAAGTGACCCTGTCTAACGCGTCACGATTCCCTCACCTATTGTCATCCCCGGAACAGCCCCTTGCAGCACGGCTGCTCCTTATTCTCTTGATCCGGGCTGGCATTGAGCCAAATCCTGGACCAAGAGAATGCTTCTGCTGCGTTTGCCGGAAGAAAATATACACAAGACGATCACACTAAGTACAGTGTGCATCATGCAAAGGTTGGTTGCATAAATCTAGTTGCTCCGGACTAGATCCTAAAACACACCGGCCCACTAGTTTCTTCAAAAGTTTTGTGGAGCCCTGCTGTTCACGTCCTAGGACGTCCCGAGGCAAGCGACGTTCTAATGTTGCATTATCGCCTTCCATAAATCAAGTCTCCACGACCTGCAATACTTATATTGCCCAGCAGAATATGTGTGTTCCCGGCTATAGCTCGCTTCCTAGTGCGTCAACATCACAAGCATCCACTCATGGCTACTTTCTTCGTAGCACATCAGTTGATGTTTTTAGCACTACCGAGCTTCAGCCCCCGTCTCTGAACCCCTTACTAACTTCTTCCGGCATTAACACGAATGCAAGTCAAGGCCATCAACTTCTGGTCCCTCACTCTTCGTGTACTGTATGTCGGCATAGGATATATGCGTCTGTGGCATCGGTCAAGTGCAATTCCTGCCTAGGCCGATGTCACCTACGCATATGTTCTGGGCTCGCTGATGTGTTTGTCGCGCCTTGCTGTCGAGTTGTGCAGCCCTCAACGCCGACGGATGTACACTCATCTAATAATGAACGAAATCCGCCGGCTTCAGGACTGCAACGGAGATCAATATCGCGACCTAGCCTACCACCATCTAGGCGTACAGATCAGTCTTTAACTCCCAGAGTGGCCGTTGCCTCTCCTTCGCAATTTAAATTGTTGCAATTTAACTGCAACGGCTTGACCGGCAAGATAGCGGAGATAACCACATTTATGCAGCTACATAAAATCAAAATTGCTGCAACCTAGGAGGCAAAACTTGGTCCCCACTCGAATCTCCGAGCGAGTGGAGGCTACCACGTTCTCCGGCATGACCGTACGGACGGCGGAGGTGGTCTCGCGTCCCTTGTTCACCATACGGTGCAGTATAGGGAATTTGATATCAACACTGACCAAAGAGACTTACCCTTAGAGTGTCAGGGTAAAGTTATACAAGCGGGTGGTGTTGATCTCGAGCTAATCAATATATACATTCCTCCCGTCACCTGCTGCCCCAGAAGTTATCGTCCTGACCTTAGGACGTTTCTTTGTGGCGATAACCGTATCATCATGGGCGATTTTAATGCCCACCATGATATGTCGTATTCACACCTTTCTGTGGACGGCAGAGGACGGGAATTAGCCGAGCAAATTGACACTTCCTCTTTCTGTACTGTGAACGGAGACACCCCAACAAGGATGGCTGTTAACTGCAGTAGCTGCCCAGACTTAACTATTGTTAGCCCGGGGTTAATTAACAGCATAAACTGGCAACCTATGGTGGCCTTGTCATCCGACCACCTGCCAATCATTCTGTCAGTCGATCGTGCCACGGATTTCATCACGTCGGAGAAAAGAACATACGTGAATTTCAAAAAGGCTAATTGGGTCGGCTTTTTGGAATTCACGGAGAGCTCCTTTGGTGATCTTCCCATTCCCACTGATGTACACGTCGGCGATCGTAACATACTTGAGGTCATTAAAAAGGCTACAGCCCGTTTTATACCAGCTGGTAGAATAAAAAATATCAGGCCTAACTTCCCAGCTGAGGCCGCAGCCTTGGCCAATGAACGTGACCTCATACGCAACATCGATCCCTCTGACCCACAGATCGGTGATCTCAACGTGGAAATCAGGCGGCTGGTTAACGTACACAAACAAACCAAATGGGAGGAGCACCTTAGGTCTTGTAACCTCTCTACCGGTGTTGGGAAATTATGTCCACCGTCAAGTCCTTGTCGAATCCTTCGGGTCCACCAAAAAATGTCGACATCACCTTTGGTGAAATGTGCGCAAGCTTTTTGTCGACAGTATGTCCCACACCCTGCGCAAGATAGGACAAGACGTGGAATCTTCAGGCGCGCGCATAAACACAAAAACTATGCGCCCTTTCCCATCACCGCTACAGAGGTTCAAGAGGCCATCCGGAAGGCCAAAAATTCCAAAGCCATCGGCCCTGATGGCATAGCTATGGTGCATCTCAAGCATATCGGCCCAGCGGGTGTCAAATATTTAACTGCGTCTTCAATCTGTCTTTGATCACAGCTGTCATACCCGACAAATGGAAGCAGGCAACTGTGATCCCACTACTAAAGCCTGGCTAGCCAGCTAACGTTGGGGAGTCATATCGTCCGATATCACTCCTCTCGCCAGTAGTAAAGACACTTGAAGCGGCCCTACTCCCGCTCTACACATCACACTTGATGTTAGCCGAGCACCAACATGGCTTCAGGAAAGGCAGGAGCACAACATCTGCTCTAAATGTCATAAACACTCAGATAACTGACGGTCTAAATCAAAACAGACCTAATGACAGGACGGTTCTAGTTGCACTCGATCTGAGTCAAGCTTTTGACACAGTAAATCATGGGCAGCTTGTATCCGATTTGGAAGACTCGTCACTCCCCCCCTGTCTCAAGCGTTGGACCGCCAATTATCTCAGTGGTCGTCGGTCGTCTGTTGTATTCAGAAACAAAAAATCTAAAGCCAGGAAGATCAAACAAGGGGTACCGCAGGGTGGTGTCCTTTCCCCGTTATTGTTTAACTTCTATATTTCGAAGCTTCCTCCTCCACCAGAAGAAGTTACGATTGTTTCTTACGCAGACGATTGCACAATATTGGCTACTGGTACTTCCGTTGATGAGCTGTGCCCCTCTATAGTCGAGTTCTTCACCGCCCGAAGTCTTCGGCGACCCTACTCACGACGTGGACAGCGCAGGTTGGCATGGAACTAGAAATTTATGTAGGTGATCATAAAATACCTACTGTCGCTCACCCAAAAATCTTAGGAGTGACTTTCGACACATGCACACTTTCGCTGCCCATTCAGCTGCAATTGTATCAAAATTACAGAGCCGTAACAAAATCCTCAAGTCACAAGCCGGCAGTACTTGGGGTAAAGACAAAGGAACGTTGCTGGTAACGTACAAGGCAATTGGTCGGGCGATCCTGAACTATGCGTCGCCGATATGGTCGCCGGGGCTTGCAGACGTTCACTGGAATCAGCTTCAGGCCTGTCAAAACACCGCGCTCAGAACCGCTACGGGGTGCGTCCTTATGTCACCTATATCTCATATACACAATGAGGTGGAAATGCTTCCAGTTAGGGAGCATAATGAAATGTTAAACAAGCAGTACCTACTGAACTGCTGTATACCACAGCATCCCGGTAGACAACTGCTGGAACTCATTCCGCCTCCTAGGACCATAAGGTCGCATTTACGCAAACATTTTGATGAGATCCGACACTATATTACAACGTCTGTTGGCCATTACTCTGCGCTCTGTCCGCTAAACATTGGCTTACATGCTGCAACACCTGGCATTTCTGAAGAGGAGCGTCATCTTCCTCGAGGGACAAGGGTCACTCTGGCTCAATTACGCTCTGGATATTGTAGCAGGTTAAACTCCTACATATCCAGACTGAAACGTGTCGAATGTATGTCCGGCATGCGGCTCGTCCCCCCACAATACCAATCACTTATTCACTTGCTCTTCTGAGCCCACTCTTCTAACACCCATCTCTCTTTGGTCCAACCCTATTGAAACTGCCAGTTTTCTTGGACTCCCGTTAGAAGATATTGATGACAATTAGGTTAAGGAAAAATACGCGTTGGGCAGGACTACACCTCGTTACAACAACAACTACAACAACCACCGTTAAACCCACCAAAACTGAAACTGAAAGCGTGTGAAAGCGTGGGAATTTTGCCAATTGATCTGGAGGGGTTCCGGTCAGCGGCAGCATCAGCTCTGCACCTAAGGGAAATGTCCAGCTGTTCCAGTATTCTGGAATTATACAGTTTTCTCCCTCTAAGCACAGATCGTTGTGCGACCTTTACAGTCGGGGATAGCTGTTTCAAAATAAACATTCCAGCAGAGAAGACGGGGATAGGACGGATCGGTGTCCCGCTACTAATGGCGGCACTTCCACATACACCGACGGCTCGAAGTTGGACGGCAGGGTTGGAGGATTAGTTTATTCAAGGGATTTATACCTTGAGCTCTCCTTCAGACTGTGGCGTCTTCCAGGCGGAAGTCTCGGCAATCCTGGACGCCGCGGCCTGGATAAGCAAACGTGCTATCGGAGAAGATATCGTTATTTTCAGCGACAGCCAAGCGGCCATCAAACCCATTGGCTCCTACTCGTTGAACTCTGAACTGACGCTCAGCTGTCGTCGATCTCGTGAGGAGATGGCCCAACATCGCGTAAACCTCACATGGGTCCCGAGGCATAGGGACATTGAGGGAAACTGTAAGGTAGACGAGCTTGCCAGGCAGGGCACGTCCAAGCAGGTTCTTCGGGATAAAGAGCGCTTAGGTATGCAAACTAATGCTAAAGGAGCACACAATCCGCCAAGCCAACGAAAGATGGCTGCTATCCTCAGGGTGCCGGATATCCAAACAAACCTGGCCAAAATGGGATCTTAAAAGGTCTAGACGCATTTATGCCCTAACTAGGAGGGAAATCTCCATACTGATAGGGGTATTAACCGGTTACTACCTTATTGGTAGGCATGCAGAAAGGCTAGGTGTGCCCTACCCACGATGCTGCAGGAGTTGCAAAGAAGAGTAAGAAGAGCTAACGGTGGAGAACCTCATCTGCAACTTCCCGGCTATAAGCGACGCGAGAATGCGCTTTTTAGGAGTTTCCTTCCTGGATAGCCTACGCCAGGTCGTGGAGCTGGATATAAAGGACCTGATGGCCTTCATCAAGTCATCTAAATGGTTCGAGGAGGAGTAACGGTGTCGGTTTAGGAGGGTCAGTCCGGGAGTTTTCCATGTAGAGAATCCCGAAACATGTAGATTGAACCGTTTTCTTGGGGAGGTACAGTGTCCCATTATTCCCTGTCCGGAATTGTGATTTGAAATTTCTTCTCGAAACAGTACTTTGATTGCAGTAGTCCAAACTGTACGCTGGGAGATTGTTTAGGATGGATGAGTGGCCTTTACTAAGGGACCTCCATCCTGGTAGACACCTCATTCTCAAAGCGGAACATGCCCCAAAAAGTTTACCGCATAAATCAATCGGTAGAATGTTCAGGATTGCATTCAACTCGTCTGTCGCTGTTGTGCGCAGCGCCCCGCTGACACATAAAGCGCACTTCTCTGTACTCTTTGAAATACGGTGATATTTGAGCCCTTGTCCAGATCCGTCCACCAGACAAGGACTCCATACAAGAGAATTGGTCTTACCACAGCGGTATAGAGTCAAAGTGTGATTTTAAGGGTCATACCCCATTTTTGCCCTATGGCACCCTTGCAAGAGTAAAGGGCCACGAGTGCCTTTTTTGAGCGCTCCTGGATATTTTCTTTCCATGTAACCTTTTTGTCGATGATAACTCCCAGATATTTAGCGGAGTCACCAAGTTTAAGGGTGGTATTACCTATTGCTGGTAGCTGTAACACCGGGATTTTGTATTTCCTAGTGAACAGAACGAACTCCGGTTTGGTCGGGTTAACACCCAGACCTTTATTCCTGGTCCACCTTTCGACTAGTCTAAGGTTTCTCTGCATAATGTCACAGAGTGTTTGTGGATATTTACCACTCACAGCCACCGCAAGGTCGTCAGCATACGCTATGATTTTACACCCCCTCACCTGCCAGGATTTCCAGCAGTACATTTACTGTGGCTACCCATAGAAGAGGGGAGAGGATCGTGTAACGCTGTCTCTGTGGATTTACCCTTCATATATGCATGCTGCGATGGTGCGATTCTGCTCTCTAGCTTATCGCTAATATGGGGCTCCACCAGCCGCTCCAGTACCTTGAGTTGAAAGGACGCCAGACTAATCGGTCTAAAATCCTTTGGGCCAACATGAGAAGTTCTACCTGCCTTAGGTATAAAAATTACCCTAGAATCTCTCCAAGGGTTAGGGATGTAACAGAAATTAAGCACTCCCCTATATATCGCAAGCAACCAATGGATGCTCTGTTCCATTGATTGCTGAAGTTGTATGGGCGCTATGCCATCTAGACCCGGTGCTTTAAGTGGTTTGAACGAACCAAAGGCCCACTCTAATCTTTTATTGGTAAGGAACTGCTCCAGGTCAAGTTCCACGTGCCCAATATGCGGTTGATACCTACGAGTATAATCGTTTTTCGCGTCTGGAAAGTGAGTATGGAGGAGGAGTTGCAACGCTTCCTCCCCCGTGTTGGTCCAAGACCCATCCGGTTTTTTCAAACACCCCGGTCCACTACCAGGTGCTTTGGATAGAATCTTCCTTAACCTAGAACCCTCTGATACAGATTCTAAACCACTACAGAAATCTCTCCAGGAGGCTCTTTTTAATTTCCTGAGTTCCTTCTTATATACTCTAAAGTGCTCTTTATATGCATCCCACTGCGAGACCTCATTCGAGGCCTTAGCACCATTAAAAGCTGGTCTGCAAAGCTTCCTATATCTATCCAGCTCAGGGTTCCACCAGGGTGGTTTTTGCTTACACCTAGCCCTTTTAATGGGGCAGGCCTTATCCAAACCTGCCTGACATGCTTTGGTGAACTTATCCTGTATTCGTTTAGTGTCCCTAGGTGTATCGGGATGATCATCTGAAAGGTACTTATCCAGTTCCTTTCTATACGTATGCCAATTGGCGTTTCTGTACGGAGAGGAGGTAGACGGTACGCCTTCCAAATCGAAGCGGATGTAGCGATGGTCGGAGAAGGAGTGTTCATCGTCTACCATCTAATTTCTGCCCCAGGCTGGGTTGTGTTAGTTGGCATCGCCCCCTGCGATGACGTGTCCGTTGGCTTGCTCGAAGAGCCTACGCACAACCTGCGTTGGAGATGGCTCGTCATGCGCCATATAAGTTGAGGTCAATGTACATACTGTTCCATTGACTTTTATTTGGATGGATGTCGTATCCTCGTCACTAAATTGTGGAAGAAATAAAGTATGTATGTTACAGTAGCGCCACTTATCAGTGAAAAACCTGCTGCCTTCAGCCCGCATATACTGTACTCTACCACCCCCTTTGTTGCCAGAAGGAGCAGCAGCGCAGCCGCAGTTGCTTTACTGTGGTGAAGGTTGTTTTGTAGCACCTGCATAATCATGGTTACTACGCCTCTCCACCACCGTAACTTTGCCAAAGTCCTCATCGGACATAGGTTCATCACCTGAGTGCGCCTCGCACCACCTAGCGAAGCCTAGGAAAGAATGCAGTGAGGATGTCGATGAGGCTTCGTCCTGCACCGAGCCATCCAGCGGATTGGCCCGGTTGGTTTCGATAACCTCATCCCCTCATCACCGTCGTCCTTCTCCAGCCCCTGCACCAGGTCAGCCACTGGCCTATGGTCATTAGAGTAGACCTTAACTTTGGATTCTATGAAGCCAAAGTTCACTATACCTTTCCTCCTTTCAAGGAGAGGGATTGATTCCCTGTTCAGCATCAAGGCCGCCTGATGCGTTGCTTGGTGCTCGTCACCAATCTAAGGATGCTCCAGTTACCGGTTGGAAGATCCAGATTATAAGCCCTGAAACCCTCAAAGACCTTGGCTGGCTCCACGGGCTTGGAAGGAATCCAAACCCTAGCCCTGGGTCTACATGGGACTTCATCGAGACCCACGGCCCTGATAGCCGCACCAGGGTAGACCGCCTCCATCTTCTCCACTGCCATTTCCAAGAGGGGATGGGTCCAGGAAACTCGGCCAAGGCACTGCCCCAGTGAGTGGCCCTCTCGGCCCGCACCCAGTCCCACTTATGCCGGAGGTACCTTTCCCCTGAAGGCTTAGAGTCAAAGACCCCCAGAAGTATGCTACCTTTAGCAACTTCCGCAAACGTAGGGCCTTGGACCCTAACCCTTTTAGGATTAGAGCCACCTCCCTCCTCCATAGACCTGTTACGCTTCTCGGTCCCTTTTTCCTCAGCCGGACGACCTATGTCGAAGTCCGGAACAACACCTTTGGCCCACTTTATCTCGGCCTTTATTTCTGCCAGATCACCAGGCAGCGCCTTGGTAAGTAAATCAGGCGTATGCCAGGATCTTCTCAAGATCCTCAGCCAGGGAGTGATTTTAGGGGTTTAAACCACCCCTGAGATATAAAACTGTATATGTGAAAACTAGTTTTCATGACATGTTTGCACTAAGATACAGGGTCATAAGTGTGCAAAGGTACGAAAAACCGGTTTTGACCCCTAACTCAGGATTTTGAGTGTGTCCGACAAATTTCTTGTACGCAGTTCTTCTTATCTCATTAAGATCTACCAGAAAAATGCTATCTCGTCCCAGATATTTTTTTCGTGTTGCGCAGTGTAATAGATTCAATGACAAATAAGAAAAGAAGGCTGGCCCTTGTTATATAAGCCAATATAAAGTAACATTTAAAGGGCAGGTATATATGTATGTATGTATATAATACTGGGCCAAAAGTTCCAAATTTGGTTTTTTTCAAAACTTATATTGATATTCTTTTTAAGAATGGTGAAAAAAATTACTCTAATTTTTCAGATTTTTATATTAAAGTCTAGAGGTCTATCATCGCTAGTTTAGATTTTACAGACTTAACCTCCAATTTGGTATAAAAACGATAAATCATTGTTGAAAAACAGAATTTACCTGAACATATTTTTGTAGGAAATTGAATTCCCTACAAAAGCTACCTAGACTGAAATTTTCTCAGAATTCCCGATTTTGGTTTGAAAATTTGCGAAACATGAAAAAATCAACATCGAATAAACATATTCTTAGGGGAAATTGGATGCTAAATCCGAATTAGATATCAGAACTCTACAACGGGCCTGAGGTTCGGCCCTAACCGTGCAAAAAGTCGAACGTTATTTTGTGAAGGTTAGTGAAGAACTGCGACCTGTTAGGCTACTTCTGATCACGGATTTCGATCTAGCTCGCCAAAATACATGAAAATTAATGTATTGAGGTCACAGATCCGTCAACTTTTTGTTTTTTTTTGTGGCTGCGCCATTTGAAGACTGTAGAACTACACCCCCGCAGAGAAAGGCTATATTATTTAAGCAAAAATATGTTTGAACGTATATGAGAAATGTATATTTTTTTGATATAATGTTGATCATATAATGATAATTAAGCATGTAGAATATCAATAAACAAAATTTAGTAAAAAAATTGGATCAAAAACAACAAAAAAAGACGGAAATATGATTTTTTTAAATTTAATACTAAATAAGTTTTGAAGAAGTAACTTTACAAATTTCCTTTAAGAATCTGTATCTATCTTTGTCGTACATGGATATTTGCATTTTTGTCAATTTTTGAAAGAAAAAATGGGAAATTTTGGCTAATTTTTGAAGGTAGATACTAGAAAACGGTTAGTCTGAGAAAATTTTGGTCAATGCAAATTTTGTAGGGAATTCGATTTCCTTCAAAAATATGTTCAGGTAAATGGTGTTTTACAACAATGGTTTGTCGTTTTTATACCAAATATGATATAAAATCTGTAAAATCTAAACTAGCGATGATAGACCTCTAGACTTTAATTTAAAAATCTGAAAAAATTACAGTAATTTTTTTCACCTTTCTTAAAAAGAAAATCAATATAATTTTTGAAAAAATGAAATTTTTAATTTTTGGCCCTGTCTAATATAGGTTAGGTTAGGTTCAAGTGGCTGCCGCAGAGGCACACTTAGGCCAGTTTTGAAAGGCCCGTTGTGATACCACCAACACAAGGAAAGTCAGTCCCGGGACCCAGCCATATGGAAAATCCCTGAGTTGTTGGGATTTTCCACATAGCAGAATCCCGGTACTGACACTCCTAAACCGACACCGTTACTCCTCCTCGAACCACTTAGATGACTTTATGAAGCCCATCAAGTCCTTTATGTCCATTTCCGCGATCTGGCTTAGGCTATCCAGGAACGGAACTCCCAAAAAGCGCGTTCTCGCGCCGCTTAAAGCCGGACAGTTGCAGATGAGGTGCTCCACTGTTTCCTCCTCCTCATCATCTTTGCAATTCCTGCAGCATCGTCGGTAGGGCACACCTAGCCTTTCTGCATGCCTACCAATGAGGCAGTGACCGGTTAATACCCCTATCAATATGCAGATTTCCCTCCTAGTTAGGGCATAAATGCGTCTAGACCTTTTAAGATCCCATTTTGGCCAGGTTTGTTTCGATATGCGACACCCTGGGGATAGCAGCCATCTTTCGTTGGCTTGACGGAGTGTGTGCTCCTTCAGCATTAGTTTGCATGTGGCAAACGGCATACCTAAGCGCTCTTTATCCTGAAGAACCTGCTTGGTCGTGCCCTGCCTGGCAAGCTCGTCTGCCTTACAGTTTCCCTCAATGTCCCTATGTCCCGGGACCCATATGAGGTTTACGCGGTTCTGTTGGGCCATCTCCTGAAGAGATCGACGACAGCTGAGCGTCAGTTCAGAGTTGAACGTGTATGAGCCAAGGGATTTGATGGCCGCTTGGCTATCGCTGAAAATAGCGATATCTTCTCCGATAACACGTTTGCTTAACCAGGCCGCGGCGTCCAGGATTGCCGAGACTTCCGCCTGGAAGACGCTACAATGTTCAGGTAGTCTGAAGGAGAGCTCAAGGTCCAAATCCCTTGAATAAACTCCTCCTCCAACTCTGCCGTCCAACTTCGAGCCGTCGGTGTATATGGAAGTGCCACCATTTGTTTCGGGACACCAATCCGTCCTCTCCCAGTCTTCTCTGCTGGGAATGTTTATTTTGAAACAGCTATCCCCGACTGTAGTAGTCGCACAACGATCTGTGCTTAGAGGGAGAAAGCTGTAAGATTCCAGAATACTGGAGTGTCCAATAGTACCCGCAGCCCAACTGGAGGTTTCTCTTAGGCGCAGAGCTGATGCCGCCGCTGACCGAAACCCTTCCAGATCAAGTGGCAAAATGCCCAGAATGACCTGGAGGGCTTCGTTTATACAGATCATATTGGATCTATGGACTTTCCGCAACAGATTCAGGTATGTTGCCTTGCTCAGCGCAGGCCACCATACGACGACTCCATAAAGCATGATTGGGCGAATGATGGCCGTGTAGATCCAACTGCATACTGTAGGGCTGAGCCCCCATTTTTTGCCAATGGCTCTTTTGCATGTGTAAAGAGCGATGCAAGCTTTCTTCTGGCGCTGAAGAACATTCTCCTTCCAATTCAATTTCCTGTCCAGAACTATGCCTAGAAACTTGGCCTTATCCGACAAGCCCAGGCGCGTGCCATCTAGTTCTGGTAGGCTTAGTGGCGGTATTTTGTACCGGTTGGTGAAGAGGACAAGTTCCACCTTCCCTGGGTTGATACTAAGTCCGCAGCGAGAGGACCACGTCGAAACTTCTCGCAGTGCTGCTAGCATCAGGTCACACAGAGTTTGTGGGAACTTGCCTCTGAATGCAATAGCTAAATCGTCTGCGTATGCCACTATCTTCCCGCCCCCCCAGCTTGTGTCACGTAGCAACGAGTTGACTGTGAGGTTCCATAAAAGCGGGGAAAGAACACCACCCTGGGGTGTTCCCCTTGTGACATAACGTGATAACTCAACCGTACCAAGTGAAGAAGCTATTTTCCTTCCCCTTAAAAGTTGGTCAATTAAATCAGTTAGAGGTCTATCTACGCCCAGATTAGTTAGAGCGGAGTTGATAGCCTCCGGGCCTATATTGTTGAAAGCCCCCTCAATGTCTAGGAGGGCCACGAGACAGTAGTCCTTTTCACACAGAGATTTCCCAATGACAGACACTAGGCTGTGCAGAGCGGTTTCTGTTGATTTACCCTTGGTGTATGCATGCTGATAGCTATAGATAAGGTTGCTATCAATAGTTGTTAAGAGGTAGTCGCTTAGTATCCTCTCAAAGGTTTTTAGTACAAAGGACGAGAGACTGATCGGTCTGTAGTCTTTTGGCTCGTAGTGGGATGCCTTCCCAGCCTTAGGGATAAACACTACCGTGGCGCTTCTCCAGGAGCCCGGAATGTGGTTGAGAGCCAGGCAGGCTGTGAAGAGAAATACCAGCCATTTAGCTGATATCTCCAACGTGTTTATAAGTTGCGCGGGGATAATCCCGTCCGGCCCGGCAGCCTTATACGGTTCAAAGCTCTTAACTTCCCACCTTACTCTTTCCTCAGTGATGGGTATATTTACTGCCAGGTTTGTTGCAGGTGCTAGTGGTGCATCATTCCCCGGAAAGTGTGTATTCAAGAGCAGCTCAAGGGTTTCCTCTTCCGTGCTGGTCCAGGATCCGTCAGGTTTTCGCAGATAGCTGATGGTTGTTTGACTTTTCGAGAGGACTCGTCTAAGTCTCGCTGTGTCGTCGACCTTTTCGACGTCAGTGCAGAAATTTCTCCACGAGGTTCTCTTCGCCTGTCTCAGAGCTTTTTTGTAGGCCCTTAGTTTAGCTTCATATTCGTGCCAATGAGGCTCAGAGCCGAAGCTCTTGGCCTTGTTAAATTGTTTCCGGCATGATATTCGGAGCGAATCCAAATCGTAGGACCACCAATGTGGCCTGTGTTTACCTCGTGGTTTTGGCACTGGACAAGCCTGTCCTAGAGCATTTGAGAGCGCCGATGTAAATGTAGTAACAAGATCCTCCAGCTCCTCTACTGATGAGGGGGCTTGTGAGGGCAGTACTGGTAGGTCTCTGTCTAATATTTCATTGTGTAACTGCCAATCAGTGTTACGTGGATTGCGCTTCATGATTGGTTGTTCTACAATAAAGTCTAAAACCATTTCTATGTAACGGTGGTCGGAGAAAGAATGTTCTTCCAGAACCCGCCATTTTCTGACCCACTCATAAGCGCCTTCACTACAGATAGTGAGGTCTATGACCTCCCTGCGGGTCTTAGTGATAAAAGTAGGCTCATTACCCACGTTGCAAATCACCAGGTTGGTTGTTAAGAGGTAATCAAACAGAGACTCGCCCCTGGCATTGATGTCGGAGCTCCCCCATTGGACATGGTGAGCATTAGCGTCCGCTCCAATAATAAGATTACCCGTGCAGAAATTTGACACCAGGTCTTTCACCTCCGTTTGTGGTGGGGGTTCTTCGGCGTCGTAGGGCATATAGACCGAAGCCACCGTCAGGCGGGTGCTGTCGACCGTTAGACTGATAGCGGTAATATCCCCATTGGTGTAATTAGGTAGGAGAAAAGAGGTCAACTCAGACTTGACCAGAATACACGTTCTGACTTTGCTCTCCTCGCTGGCTCGAATGAGCTTGAAGCCCTTAGTCCCCAATCCGCAGATTCTCGAGCTATTGACCCAGGGTTCTTGGATGAGGACCACATCCACGTCGCCTTTAGAAAGACGACTACTTAAAGCAGCCGAAGCTACTTTAGATTTGTGCAGATTAATCTGAAGCACCACCAACATGAGAGCGCACAGACTTCTCTGCCGTCCCCATATCGTCGAGGTTTGCCCCATCCCGGAGGTTGCCTATCAACGACGAGTTGTTCCGATTAACTGCCCGATATGGCGTTGCAGGTGTCTTGCTGTCTGTAGCGTTAGATGTTAATCGCTCAGCGTTGGCTGCTACCACCGTGACGTCGAGGGCTTCCTCGTCCTGTAGGCTGTCCTCCATCTCTGCATCCCGAGAATTCTCTCGGGTTCGTCAGGGATGGCCGGAATCCACGCCCTTGCCCTTGGACGAGCTGGAATGTCCTTCCAGTCGACGACCTCTATCTTTGCGCCCTTGTAGACTTCACCCAGCTTAGCAGCTGCTGCCTTGTACAGTGCTACGGTTTTTGCATCTAGACTTTAATTTAAAAATCTGAAAAAATTACAGTAATTTTTTTCACCTTTCTTAAAAAGAAAATCAATATAATTTTTGAAAAAATGAAATTTTTAATTTTTGGCCCTGTCTAATATATACATATGCATGTGTATAATTATCTTTTTTAAATGCTTTCTTCACTCTGCTGCTGACTGGCGCAATAAAATAATTTTGTAAATAGTTAAAAACCACCCAAAACATTTTCTTCTGGCTGCGCCCCTATCCTCAGTGCTGTGCGTCTATGCCTAGCACGCACGTTCCCTGGCCGATGGCCTATCATAGGCCTTACTGAAGGCCGTAGGCGTAGGAAAGCGGTTCCTTGGGGCACGCGCACCAGCTTCGACGTTGACCCCAGTATGAAACCGCTTACTAGGTACGTCTCCCTTAGTTGCCTCTCCCTCACCTACTGCCTTCCGCTGATTGCCTGCAACAGACTCCGGCATCGCCTGGAGCCAGAATGCATTTTCCATTACAGCCGCAGCGCGGCTGGTAGTGCACCCTGATGCACAAGAGCGCCGTAGACAATAGGGGCTAACAATACATTGACAAAAACGGTACTAGCTTGCCTTGAATTGATTTCGTAATTATTACATTAATTATTATTATTAAGATATCGTGCTGCCAATATAGAAGTATTACATATGTGGGTTTTTATTACCTTAGCTTGTATTTATTAAATTGAATATAAAAGGCAATACAAATACAAAACTTGAACTTAAATTAAAATGTGTGCTTGCGTTTTTGTCGAAATATAGATGTTGAATGAATTTTTTGAAGTTAGCGCTAACACTGTCCTTGTGTAGATAATTTATCGATTATCGCCTTTCAGTGTTGCCGCTACACCACCCCCTTCCTTAGAGGAATCCTCATAGACTAGGATCGAGCCACTAAAGTGTACATGTTTCTTTTGCTTCGAAGCTGTCCCGATAGCTGACAACTCTTCGTTTGGTACGTATGCTGGTTTCAACCTGTCGATGCTCACCGTCATAGCTTTACTCTTTACGAGGATAGTGAACGTTTTAGGATGGCGTTCCAGCACTTTGAATGGTCCTTGGTACGGAGGCTTCAATGGCGCCTTTATCGTGTCAACTCTCAGGAACACAAATTTGCAAAATCGTAAGTCTTTCGGAACGTAAACTGCTTTTTTTCCATGCGTTGTCGTTGCAAAAGGTCGAAAATTCTCAAAGTAGATATGTAATTTTTGTAAAAACTAGTGCTCGTTAACTCGTGGTGTGTCATCTTCGAAGAAAAATTCACCAGGTAGTTTGATCGCCTGGCCATAGACCAGTTCTGCAGTTGAGGCTCCCAAATCCTCCTTGACCGCCGATCTCAAGCCCATTAAAATCACCGGGAGTTGATCTATCCATTCAGCATTTTCTGCATGGCAACGATGCCTTAAAAACTCTATGCCAACGCTCAACCAAGCCATTGGCTTGTGGATGATAGGCCGTGGTTCGCAAATGTTTAATGCCAAGGAGTTTAGTCATTTCTCTAAACAAATCGCTCTCGAACTGACGTCCCTGGTCCGTAGTTATATATTTAGGCACCCGGAACCTGCATATCCAACCGCTAAATAAAGCCTTGGCTACGGTCTCTGCTGTGATATTGGTTAGCGGTATAGCTTCAACCCATCTCGAGTACCGGTCTATGCAGGTGAGGCAATAAGTATAGCCGTATCATTGCGGGTAAGGACCCACCAAATCAATGTTTATATGCTCAAAGCGATTATCTGGCACGGTGAAGGTCTGGAGTTCGCTTTGTGTATGGCGCGAGACTTTACATCGTTGACATTGTTGGCAATTTTTTACTAACGTTCGAATGTCAGAATTCATGCTCTTCCACACGAACTTACTTGCGATAAGCTTAATAGTGGTTGTTACACCCGGATGAGCTAGTCCATGCAAGGCGTTAAAAACTACTTCGCGAAATGACTTGGTCACATAGGGTCGAAGTCGCCCTGTGGAACTGTCGCAAATAATCCTTACCTCCGAGTTTTGCAATTTGTGTTCATCCAACCGCAACGAAGTGGAATTCGATTTTAACAGATTCTGCAACTCTCTACACTCCATCTGCTCGTCTCGAAGGGCTTCGTAATCAACCGTTGAGTCGCCGTTTACAATCTCAATGCGTGACAACATGTCCGCCACAACGTTGCTTTCACCTTGGATGTGTTCGATTGTAGTCGTAAATTGACTGATAAAATCAAGTTGCCTTGATTGCCTAGGTGAGAGTTTCTCCCACTTCTATTCAAAGGCGTGTACCAGCGGTTTGTGGTCCGTATAAATCGTAAATTGTGTACCTTCCAAAAAGTACCTAAAATATTTCACGGCAGTGTACACAGCTAATAATTCGCGATCGTACGTACTATACCTCTGTTCCGTGTTGCTGAACTTACGGGAGCTGAACTTGTTCGAGCGAGAAGAGCGTCGACCCTGCTTGACAGAGGTTTAATACCCTCAGCCGACACCGAGTGCCCTAAAAACTTTACCTCTGGTAGTCCAAACTGACATTTGTCAATGTTGATAATCAACCCTTTTTCCCGATACCGATTTAAAAGCGCACGCAGATGTTCCACATGCTCCTCGACTGATGCTGACGCCACCAGCGCGTCGTCCAAGTAGGGAAATACAAAAGGAAGGTCCTTTAGGGTATCGTCCATGAATCGCTGGAAAGTCTGCGCAGCGTTGCGCAGTCCGAATGTCATTTACCGGAATTCAAATAAACCGAATGGCGTGCTAATCGCAGTTTTAGGTACATCAGCTGGATTTACCGGAATTTGATGGTACGCTTTTTTGCAATCGATTACGGAAAATATCTTTTTACCTGCAAGTTCACCAGCGAAGTCCTGAATATGACGGATTGGATATTTGTCGAGAATCGTTTTAGCATTTAAGCGCCTGTAATCCCCGCAAGGCCGCCAAGAACCATTTGACTTACGTACTAGATGTAGTGGGCTGCTCCATTGACTTTTCGATCGAGCGCATATACCCTTATCTAAAAGGTAATCAAACTCTTTTTTTGCTATAGCCATCTTTTCAGGCGCCAACCTACGCACTTTTTGAGACACTGAAGGTCCCTTCGTTTCAATGAAATGGCATATTTGCGTCGACGTGCCTTCCCGCTGCGTTGTCTCCTTCAATAGGTCAGTGTACTGAATAAGCAAATCATGAAACACACTAGATGACTTAATCGTGGTTATATTATGATGCTGTTGGCAGAGCTGTTTACATGAACTGCGTGTGTCACATTCGCTGTGTACCAACTTAGCGTTTTTTACATCAACGACTATACCGAAATGTTTCAAAAAATCCGCCCCTAATATAGGATGTGTTACGTCGGCGATGGTAAATCCCCTAACGAAATTTTTACTGAGGCCAATGTCTAAAGTAAGCTGTTTTTGCCCATATGTATTTATGTGTGTGTTATTTGCTGCTGCTAGCTTCGCTAGTGATGCTTGAGAATTGTCGTTGCTATTGCGTGGAACAACAGATATTTCTGCGCCCGTGTCTATCAAGAAGGAAATTTTAGAATTTTTGTCTTTAATAAAAAGTCGACTTGCGTAAGTCCCCACCCTTTGATTAGCCGCCGAAAAGGATGGGCCCATTAATTTCCCTGTACGCTGGGACGAAAATTGCATGGTGATCTACATTTGGTAGCGCGTGTACTAAACCTGCGATGATACCAACATATGTCGCTTGACTGTGAGCGCGAACGGGGCGAATTACCGCGTCGACGATTTGCATTGCGACCATTTCGAGTATTATCGCCTAACTCTAAACGCTCTAGTCGCTTGTTTAATGCCCTAATCGAACCTAGCACAGTAGTATCCTCGCCAAAGTCGTTCACTTCATTTATTAAAGGCTCATTATCGACAGCCATTATTTTGTCTGCTTTCTCAGCCAATGAATCTAGATCACCCTCAACTGTCTCCAAAATTTGCTGAACATTTCTGGGAAGTTGTCGTAACCACAAAGATCTTAACGCTGTTTCGTCTAGGTGCCCGTCTGCCAGATCACGCACCTCTCGAAGAAAAGTTGTCGGCTTTTTCCCATTCATTGTGTTGTTGCTTAATAAGCGTTTCATTCGCGCATTTTTTGATTCGCAGAACTCTTTGATTAACCGATCCTTTAGCGCGCCGTACTTGTTGTTATCCGGAGGATTTCTTATAATACCTGCTGCATGCTTGAGCACTGCGGAATCTATTTCCGCCACCAATGTATAGAACTTGGTCTCATCCGTTGTTATATTTGAATGAATAAATTGCGCTTCTACTTGCTGAAACCATAGCCGAACGTCAGGTTTCCAAAATGGCGGAGGCTTTACGGCAACACGAGCAATTTGCAAAGCATTTGTAGCATCTACAAAAATATCTCCGTCTGTACTCATTTTTTTATCGTCGGGGTCACCAATTTGTGGGTTTTTATTACCTTAGCTTGTATTTATTAAATTGAATATAAAAGGCAATACAAATACAAAACTTGAACTTAAATTAAAATGTGTGCTTGCGTTTTTGTCGAAATATAGATGTTGAATGAATTTTTTGAAGTTAGCGCTAACACTGTCCTTGTGTAGATAATTTATCGATTATCGACTTTCAGTGTTGCCGCTACACATATATGAGTTGAATTTTGTGAAGTGAGCCACTTTTTTTTCGAAGTTGTACTATCTTTCTGAAACTTTTGTTTGGTTCACAACACCAAGAAAAAAATACGTTTGGGGCAGTTTTTCGAAATTCGAATTATTTTCAAGGTTATAGCTATCAACACTTTTCGAAATTCCTCACTTTTTGATGAATTTCTCACGTTTGGTTAAACCGATTTTGCTAATTTTTTAAATATATATAAAAGATGTAACCTCCTTCCAAACGACGATTAAAATTTTTGCAAAACAATTTTTTTTGCAAACATTTTTCGCAATTTTTAACTTCTCCATCGTGGGCAGATGACGCTTTTGTGTGATTAGTAACTATTAGCAAACAAAAATTTGTTGGCACTCTAAGGGAGCGGGAGTTATTTACATTTTTTTACAGACTAGTTAATTTTTCATGAAATTTTTTTTGCTCTACGTACTGTGTACTATGAAATAAAAGGGATAATTTTTTTGCCTTGATTTTGATGTCGGTTTAAAGCTTATTCAATTTCAAACAAAATTTATCTTAATCATTTTCTTATCGGCTCAATAGTAGCAAAGCTCTTAAACTGGGCATCTGATTGAAAACCATTATATGACGGATTTTTAGAGCGATAGAGGGATTCCATCGGATAAGCGAAGCTGTAGAATTTTTGTAAAATACGGAAATGGTGTTTTCTCACTTTTTTAAAAACGATAACTTTGCGAAATCTTAAAACCTATAGCGAATTTTTGATTTTTCTTGAGCGGGACCTGGACTGAGGGTCAACCCGGGAAAAGTAGTGCTTGTTCTTTACACCACCCGGTACAAAATACCACCGTTAAACCCACCAAAACTGAAACTGACCTGGAAGTAGAATGTTCTTCAGCGCCAGAAGAAAGCGTGTGAAAGCGTGGGAATTTTGCCACTTGATCTGGAGGGGTTCCGGTCAGCGGCAACATCAGCTCTGCGCCTAAGGGAAATGTCCAGCTGGGGCGCGGGCACTATTGGAACTCCAGTATTCTGGAATTCTACAGTTTTCTCCCTCTAAGCACAGATCGTTGTGCGACCTTTACAGTCGGGGATAGCTGTTTCAAAATAAACATTCCAGCAGAGAAGACTGGGATAGGACGGATCGGTGTCCCGCTACTAATGGCGGCACTTCCATATACACCGACGGCTCGAAGTTGGACACCACCCGGTACAAAATACCACCGTTAAACCCACCAAAACTGAAACTGACCTGGAAGTAGAATGTTCTTCAGCGCCAGAAGAAAGCGTGTGAAAGCGTGGGAATTTTGCCACTTGATCTGGAGGGGTTCCGGTCAGCGGCAACATCAGCTCTGCGCCTAAGGGAAATGTCCAGCTGGGGCGCGGGCACTATTGGAACTCCAGTATTCTGGAATTCTACAGTTTTCTCCCTCTAAGCACAGATCGTTGTGCGACCTTTACAGTCGGGGATAGCTGTTTCAAAATAAACATTCCAGCAGAGAAGACTGGGATAGGACGGATCGGTGCCCCGCTACTAATGGCGGCACTTCCATATACACCGACGGCTCGAAGTTGGACGGCAGGGTTGGAGGATTGGTTTATTCAAGGGATTTATACCTTGAGCTCTCCTTCAGACTGTGGCGTCTTCCAGGCGGAAGTCTCGGCAATCCTGGGGGGTCACTCTGTATTGCGATGCGAAAGCAAATGCTAGTAGCAAGCTGTCAAATCACATACATTTTTTTTGAAATGCGAAAGATATTTCTTTCGAATCGCAATACAGAGTAACCCCCCTGGACGCCGCGGCCTGGATAAGCAAACGTGCTATCGGAGAAGATATTGTTATTTTCAGCGACAGCCAAGCGGCCATCAAATCCATTGGCTCCTACTCGTTGAACTCTGAACTGACGCTCAGCTGTCGTCGATCTCTTGAGGAGATGGCCCAACAGAATCGCGTAAACCTCACATGGGTCCCGGGGCATAGGGACATTGAGGGAAACTGTAAGGTAGACGAGCTTGCCAGGCAGGGCACGACCAAGCAGGTTCTTCGGGATAAAGAGCGCTTAGGTATGCAGTTTGCCACATGCAAACTAATGCTAAAGGAGCACACAATCCGCCAAGCCAACGAAAGATGGCTGCTATCCTCAGGGTGCCGGATATCCAAACAAACCTGGCCAAAATGGGATCTTAAAAGGTCTAGACGCATTTATGCCCTAACTAGGAGGGAAATCTCCATACCGATTGGGGTATTAACCGGTCACTACCTTATTGGTAGGCATGCAGAAAGGCTAGGTGTGCCCTACCCACCATGCTGCAGGAGTTGCAAAGAAGAGTAGGAAGAGCTAACGGTGGAGAACCTCATCTGCAACTTCCCGGCTATAAGCGGCACGAGAATGCGGTTTTTAGGAGTTTCCTTCCTGGATAGCCTACGCCAGGTCGTGGAGCTGGATATAAAGGACCTGATGGCTTTCATCAAGTCATCTAAATGGTTCGAGGAGGAGTAACGGTGTCGGTTTAGGAGGGTCAGTCAGGGATTTTGCCATGTAGAGAATCCCGAAACATGTAGATTGAACCGTTTTCTTGGGGAGGTACAGTGTCCCAGTATTCCCTGTCCGGAATTGTGATTTGAAATTTCTTCTCGAAACAGTACTTTGATGTGCAGTAGTCCGAACTGTACGCTGGGAGATTGTTTAGGATGGATGAGTGGCCTTCACTAAGGGACCTCCACCCTGGTAGACACCTCATTCGCAAAGCGGAACATGCCCCAAAAAGTTTACCGCATAAATCAATCGGTAGAATGTTCAGGATTGCATTCAACTCGTTTGTCGCTGTTGTGCGCAGCGCCCCGCTGACACATAAAGCGCACTTCTCTGTACTCTTTGAAATACGGTGATATTTGAGCCCTTGTCCAGACCCGTCCACCAGACAAGGACTCCATACAAGAGAATTGGTTCTACCATAGCGGTATAGAGTCAAAGTGTGATTTTAAGGGTCATACCCCATTTTTGCCCTATGGCACCCTTGCAAGAGTAAAGGGAGACGAGTGCCTTTTTTGAGCGCTCCTGGATATTTTCTTTCCATGTAACCTTTTTGTCGATGATAACTCCCAGATATTTAGCGGAGTCACCAACTTTAAGGGTGGTATTACTTATTGCTGGTAGCTGTAACACCGGGATTTTGTATTTCCTAGTGAACAGAACCAACGCCGGTTTGGTCGGGTTAACACCCAGACCTTTATTCCTGGTCCACCTTTCGACTAGTCTAAGGTTTCTCTGCATAATGTCACAGAGTGTTTGTGGATATTTACCACTCACAGCCACCGCAAGGTCGTCAGCATACGCTATGATTTTACACGCCCCTCACCTGCCAGGATTTCCAGCAGTGTATTTCCTGTGGCTACCCATAGAAGAGGGGAGAGGATCGTGTAACGCTGTCTCTGTGGATTTACCCTTCATATATGCATGCTGCGATGGTGCGATTCTGCTCTCTAGCTTATCGCTAATATGGGGCTCCACCAGCCGCTCCAGTACCTTGAGTTGAAAGGACGCCAGACTAATCGGTCTAAAATCCTTTGGGCCAACATGAGAAGTTCTACCTGCCTTAGGTATAAAAATTACCCTAGAATCTCTCCAAGAAATTAAGCACTCCCCTATATATCGCAAGCAACCAATGGATGCTCTGTTCCATTGATTGCTGAAGTTGTATGGGCGCTATGCATTCTAGACCCGGTGCTTTAAGTGGTTTGAACGAACCAAAGGCCCACTCTAATCTTTTATTGGTAAGGAACTGCTCCAGGTCAAGTTCCACGTGCCCAATATGCGGTTGATACCTACGAGTATAATCGTTTTTCGCATCTGGAAAGTGAGTATGGAGGAGGAGTTGCAACGCTTCCTCCCCCGTATTGGTCCAAGACCCATCCGGTTTTTTCAAACACCCCGGTCCACTATCAGGTGCTTTGGATAGAATCTTCCTTAACCTAGAACCCTCTGATACAGATTCTAAACCACTACAGAAATCTCCCCAGGAGGCTCTTTTTAATTTCCTGAGTTCCTTCTTATATACTCTAAAGTTATATGCATCCCACTGCGAGACCTCATTCGAGGCCTTAGCACCATTAAAAGCTGGTCTGCAAAGCTTCCTATATCTGTCCAGCTCAGGGTTCCACGAGGGTGGTTTTTGCTTACACCTAGCCCTTTTAATGGGGCAGGCCTTATCCAAACCTGCTGACATGCTTTGGTGAACTTAACTTTGGTGAACTTATCCTGTATTCGTTTAGTGTCCCTAGGTGTATCGGGATGATCATCTGAAACTCTTTTGTTTAGTGTCCCTAGGTGTATCGGGATGATCATCTGAAAGGTACTTATCCAGTTCCTTTCTATACGTATGCCAATTGGCGTTTTTAAGGTTTCTGTACGGAGAGGAGGTAGACGGTACGCCTTCCAAATCGAAGCGGATGTAGCGATGGTCGGAGAAGGAGTGTTCATCGTATACCATCTAATTCCTGCCCCAGGCTGGGTTGTGTTAGTTGGCATCGCCCCCTGCGATGACGTGTCCGTTGGCTTGCTCGAAGAGCCTACGCACAACCTGCGTTGGAGATGGCTCGTCGTGCGCCATATAAGTTGAGGTCAATGTACATACTGTTCCATTGACTTTTATTTGGATGGATGTCGTATCCTCGTCACTAAATTGTGGAAAAAATAAAGTATGTATGTTACAGTAGCACCACTTATCAGTGAAAAACCTGCTGCCTTCAGCCCGCATATACTGTACTCTACCACCCCCTTTGTTGCCAGAAGGAGCAGCAGCGCAGCCGCAGCTGCTTTACTGTGGTGAAGGTTGTTTTGTATCACCCGCATAATCATGGTTACTACGCCTCCCCACCACCGTAACTTTGCCAAAGTCCTCATCGGACATAGGCTCATAACCTGAGTGCGCCTCGCACCACCTAGCGAAGCTTAGGAAAGAACGCAGTGAGGATGTCGATGAGGCTTCGTCCTGCACCGAGCCATCCAGCGGATTGGCCCGGTTGGTTTCGATAACCTCATCCCCTCATCACCGTCCTCCTTCTCCAGCCCCTGCACCAGGTCAGCCACTGACCTATGGTCATTAGAGTAGACCTTAACTTTGGATTCTATGAAACCAAGGTAGCTACTAGAAAACGGTTAGTCTGAGAAAATTTTGGTCAATGCAAATTTTGTAGGGAATTCGATTTCCTTCAAAAATATGTTCAGGTAAATGGTGTATAATTATCTTTTTTGAATTCTTTCTTCACGCTGCTCCTGACTGGCGCAATAAAATAATTTTGTAAATAGCTGGCTGCGCCCTGTCCTCAGTGCTGTGCGTCTATGCCTAGCCGATGGCCTATCATAGGCCTTACTGAAGGCCGTAGGCGTAGGAAAGCGGTTCCTTGGGACACGCGCACCAGCTTCGACGTTGACCCCAGTATGAAACCGCTTACTAGGTACGTCTCCCTTAGTTGCCTCTCCCTCACCTACTGCCTTCCGCTGATTGCCTGCAACAGACTCCGGCATCGCCTGGAGCCAGAATGCATTTTCCATTACAGCCGCAGCGCGGCTGGTAGAGGCACCCTGATGCACAAGAGCGCCGTAGACAATAGGGGCTAACAATACATTGACAAAAACGGTACTAGCTTGCCTTGAATTGATTTCGTAACTATTACACATTGAGAGATACCTTGCTGCCAATATAGAAGTATAACATATATGAGTTGAATTTTGTGAAGTGAGCCACTTTTTTTTCGAAGTTGTACTATCTTTCTGAAACTCTTTTGTTTGGTTCACAACAACAAGAAAAAAATACATTTGGGCCAGTTTTTCGAAATTCGAATTATTTGCAAGGTTATAGCTATCAACACTTTTCGAAATTCCTCACTTTTCGATGAATTTCTCACGATTGGTTAAACCGATTTTTCGCAATTTTTAACTTCTCCATCGTGGGCAGCTGGCGCTTTTGTGTGATTTTGTTGGGCACTCCATTAGTAACTATTAGCAAAAAAAGAATTTTTTGGCACTCTAAGGGAGCGGGAGTTATTTACATTTTTTTACAGACTAGTTAATTTTTCATGAAATTTTTTTTGCTCTACGTACTGTGTACTATGAAGGTAAAATATGTAAATAACTTCCGCTCCCTTAGAGTGCCAAAAAATTCTTTTTTTGCTAATAGTTACTAATGGAATGTGCAACAATATCATACAATATCATAATTTTTTGCAAAAATTTGAATCGTTGTTGGTAGAAGATGCCATCTTTGATATATATTTAAAAAATTAGCAAAATCGGTTTAACCAATCGTGAGAAATTCATCAAAAAGTGAGGAATTTCGAAAAGTGTTGATAGTTATAACTTTGAAAATAATTCGAATTTCGAAAAATTGTTATATATGTATTTTTGTTTAATCGTTGTGAGCCATACTACCAACTTTCATTAAAATACATGGCCGTCGAAAAAATTGTAGGTGGCTCAGTTCACAAAATTCAAGTCATATGACAATTTCAAGTCACCTCGTAGTATGTATTGATATACATCGAAAACTAATAAAATTTTTAATTTAATTTTGATACGATGACAATTCCAAATCAGATTGGTCAAAGCTGTTTGCAAATCAGCCCAGAAATACCAAAGTTATACACATTCTAGTAAGGCTATATAGTTACATTTGGTATATCGATATTCATAATCAGGCGGCCGCCGTGGTGTAGCGGTTAAGTGTTCGGCCTTCTACACCAAGTCGTGTCGGTTCGATGCCCGGCAAAAGTAACATCCAAAATTATTTAGAAAAAGAATTTTTCTAAACGGGGTCGCCCCTCGGCAGTAGTTTGGCAAACTCTCCGGGTGTATTTCTGCCATGAGAAGCTTCTCAGCAAAAAATTCATTTGCTTTGCAAGTGCCGTTCGGAGTCGGCAAAAAACTGTAGGTCCCGCCAACTTGTAGGAAAAACTCAAAGGCAACACACCACAAGTTGGAAAGAGAAGCTCGGCTAGAAATCTCGTTAGAGGTTATGATGACCTGTTGGTATATCGCCGCCACTAGTAGTTTTTATATTCATAATCTAGAAAATTATTTCAAAATCAACAAGTGTTTTTGATGTCAAATCCACACGAATACTTCTGTGGGTTTTATGTATTAGACCCCTGCATGAATGGATTCAAACTTTCGGTACAATATGAATGAATGAATGAAAATAATTTTATTCATTCTGATTCAAAACAAATATATTGGCTACACAGCTTACAATTTCACATATTTTTTGTATAAAGGTGTAGAGTATTAGCAATTTTGGCATTATAGAACATAAAGGGGTGTATTTTATTTGTAATTGTAGAGTTTTGAGTTTTGTGAGGGTTAGAAATACATCTGGCTAAAAGTTCTTGGTTAAGTTGGCTGCAATAAATACCACTGCATTTGGTTTTCAATCCTGAAATATTTCAGAAAAATTCTTGAAAAAACCCTAGTAAAAGTATTTATTATAATCGGTATACAAATATGGGAATATACAAATATGGTTATCGTCGGTGATTATGCAAAACCACTCATCGGGCATCTAAGAGACAGCGTAAACGACGTTTGTGACAAACACTTTTATAGCCCTTGTAATTAAGACTTGTTCCTTTATTCTCAAGAAAACTACATTTCTCAAATATCGCATACACCGTTGTGAAAATGCCCGTTACGTCGTTTTGCAGAATCACCGACGATATGTTTCTTTAACAGAAAAATTAACCACTTTTGTTTAGACTGGACTTAAGGTCTATTTTGAATATATATGTATGAAATGCCAATGTAGCATTCAAATTTGCAATCCAACATTCAATTCTAAAAACTTTCACAGAAATGGTTGTTGGGATATCTTCATAGATTTAAAATAAAAATGTGAAAATATGAATTCAATTTCGTTTGAAATTTTTTGAATATACAAAGTAGACATTTATTTCAAACAGCCAGGTATTCAAATTCAAAGCAGAGCAAAGCCAATTCAATTCAATTCAAATTCAATATGAATGATTCATTTGCCGTTTTGGATGGAGTCATGCAGAGGTCTATTATGTATCAATTTTCGACTGCTTTGCTGTAGAGAATCGATGTGATAAATCTAGCTGTAACATATTTTTATATTCGATATAGCTTTGCTGCTATTGAGCCGGTAAGAAAATGATTAAGATAAATTTTGTTTGAAATTAATTAAGCTTTAAACCCACATAAAAATCAAGGCAAAAAAATTATCTCTTTTCGATGTATTTAACAATTAAGGAAGATGTGACATGGAATTTGTAAAATTTCTGGACTAAACCTTATTAGCAGGTTAAACCCACGTAAAAATCAAGGCAAAAAATTATCCCTTTTCGATGTATTTAACAATTAAGGAAGATGTGACTTGGAATTTGTTAAATACATCGAAAAGGGATAATTTTTTTGCCTTGATTTTTATGTGGGTTTAAAGCTTATTCAATTTCAAACAAAATTTTTCTTAATCATTTTCTTATCGGCTCAATAGGAGCAAAGCTCTTAAACTGGGCATCTGATTGAAAACTATTATATGGCGGATTTTTAGAGCTATCGAAGACCTTTGATGCGGTGAATAGAGGGATTCCATCGGATAAGCGAAGCTGGAGATTTTTTGTAAAATACGGAAATGGTGTTTTCTCACTTATTTTAAAACGATAACTTTGCGAAATCTTAAAACCTATAGCGAATTTTTGAATCGGAATCTGCACGTTTTTTACCAAGGACTGAGACCGAAACCGAAACTGTAACCGTAACCAATTAAAACCGATTCATTTTTCAAAACCGAAACCGTAACCGTTATTTTGATCTGAAAAAGAACGAAACCGAAACCGTTTCAAAAGCCGGAACCGGTTCCAAACGGTTTTGAATTTTTGTATGCCTCTTTTTGTGGGAACATATATTCTTTTACCAAAGGGTGCCATGAATAGCTTTCATGGATTATTGTCGAGCAAGTTTACAAAAGACACGTTTTGACCTCAGTTTCAAATTGCGAAAGAAGAAATTTAGCTATAGCTGAATGATGGCATCGAAAAAAATTTACGAGATCCGAAAAAAAATTGTTTAGTGGCCCGTATCAGATATTTTGATTTTTTTTTTCATTTAGTTTCCATTCTAATATTTTTCTATTAGAAAAAGTAGTACATTTTTTTAAAATATTTATATTTAATATTTATTACAATATACAGCAGCCGGCTGGGTATTGGACCAAACCAACTTTTTTAAAGAGATTAAGGCATAAGTAAAAAAAATGGCCTTCCCCGTTTTTCGAAGTTTGCCTCCAAAACTAAGTTACGAGCTTTCGAAGTTCAAAGTTGAACCCTTCGAAAATTTGGTTTTCTAACAGTTTTGTTTAAAAACTAAAAAAATAAACAATTTAAAATGAAATGAAAATGCACCAATCAAGTAAGAGGAGCAAGAAGGCCACGCCCACATTAAACCTTTTTTTAATTTTTTAAACAAAACAATTTGAAAACCAAATCTTCGAAGGGTCCAAGTTCGAACTTCGAAAGCCAGTAACTAAGTTTTGGAGGCTAACTTCGAAAAATAGGGAATACCATTTTTTTACTTATCTCTTAATCTCTTCAAAAAAGTTGATTTAGTCCAATACCGAGAAAAAAGTGGATTTTGTCGTATAGTGTTATTATGTTGGAAAAATGTTATAAAAATTCAGACCTATTTTGCAGCTACATACTTAAGTTTTGTAGTAGTAAAATTTTTTTCCGTTCGTGTTTTGATTTGGAAATAAATTTTGAAGAACGAAACCGAAACCGTAACCGAATCGTGTTACAAAACCGAAACCGAAACCGGAACGTTGTTTTAATCGGTTTATGCCTTGTTTTTCACGTAATAAACGTGTACCAAGTTTACGGCTATTAATGTTTTTTTTTATATAATATACTGCACCTTGAATGCATATACTTTTTAAAATTTTCAAATGCAACGTGCAAGTGAAATTTTGCACAGCTTATTTTTAGAACAAAATCTATCATATTGTAACGTAGAGTTACAAGTTTACGCCCCCCATTGTTAACTAATTAACGCCTAAAAGCATGCTATAAAAGCGCGCCACGCTAATCAGCTGATCGATATCAACAATGGCGTGGCGATCACCAGCAGCTAACACAAATTCAACAAAACACCATGGCAAGCGGTGAAATTCTCAGCAACCATGTAACCACATCCGTATATAAAGGAGATTTTGAGCAAAACAAATCATTCACCTTAGGTGAGAGTCAAACCATGTCAACTGTGTCAAAATTTTTTTTGATGATTTTTAAAAACCATAAATTTGTGTAGTTTAAGACAGAACAAAAAATGGTAGTTCCTATTCAGACAGTTGGTATCGAATTTTTTGTCACCAAGCGCTTTGAGGAATTGTGATATTTTCAGACAGTTAGTATCGAATTTTTCGTTAAGAAGCACCTGGCATATTAAGCGCCACCATCGCGTTGCAGCCGAAGTGACGCGACCATAAATTGGCACCGTACACGCCAAGTACGGCGGTATCTATTGTTACAACAACAACAACAAGAGATAACGTTCCCATAATACCAAAAAAAATTACCTCCATATATGTCAAACGAGTCGTGGGATATGAATTTTTCTTTATCCATCAACCATCAACCAGTAGAACCGAACAGGTAAACCCAAACTATACCAATGGTGACGTTACTGCTGCCAGTTTTACAGTCGACAGTACCGGCCTGACGATAGCGTCGGTCTATATGCCCAGTGTTGCTAGAATTTTTTCAGCAATCCGGCTAGATCGAGATAAAAACGGCTAAAAAATTTTTTTTCGGCGAAAAAAATTATAATTTTGGCCGGAAAAACGGCAAAAAATTTTTAATCAATTTTTCACTCGTTTTATTCGCTTTTTTCATTATAATATAAAGGAGCGTTTTCTCATCTAGCCTTAAATATTAAAGTTCACGCTAAACAAAAATTTTGTATAAAAAAAATAAGATAAATTTTAAAGTTTACTTCAGAAAACGGCTCCAATTTCATAACAATAAGAAAGAATATACAGAGCTATAATAAACATAAATAAAGCTTACATTTATATTTGTTATATCCAGGCGCGTATTCAGGGACACCCCGAAATGCGCAAGTTTATGCAATTTGTATACCTTTCATGAACATGAAATGGTATTATAACTTTGGTCCGATGTTTGTAAGTATGAGAAGAAGAAGAGATGGACCCATCAATAAGTATACCGAAATGATCAGGATGACAAGCTGAGTTTATTTAGCCATGTCCGTCTATCCGTCTGTCAGTTTGAACGCAAACTAGTCCCTCAACTTTTGAGATATCTGGCTGAAATTTTGTATGCGGCCACCATTTTGTAATATAGGAATCATTTGTCGGAACTGACAAGATCGGACCTGTATAACATATAGCCCCCATACAACTGATTGTTCAGATATAAGGTTTTTTACCCAAAACTTCCGCAATTAAAAAGTTAGGAACGTAAAATTTTGCAACTCGAGTATTTTCTATTTATGTTTCACGTATTGCCGGTTGTGCGAGAACGGTATTTGTACCTGTACAATACCCTTCGTACCGAAACGACCCGGGTTGTTTTTTTTTATAATGACTCGGCCAAGAGCAATACATTTCGAAGTGACCCTGTCTAACGCGTCACGATTCCCTCACCTATTGTCATCCCCGGAACAGCCCCTTGCAGCACGGCTGCTCCTTATTCTCTTGATCCGGGCTGGCATTGAGCCAAATCCTGGCCCAAGAGAATGGTTCTGCTGCGTTTGTCGGAAGAAAATATATACAAGACGATCACACTCAGTACAGTGTGCATCATGCAAAGGTTGGTTGCACAAATCTAGTTGCTCCGGACTAGATCCAAAAGCACATCGGCCCATTAGTTTCTATAAAAATTTTGTGGCGCCCTGCTGTTCACGTCGTAGGACGTCCCGAGGCAAGCGACGCTCATATGTTGCTTTATCGCCCTCTAATAATAATCAAGTCTCCACGACCTGCAATAATTATATTGCCCAGCAGAATATATGTGTTCCCGGCTGTAGCTTACTTCCAAGTGCATCAACAGCACAAGCACCCACTCATGGCTACTTTCTTCGTAGCACATCGGTTGATGCTTGCAGCACTACTGAGCTTCAGCCCCCGTCTCTAAACTCTTTAATAACTTCTTCCGGCACTAGCACGAATGAAAGTCAAGTCCATCAACTTCTGGTCCCTCACTCTTCGTGCACTGTATGTCGGCACAGGATATATGCGTCTGTGGCATCGGTCAAGTGCAACTCCTGCCTAGGCCTGTGTCACCTACGCATATGTTCTGGGCTCGCAAACAGAAATCTCTGGACTGATGTGTTTGTCGCGCCTTGCTGTCGAGTTGTGCAGCCCTCAACGCCGACGGAAGTACACTCATCTAATAGTGAACGAATTCCGCCGGCTTCAGGACTGCAACGGAGATCAATATCGCGACATAACCTACCACCATCTAGGCGAACACATCAGTCTTTAACTCCCAGAGTGGCCATTGCCTCTCCTTCGCAATTTAAATTGTTGCAATTTAACTGCAACGGCTTGACCGGCAAGATAGCGGAGATAACCACATTTATGCAGCTACATAAAATCAAAATTGCTGCAATCCAGGAGACAAAACTTGGCCCCCACTCGAATCTCCGAGCGAGTGGAGGCTACCACGTACTCCGGCATGATCGTACAGACGGCGGAGGTGGTCTCGCGTTCCTTGTACACCATACGGTGCAGTATAGGGAATTTGATATCAACACTGACCAAAGGGACTTACCTTTAGAGTGTCAAGGTATAGTTATACAAGCTGGTGGCGTTGATCTCGAGCTAATCAATATATACATTCCTCCCGTCACCTGCTGCCCCAGAAGTTATCGTCCTGACCTTAGGGCGTTTCTTTGTGGCGATAACCGTATCATCATGGGCGATTTTAATGCCCATCATGATATGTGGCATTCACACCTTTCGGTGGACGGCAGAGGACGGGAATTAGCCGAGCAAATTGATAACTCCTCTTTCTGTACTGTGAACGGAGACTCCTCAACTAGGATGGCTGTTAACTGCAGTAGCTCCCCGGACCTAACTATTGTTAGCCCGGGGTTAATTAACAGCATCAACTGGCAACCTATGGTGGCCCTGTCATCCGACCACCTGCCTATCATCCTGTCTGTCGATCGTGCCACGGATTTTATCACGTCGGAGAAACGTACTTACGTGAATTTCAAAAAGGCCAATTGGGTCGGCTTTTTGGAATTCACGGAGAGCTCCTTTGGTGATCTTCCCATTCCCACTGACGTACACGTTGGCGAGCGCAACATACGTGAGGTCATTAAAAAGGCTACAGCCCGTTTCATACCAGCTGGTAGGATAAAAGATATTAGGCCTAACTTCCCAGCTGAGGCCGCAGCCTTGGCCAACGAACGTGACCTCATACGCAACATCGATCCATCTGACCCACAGATCGGTGATCTCAACGTGGAAATCAGAAGGCTGGTTAACGAACACAAACAAACCAAATGGGAGGAGCACCTCAGGTCTTGTAACCTCTCTACCGGTGTTGGGAAATTATGGTCCACCGTCAAGTCCTTGTCGAATCCTTCGGGTCCACCAAAAAATGTCGACATTACCTTTGGTGACAAGACAATAAATGACCCCAGGAAATGTGCACAGGCTTTTTGTCGACAATATGTCCCACACCCTGCGCAAGACAGGGCTAGACGTGGAATCTTCAGGCGTGCGCATAAACACAAAAACTATGCCCCCGTTCCCATCACCGCTACAGAGGTTCAAGAGGCCATCCGGAAGGCCAAAAACTCCAAAGCCATCGGTCCTGATGGCATAGCCATGGTGCATCTAAAACACATCGGCCTAGCGGGAGTCAAATATTTAACGGCCGTCTTCAATTTGTCTCTGATCACAGCTGTCATACCCGACAAATGGAAGCAGGCAACTGTGATCCCACTACTAAAGCCTGGCAAGCCAGCTAACGTTGGGGAGTCATATCGCCCGATATCACTCCTCTCGCCAGTAGTAAAGACACTTGAGGCGGTCCTACTCCCGCTCTACACATCACACTTGATGTTAGCCGAGCACCAACATGGCTTCAGGAAAGGTAGGAGCACAACATCTGCTCTAAATGTCATAAACACTCAGATAACTGACGGTCTTATTGCACTTGATTTGAGTCAAGCTTTTGACACAGTAAATCATGGGCAACTTGTAGCTGATTTGGAAGACTCGTCACTCCCCCCCTGTCTAAAGCGTTGGACCGCCAATTATCTCAGTGGTCGTCGGTCGTCTGTTGTATTTAGAAACAAAAAATCTAAAGCCAGGAAGATAAAACAAGGGGTACCACAGGGTGGTGTCCTCTCCCCGTTATTGTTTAACTTCTATATTTCGAAGCTTCCTCCTCCACCAGAAGAAGTTACGATTGTTTCTTACGCAGACGATTGCACGATATTGGCAACTGGTACTTCCGTTGATGAGCTGTGCTCCAAAATAAATGGTTATCTCCCCTCTCTAGTCGAGTTCTTCACTGCCCGAACCTTGACATTGTCGCCAACAAAGTCTTCGGCGACCTTATTCACGACGTGGACGGCGCAGGTTGGCATGGAATTAGAAATCTATGTAGGTGATCATAAAATACCTACTGTCGCTCACCCAAAAATTTTAGGAGTGACTTTTGACACCATGCACACTTTCGCTGCCCATTCAGCCGCAATTGTCTCAAAATTACAGAGCCGCAACAAAATCCTCAAGTCACTAGCCGGCAGTACTTGGGGTAAAGACAAAGAAACGTTGTTGGTAACGTACAAGGCAATTGGTCGGCCGATCCTGAACTATGCGTCGCCGATATGGTCGCCGGGGCTTGCAGACGTTCACTGGAATCAGCTTCATCATCATCATTTATTGGCGCTTAACCGCCTAAGCGATTTTGGCCGTTTTGTATCAAAGCACGCCAGTCATTCCTTTTTAGCGATAACTGACGCCAATTGGAAACCCCAAGGGAGTTCAAGTCATCCTCCACCTGTTGTTTCCATCTCAGTCGAGGCCTCCCCCTTCCTCTGCTGCCGAATTCAGGCGACGATAGGAAAACCTTCTGTGCTGGAGCTTCTTTGTCCATTCGCATAACATGGCCCAGCCAGCGGAGTCTTTGGGCTTTAATTCGCTGGACTATGGTCAGATCTGCGTAGAGCTCGTACAGCTCATCGTTAAATTTCCTTCGATACTCGCCGTTGGCATCACGGGAAGGACCATAAATCTTCCGGAGAACTTTTCTCTCAAATACTCCAAGGGCCATCTCATCTTCTCTTGACATTATCCATGAATCTGAGCCATACATCAGGACAGGTATGATGAGAGACTTATAGAGCGTGATCTTTGTTCTTCGAGAGAGGACTTTACTTCTCAATTGCCTACTCAGTCCAAAGTAGCACTTGTTCGCAAGAGTGATTCTCCGTTGGATTTCTAGACTGATATTATTTTCGGTGTTAATGCTGGTTCCCAAATAGACGAAGTCTCTCACAGTTTCAAATTTGTAACTATCAACAGTGACATGGCTGCCAAGGCGCAGGTGCGCCGATTCTTTCTTTGATGACAGCAAATACTTCGTCTTGTCCTCGTTCACGGCAAGACCCACTTTTTTCGCTTCCTTATCCAGTTCAGAGAAGGCAGCGCTTACGGCGCGGTTGTTAAGGCCAATGATATCAATATCATCGGCATACGCCAGCAATTGCACGCTCTTGTAAAAGATTGTACCATTGCGGTTTAGCTCTGCTGCTCGAATTATCTTCTCCAGCATCAGATTGAAGAAATCGCACGAAAGGGAGTCGCCCTGTCTGAAGCCTCGTTTGGTTTCAAATGGCTCAGAGAGGTCCTTCCCGATTCTAACGGAGCTGTTGGTATTGCTCAACGTCATTTGGCAAAGCCGTATAAGCTTTGCAGGGAAGTCAAATTCAGACATGGCGGCATACAGGCAACTCCTTTTTACGCTGTCAAAAGCGGCTTTAAAATCGACAAAGAGATGGTGAGTGTCGATTCTCTTATCATGGGTCTTCTCCAGGATTTGGCGTATCGTGAAAATCTGGTCGATGGTAGACTTACCAGGTCTAAAGCCACACTGATAAGGTCCAATCAGTTTGTTTACGATGGGCTTCAGCCTTTCACACAACACGCTAGAAAGAACCTTATATGCGATATTAAGAAGACTAATTCCGCGGTAGTTGGTGCGGTTAGCGGGATCGCCTTTCTTGTGGATTGGGCAAAGCACACTTAAATTCCAATCCGGAGGCATGCATTCGTCTGACCATATTCTGCATAAGAGCTGATGCATGCTTTTTACCAGCTCTTCGCCTCCGTGTTTGAACAGCTCGGCGGGTAGTCCGTCTTTTCCAGGCGCTTTGTTGTTTTTGAGCCGGGTATAGCTATCCTCACTTCATCATAGTCAGGTGGTGGGACGACTTTTCCATCGTCAGGGATTGGGGTATCGGGTTCGCCGTCTCCCTCGCAATTTAGCAGTGAGGAGAAGTGCTCCCTCCATAATTTAAGTACACTTTGTACGTCGGTTACCAGGTGGCCATTATTGTCCTTACAGGAGCTTGCCCCGGTCTTAAAACCTTCCGTCATCCGCCGGATCTTTTCATAGAATTTTCGGGCATCATTCCTGTCAGCCAGCATCTCAAGCTCCTCACACTCACGCCTTTCGGCCTCACTTTTCTTTTTTCTGAAAAGGCGTCTCTCTTCCTTCTTTGCCTCACGATATTGTTGCCATACACTGCGGGTTGCGCCCGTTCGCAACGTCTCCTTGTAGGCAGCGTCCTTTTTTTTCGAGGCAGTTTTGCATTCCTCATCGTACCAGTTGTTCTTGCGGGCTCGCTGGAACCCTATAGTGGCCTCAGCGGCGGTACGCAATGAGTGAGAGATATGCTTCCATTGCTCGGTTACATCGTTAGGTCGAGGATTGCCCTCTGCTAGCAGGTGTGAGAGTCGAGTTGTGAAATTATCAGCTGTCTGTGTCATGCGCAGCTTCTCGACGTCAAACTTTCCTTCCGTTACTGAGCGCACTTTCTTCGTTGCACAGAGGCGTGTGCGTATCTTGGCTGCGACAAGATAATGGTCAGAGTCAATATTGGGACCACGCAGTGTACGCACGTCCAGAACGGTGGAGCTATGTCTGCCGTCAATCAAGACATGATCAATCTGGTTTCTAGTTCTTTGGTCAGGGGACAGCCATGTGGCTTGGTGTATTCGCTTATGCTGGAACCTGGTACTACTGATGACCATATTGCGAGCAGCGGCGAAGTCAATCAACCTAGTGCCGTTGGGGGATGTTATATCGTGGAGACTGAATTTTCCAACTGTGGGACCAAAGACTCCTTCCTTGCCCACCTTGGCATTAAAGTCGCCGAGCACGATTTTGATATCATGCTGGGGGCAGCGATCATAAGTCTGTTCAAGTTTATCGTAGAAGGAGTCCTTCTCTGCGTCGTCCGTCTCCTCTGTCGGCGCATAGGCGCAGATAAATGTTATGTTGAAAAACCTCGCCTTGATGCGGATCGCAGCGAGACGCTCGCTCACAGGAGTGAACGCTAATACTTGGCGGCGAAGTCTCTTTCCCACCACGAATCCTACACCACGCGCTTTGCCGCGTGTCTGGCCACTGTAGTATACGTCACAAGGTCCGATGGTCGTCTTTCCTTGTCCCGTCCATCGCATTTCCTGCAGGGCGGTGATGTCAGCCTTTGCGTTCATGAGGACATCAACCAGTCGGGCAGCGGTACCATCCCTTGAAAGGGTCCGGACATTCCAGGTACATGCCCTAATATCCTTCTCGTAGTCCTTATTTCGTTTTGCCGGGTCGTCAACATTAAAGGGGGTTCTCATCCGAGGCTTTATTAAAATTTTCAGTGGACTAAATTTTTTACGTGGCGGGTCCCAAACCCAGCGCACAACCCGTCTCCGGGATTTTGATAAAAAAATATTCACACATTTATATAGCGAGCCGCTTGCTACAAGACAGACACCCGCTTGCAGCCGCACCACGTGGTGAACAGACGCTGCGAAAAAGACCTCGGTGAGCCCTTAAACCAAGTATGTCAGAGTGGCCCCACCGGGGCTCCCTCTCTTTCTGCCGCGAGCCTAGGTAGCTCCCGTTGCCCAGAGTGCACGAACGAGGACGCAAGAGTCGGGATTGAGCAAGGTCACTTAGCAACCACACTCCATTACACTCCAGGCCTGTCAAAACACCGCGCTCAGAACCGCTACGGGGTGCGTCCTTATGTCACCTATATCTCATATACATAATGAGGTGGAAATGCTTCCAGTTAGGGAGCATAATGAAATGCTAAACTGAACTGCTGTAAACCACAGCATCCCGGTAGACAACTGCTTGAACTCATTCCGCCTCCTAGGACCATAAGGTCGCATCTACGTAAACATTTTGATGAGATCCGTCACTATATAACAACGCCGTTTGATCTACAGGTGCACAAACAGGCTTTGGGGCATATCCATACAACGTCTGTTGGCCATTACTCTGCGCTCTGTCCGCTAAACAATGTCTTACATGCCGTAACACCTGGCATTTCTGAAGAGGAGCGTCATCTTCCTCGAGAGACAAGGGTCACTCTGGCTCAATTACGCTCTGGATATTGTAGTAGGTTTTACTCCTACATATCTAGACTGAACCCTGATGTGCCGAATGTATGTCCGGCATGCGGCTCATCCCCCCACAATACCAATCACTTATTTTCTTGCTCATTTGAGCCCACTCTTCTAACACCCATCTCTCTTTGGTCCAATCCTATTGAAACTGCTAGTTTCCTTGGACTCCCGTTAGAAGATATTGATGACAATTAGGTTAAGGAAAAATACGCGTTGGGCAGGACTACACATCGTTACAACAACAACAACATGTAGTGTATATAGTGAAAATCAACGAGATCGAGCAAATGTAACATATAGCCCCCATACAACCGATTGTTCAGATATAAGGTTTTTTGGCCAAAACTTCTGCAATTAAAAAGTTAGGAACGTAAAATTTTGCAACTCGAGTACTTTCTATTTATGTAGTGTATATGGTGAAAATCAACAAGATCGGGCAAATTTAACATATAGCCCCCATACAACCGATTGTTCAGATATAAGGTTTTTTGACCAAAACTTCTGCAATTAACAAGTTAGGAACGTAAAATTTTGCAACTCGAGTACTTTCTATTTACGTAGTATATATAGTGAAAATCAACAAGATCGGGCAAATGTAACATATAGCCCCCATACAACCGATTGTTCAGATATAAGGTTTTTTGGCCAAAACTTCTGCAATTAAAAAGTTAGGAACGTAAAATTTTGCAACTCGAGTAATTTCTATTTATGTAGTGTATATAGTGAAAATCAACAAGATCGGGCAAATGTAACATATAGCCCCCATACAACCAATTGTTCAGATATAAGGTTTTTTGACCAAAACTTCTGCAATTAAAAAGTTAGGAACGTAAAATTTTGCAACTCGAGTACTTTCTATTTACGTATTATATATGGTGAAAATCAACAAGATCGGGGAAAAGTAACATATAGCCCCCATACAACCGATTGTTCAGATATAAGGTTTTTTGGCCAAAACTTCTGCAATTAAAAAGTTAGGAACGTAAAATTTTGCATCTCGAGTACTTTCTATTTATGTAGTGTATATAGTGAAAATCAAAAAGATCGGGCAAATGTAACATATAGCCCCCATACAACCGATTGTTCAGATATAAGGTTTTTTGGCCAAAACTTCTGCAATTAAAAAGTTAGGAACGTAAAATTTTGCAACTCGAGTACTTTCTATTTACGTAGTATATATAGTGAAAATCAACAAGATCGGGCAAATGTAACATATAGCCCCCATACAACCGATTGTTCAGATATAAGGTTTTTTGGCCAAAACTTCTGCAATTAAAAAGTTAGGAACGTAAAATTTTGCAACTTGAGTACTTTCTATTTGCGTAGTATATATAGTGAAAATCAACAAGATCGGGCAAATGTAACATATAGCCCCCATACAACCGATTGTTCAGATATAAGGTTTTTTGGCCAAAACTTCTGCAATTAAAAAGTTAGGAACGTAAAATTTTGCAACTCGAGTACTTTCTATTTATGTAGTGTATATAGTGAAAATCAACAAGATCGGGCAAATGTAACATATAGCCCCCATACAACCGATTGTTCAGATATAAGGTTTTTTGACCAAAACTTCTGCAATTAAAAAGTTAGGAACGTAAAATTTTGCAATCGAGTACTTTCTACAAATGTAACATATAGCCCCCATACAACCGATTGTTCAGATATAAGGTTTTTTGGCCAAAACTTCTGCAATTAAAAAGTTAGGAACGTAAAATTTTGCATCTCGAGTACTTTCTATTTATGTAGTGTATATAGTGAAAATCAAAAAGATCGGGCAAATGTAACATATAGCCCCCATACAACCGATTGTTCAGATATAAGGTTTTTTGGCCAAAACTTCTGCAATTAAAAAGTTAGGAACGTAAATTTTTGCAACTCTAGTAGTTTCTATTTATGTAGTGTATATAGTGAAAATCAACAAGATCGGGCAAATGTAACATATAGCCCCCATACAACCGATTGTTCAGATATAAGGTTTTTTGGCCAAAACTTCTGCAATTACGTAAAATATTGCACCTTAGTACTTTCTACATATGTAATGTGTATAGTGTAAGTCAGTACAATTGAACACGTATAATATATAGCCTCCATACAATCGATTGTTCCGATAACTCGGATCCTATTATTTTGTAAGTTTTTTTAAATTATAACAAAGATGTGTAATGTGTATAGTAAATAAAGTTAAATTGAAACCATCTGTACTGGGGATCGAACAGTGAAAACCGTGACGCTTATTCATGAAAGGTATATAGTTTTCGGCACAGCCGAAGACAGCTTTCCTTACTTGTTTTTGTATGTGACTGTAAAAAATAAAATTTGGAATATGAGTCCCAAACTCATGCGATAATATTTTTTGATTTCCGGCCAAATTAGACATTTGAAATAACAAAAATTGCGACAAAGCCAAACTTAGGTAAAGAAAGAAAACTTTGAAAGTCCCCATTAATATCATGTGTGGTAAAAAAGTTATTTGGGGCAAAGGTGAACATTTAGGGGTTTACGAATTTTTCTCGTCCACGGTAATTTTTTCCGAAAAATTACCTTCGACCAAGCTGTCCACCTGAAAATTCACTATAAAAATCGTCCAAGAATTTTTATAAATTAAGCTGTCCCGGCAGACGTTGTATCTCCATCCCGATCCCTATCGCTGTCTACATATGGGGTAAAATTCCTCAAGCGGGCCACCTAAAAGTTCGATTTGAATGAAATTTGGTGAAAGTGATCTGCCATGTAAGAAAAAAATATCACCAAAGCTCCGGTAAAAATATTGGATGGTTACCGAGATATACGGAATTCGCAATTTTTTGTTTGAAAGCCGTTTTTCTTTAAATTGACATGCTAAAGTATTTTCTAAGTATTTTCTAAGTATTTTCTAAAGTATTTTCTCCGTTCTTTTCGAATATAACTTAAAAAAAATTTTATTAAAAAAAATTTAGTAAAAACTTTAATAAAAAAGAGTTTTATCAATTTTTTTCAATAAAATTTTTTTTAAGTTATATTCGAAAAGCTTGATTTTTTCCTTTTTTTTTGTGTAATGGACCTCGAAAATTGTTTAATGTTCTTTCAAAAGACAGTGGCCCGTAGTCATAGTCGAAATAAAATATGATTTTAAGTTAGTTAAAGCTTTTTGACACAACTTTACAAGTGCTATCTGTCAAAAATGCTTTAACTAACTTAAACTCGTGTGTTACTTTGACTATGACTACGGGCTAATTTATTTATTTTTTGTTGTTTTTCTCTAGGCTTTGATAAATTTGGTTCGCGCCTGCACTAGTAAAAAAATTTAACTTTAGCTAAGTCATTTCCATTTTCCAGTCAAAATTGTTATTATGAAAAAAAGGATCCACCCCGAAAATATTTTCTGGATACACGCCCGTTTATATAGCTATTACATAGATGTGACTTACATAAAAGGAACAACGAGCAAAATTTTAAGCAGAGCTCACTCCCTGCAAAAAATGCGATTAGTCCGGGATGCATCCGGGATCAATCGCAGAGGAACAGTAGACTAATACTTTTTCTAGTCTCTTTGTATGGAGAGTTTCGATCGCATTTGTTCGAGCATGTCCTATGGAGAGACTAATTGTACCCCTTTCATACCAGAACGGGTATGAATGTAGATTCGTCGCTTGTGTAAAGTGTAAACTAAAGTTTTCCCCATTCATATTTTTAAAAAAAAAATTCTTTACTACATTGGCAAAAACGGCTAAATGACAAAAAAAAACGGCTAGATCTAGCCGGAAAACGGCTAAAATGGCAACACTTTATATGCCCTAGGATGCCGAAGAACCTCCTCCACAGAGGGAGGCAAAAGAGCTGGTGGCAAATTTTTCCATGGGTCATCTTATTATCGGAACTGACGCTAATGCTCATCACGTACAGTAGGGAAGCTCCGATATCAATGCTAGGGAGCGGGTGAACCGGGTCATAAACACAATGACCGCACAACTATCAAAGAAGGACCACCGCACATGGGATCATGAAATTCCACAAGTAGTATATGCAATGAGTTAAGTCTGAGCTGAACGCCTTTCTTTTGCCCAACTATACCAATGGTGTGCAAGTGTGTGCCTTGCTTAGGTTTAGTTTGTAAGACATAGATGTAAATATGTATCTAGTAAATAAGAATATTTACGTCAGTGTTAGAGTTAAGAATTGCTATAAATAGGCTAAGTTTTTACTCAATAAAGATTCATTCATTCAATTATTATTCATAGCTCTGCGCGCAAAGCGAGCTAAACCAAACTTTTGACTTTTAATAATTTGGGAACATTTCATGGCAATCCTGCCAAATCGGAAGATCCTGCCAGACTGCTGCTAAAAAGGAAGGAGACTGGCCTGATCCTGTTGGAAACTATTCAGTAGTCTGCTATTTAAAAGAAAGCAGACTGCTGAGATTCCAACAGTGCAGAAGTGCATCAAATAATAGCACACATAAGTCTGGGTAAAAGGACTATAATCAACAACATATCGATGATCCGCATATGGGGCAACAAAATAAATTGGAAATAACAAAAACGATGAAGTGCCTGTTCAATTAAAAGCATAATGCAGGAATCTATTAAGCGATGAAATTTACTAACGAAAGGATCCGTTCAAGACATAAACAGCAGACAGCAACTTCAACTGATGGTGTACAAGAATAAGTATTTTAAATAATTTTAGAAATCTGCGGCATCATACCGGCGCCGGCCAAGTAGCAGATTATTTTTCTGCTTAGGGTAGTTTTAAGAAAATTGTGAAGTTGTGAATGTGAATTTGGTCTTTGATAAAAGCGGTTTTTAATTGATTTTATTTGCAAATTAAAAGTTTTTCGATGCAAGCAGAATTTCATGCTGCTTTCGATAGATGCGTGCAGTTGGCACTAGAATGAAACTTCTGCTTGTGTCACTGAAGAGGTTCCTCAAACCTCTACAGCTGTAAGACAGGGTCCGCAGCCAATAACAATTGAAGAGTATTGGCGGCGGAACAAAACACAAAAAACGGTGGAACCGAAAATTCCTCCGCCGTTAAAAAGAAAGAAACAAACTAGAGGCGGTAAAAAATACAGAAAGAAAAAAGAATTGGCGCTTTCATATAGAGCATTAAACTTTGCCAAAACAATTGAAGAAAGGCAGGAGTTTTCAAATAGAATTGCCTTATTAAGAAAGTGGAAAAAAAATATTGTAATGAATTTTTAAAAGCGGTTTTGATTGAAATTTCCAAATGAAGAAATAATAATTAAAAGTTGATTTACTTAATTTAATAATGCCTGGAGATTTTTCCAAGCCTCCTAGGGATTTTTGCAAAGGGGACTATTCTCCATGGGAGAACCTGAACCGTACAATTGTAATTGAAACCCCAGATTATGAAAAACAATTTTCTTGGTTAACTAAATATTGGCAGTATCTTGAAATGCCAAGAGTACCGACCATGGAAGATGTCCTTCATTCCACCACCTTTGAGGAGGAATCTGTAAGAGTCATGCGAAAGGCTGGATTTGAACCCTGTGGATGTTAAAAAACCACAAATAAAGAAGAAATTTGTAGATTGATGCGTAAGTATTGCAAATTCTGAGTAATTTCCACTTGCCGATTTTAAATGGAAATACAATTTTATTAATGCTTTAAATCAAAGCTAACACAAGAAATAATAAATAAAAATGGGAGGTAAAGAATCTAAAGTTTCTGACCCGAATGCCAATGTAGTAAATACGGTTCAAATTATCGATCATACTGAAGCTTTAGATGCAATCAAAATTTACCTTATAGTTATTGTAGTCATTAATTCAGTGAGCTTATTTTTGAGATTCTAAGCAACTTGAAATAAATAAACAAACCTAAAAACATTGTACCACAAGAAACATTTTGTAAACAAACAACAAACAATAAAAATCTTAAGAGTATCAAATGAAACTCATGCTCATAAATTATTTGCGGAAATGTACAAAAGAAAGAAAATAAACCACTTAAATATGTCACAGCTCTAAAATCGTTCATATGTATTCACGATTTTTTTTAGGATGGGTGGTGTAGTATGTCAGAGCAACTCACTAACAACAACAAAGTCACACGCTGACTTCTAAACGGCTAGCTGTGGAATTTATAAACATTCTGCAATGTAAACACTTTCACACGCTAAGTATATTTGCAGCACAAGTCATGGAGTTGTATCAATTGTATACGCTGGCTCTATATATGTAGATATGTGCGGCAGCACTGCCAGCGTCTCCATGCTTAGTGTACGTATATATGTGTGTGACTGCATTACTCGCAGTCCCACTTTAGTTATGTTAGTATGAGTGATTGCACTGACGTATGCATTGAGTAAGGTACCGAGCTATGCACATATGAATGCATGTGCATGTGTGCAAGTGTGTGCCTTGCTTAGGTTTAGTTTGTAAGACATAGATGTAAATATGTATCTAGTAAATCAGAATATTTACGTCAGTGTTAGAGTTAAGAATTGCTATAAATAGGCTAAGTTTTTACTCAATCACGCAACATACCGGCGCCGGCCAAGTAGCAGATTATTTTTCTGCTTAGGGTAGTTTTAAGAAAATTGTGAAGCTGTGAATGTGAATTTGGTCTTTGATAAAAGCGGTTTTTAATTGATGCAAATTAAAAGTTTTTCGATGCAAGCAGAATTTCATGCTGCTTTCGATAGATGCGTGCAGTTGGCACTAGAAGCTGCGCAAGTGAATGAAAGTTCTGCTTGTGTCACTGAAGAGGTTCCTCAAACCTCTACAGCTGTAAGACAGGGTCCGCAGCCAATAACAATTGAAGAGTATTGGCGGCGGAACAAAACACAAAAAACGGTGGAACCGAAAATTCCTCCGCCCTTAAAAAGAAAGAAACAAACTAGAGGCGGTAAAAAATACAGAAAGAAAAAAGAATTGGCGCTTTCATATAGAGCATTAAACTTTGCCAAAACAATTGAAGAAAGGCAGGAGTTATCAAATAGAATTGCCTTATTAAGAAAGTGGTAAAAAAAAAAAAAAAAATTATTATTGTAATGAATTTTTAAAAGCGGTTTTGATGGAAATTTCCAAATAAAGAAATAATAATTAAAAATTGATTTACTTAATTTAATAAAGCCTGGGGATTTTACCAAGCCTCCTAGGGATTTTTCCAAAGGGGACTATTTTCCATGGGAGAACCTGAACCGTACAATTGTAATTGAAACCCCAGATTATGAAAAACAATTAGCTTGGTTAACTAAATATTGGCAGTATCTTGAAATGCCAAGAGTACCGACCATGGAAGATGTCCTTCATCCCACCACCTTTGAGGAGGAAACTGTAAGAGAAATGCGAAAGGCTGGATTTGAACCCAGTGGATGTTAAAAAACCACAAATAAAGAAGAAATTTGTAGATTGATGCGTAAGTATTGCAAATTCTGAGTAATTTCCACTTGCCGATTTTAAATGGAAATAAAATTTTATTAATGCTATAAATCAAAGCTAACACAAGAAATAATAAATAAAAATGGGAGGTAAAGAATCTAAAGTTTCTGACCCGAATGCCAATGTAGTAAATACGGTTCAAATTATCGATCATACTGAAGCTTTAGATGCAATCAAAATTTAGCTTATCGTTATTGTAGTCATTAATTCAGTGAGCTTATTTTTGAGATTCTATGCAACCCACAATAAAATTCTGAAAAAGAAATATCAAAGCCGTGCAGACGGTTTGGATAAGGTATAATTTTGTAAAGTCCAAAGGAAAAGTGGGAAGAAATTTCGAATGAGCTCGCTGAAAATAAAATAAACGCGGAAAAGTCGTATAAGTGTATATGTAAAAACACAAAAATAAAAACTGAAACAGTAAAGAAACATTTAAATGTTCTACTGTCAGCATTAAATAATCTTATACAAATCATAAGAAAGGTAAATAACACTCTAACAAAAGCTCACCAGGTAGAAGCCTACCAGGTATTTTCGAGCGTTAGAGATAAATTGGTATCCTCGTTATCCAGGTATAACGTTGACGTTGAAGTGCCAACCTCCTACGAGCAACATATCGATATCGATTTCGACACTTGGTTGTTCGAAGGTGCGTCAGATACTGAGGGAGAACAAGAAACAAAAGAAATAGTTCATCCAAGCACAAATAAACATTGTCAAACTGAAATTGTTGCACAGACAGCAACACTTTCACAAACAACTATTGTATCTCACACAGACCAGAATTCCCAAACAAATACAACCATGGCGCAAACAATGGTAGCGTTCATTAAAACTGCTTCTTCGATATTGCCCGAATTCGATGGCAAACCGGAAAACTTATCCAGTTTTTTGGATGCTCTTGAATTTCTGGAGCAAATCAAGAAAACGCATGAGGCTGTCGCAGTATCCACGTGCAAAGAGCCATTGGAAAAAATGGGGACTCAGCCCTAAAATATGCAAATGGATCTACTCTGTAAGCATTCGACCAATCATGCTCTATGGAGTTGTGGTGGCCTGCGCTGAGCAAGGCAACAAACCATAATCTGTTAGGTAAACTACACAGATCTTGCATGATCTGTATAAGCGGTGCGCTAACTTCCATTTATACCGATGGCTCGAAGTAGGACGGCAGAGTTGGAGGAGGGGTTCATTCAAAGCATCTGAACCTTGAGCTCTCCTTCAGAATACCTGATCAGTTCAGTTTCTTCCAGGCTGAAGCTTCAGCAATCATGGACGCCGCGGCTTGGATAGGCCAACACACTGTCGGACAGGATATTTTTATTCTCAGCGACAGCCAAGCGGCCATCAAATCCCTTGGCTCTTACTCGTTCAACTCTGAACTGACTCTCAGCTGTCGTCGATCTCTACAAGAGATGGCCCAACCGAACCGCGTGAACCTCACATGGGTCCCGGGGCAGGTTCTTCGGGATAAGGAGCCACATGCAAGCTAATGCTGAAAGAGTACACACTCCGGCAAGCCAACGAAAGATGGCTGCAATTTCCACGATGCCGTATATCCAAAGAATGCCTGGCCGAAATGGGATCATAAAAGATCAAGACACATTTATGCTCTAAGGAGAAGAGAAGTCTCCATATTAATAGGCGTATTAACTGGGCACTGCCTAATTGGTAGGCACGCAAAAAGGCTAGGGGTGCCCTACCGACGATGCTGTAGGAGTTGCAAAGATTACGAGGAGGAGGAAACGGTGGAGCACCTCATCTGAAACTGCCCGGCTTTAAACGGCGCGAGAATGCGCCTTTTGGGAGTGCCCTTCCTGGCTAGCCTACGCCAGGTCATGGAGCTGGACATAAAGGACTTGATGGCCTTCATCAAGTCATCTAAATGGTTCGAGGAGGAGTAACGGTGTCGGTTTAGGAGCGTCAGTCCCGGGATTCTGCTATGTGGAGTGTTACGGCGAGCCCGGGTGAAATGACGGGATGTGTTTGCACGTAATAATTATGTAAAGAAAGGGAAAAAGGAAAAGCAACGAGTGAGAACATAAACAGAAGTAAACGCTTTGATTTCAAGTATCAACAATACAAAAATGTTTTTATTGAGTATAAAAGTGCACAATTAACTATAGGAAAATTTATGTGCACAAGTGAGGTTAGGTATATGGAAATATAATTATATGGAAATGAAATGCAACTTAATTGATTTGATATTACCTGGAGTGGCGGTCTGACGTGATCGGAACAAAAGTGAAAGAGCCCTCAGATAAATGACAGCTTGGTACCGCAGCCGAATGCTTATTTTCGTAGGATTCGAAGGAGTAAGAGCTGTTATACCCCCATAACACAGGATTTTCCATGCCATATGGCAGGGTCCCGGAACTGACTTTCCAAGTGGTGGTGGTATCGCAACCGGCCTTTTAATACTGGCCTAGGTGTGCCTCTGCGGCAGCCACTTGAACCTCACCTATATGCAATAAACACGGAGCAGCACGAATCGACGCTAGCATCCGCGTCAAAAAATAAAATTTCGACCGCAATTGTACCACATCGCAGGAACTGCGAACGGAGCGGACAGTACCAGTAGAGCGCCAGCACTACCAGATTCACCACAACCCATCCTACCATGGAAACCGCCCATGGAGGCCCACTTTTGCCCCCCTGACAAGCCACGAATACAGTGCATACAGATTTTTTACGGCCCACCAACCCAGCAAATGTGGAAGGGCAATAGTGCGGGTGAAGGTACTAGACGCCGACAATGCAGACACGTGAGCACAGAACAGTCAAACTCGTGGAGAAGTCAACATTATTTTAAGCATGCATTTTTCACTGAATTGTAATTCTAATTTTCGCTGTAAACTATATATATAAAAAGTAAAAGGTTACACACAAGGTAGGTACATGGGCCGACATGGTTTTTTTTTTTACTTAGTAGAGTTGCCACCTAACATTTATCTGCGCCTATGCGCCGACTGAGGAGACGGAAGACGCAGAGAAGGACTCCTTCTACGATAAACTTGAACAGGCTTATGATCGCTACCCCCAGCATTTTATCAAAATCGTGCTCGGCTACTTAAATGCCAAGGTGGGCAAGGAAGGAGGCTTTGGTCCTACAGTTGGAAAATGCAGTCTCCACGATATAACATCCCCCAACGGCACTAGGTAGCCGCTGCTCGCAATATGGTCATCAGTAGTACCAGGTTCCAGCATAAGCGAATACACCAAGCCACATTGCTGTCCCCTGACCAAAGAACTAGAAACCAGATTGATCATGTCATGATCGACGGCAGACACAGCTCCACCGTTCTGGACGTGCGTACCCTACGTGGTCCGAATTATCTTGTTGCAGCCAAGTTACGCACACGCCTCTGTGCAGCGAAGAAATTGCGCACAGTAACGGAAGGAAAGTTTGACGTCGAGAAGCTGCGCATGACACAGACAGCTGATAATTTCTCCACTCGACTCTCACACCTGCTATCAGAGGGCAATCCTCGACCTAACGATGTAACCGAGCAATGGAAGCATATCTCTCACTCATAGCGTACCGCCGCTGAGGCCACTATAGGGTTTCAGCGAACCCGCAAGAACAACTGGTACGATGAGGAATGTAGCACTGCCTCGGACGAAAAGGACGCGGCATACAGGGAGACGTTGCGAACGGGCGCAACCCGCAGTGTATGGCAACGCTATAGTGAGGCGAGGAAGGAAGAGAGGCGCCTTTTCAGAAAAAAGAAACGTGAAGCCGAAAGGCGTGAGTGTGAGGAGCTTGAGATGCTGGCTGACAGGAATGATGCCCGAAAATTCTATGAAAAGATCCGGCGGATGACGGAAGGTTTAAAGACCGGGGTTAGTTCCTGTAAGGACAATAACGGCGACCTGGTAACCGACGTACAGAATGTACTTAAATTATGGAGGGAGCACTTCTCCTCACTGCTAAATTGCGAGGGAGACGTCGAACCCGATACCCCAATCCCTGACGATGGAAAAGTCTTCCCATCCACCAGATTTTCACGATGCGCCAAATCCTGGAGAAGACCCATGATAAAAGAATCGGCACTCACCATCTCTTTGTCGATTTTAAAGCCGCTTTTGACAGCGTAAAAAGGAGTTGCCATGTCTGAATTTAACTTCCCTGCAAAGCTTATACGGCTTTGCCAAATGACGTTGAGCAAAACCAACAGCTCAGTCAGAATCGGGAAGGACCTCTCTGAGCCATTTGAAACCAAACGAGGATTCAGACAGTGCCACTCCCTTTCGTGCGATTTCTTTAACCTGATGCTGGAGAAGATAATTCGAGCAGCAGAGCTAAACCGCAATGGCACAATCTTTTACAAGAACGTGCAACTGCTGGCGTATGCCATGATATTAATATCATTGGCCTTAACAGCCGCGCCGTAAGCGCTGCTTTCTCTGGGTTGCATAAGGAAGCGAAAGGTTGCATAAGAAAGCGGTGAACGAGGACAAGACGAAGTATCTGCTGTCATCAAAGAAAGAATCGGCGCACCTGCGCCTTGGCAACCAAGTCACCGTTGATAGCTACAAGTTTGAAACGGTGAGAGACTTCGTCTATTTGGGAACCAGCATTAACACCGAAAGTAATATCAGTCTAGAAATCCAACGGAGAATCACCCTTGCCAACAAGTGTTACTTTGGACTAAGTAGGCAATTGAGAAGCAAAGTCCTCTCTCGGCAAACAAAGATCACGCTCTATAAGTCTCTCATCATATCAGTCCTGATGTACGGCTCGGAATCATGGACAGCGTCAAGAGAAGATGAGATGTCTGGAGTATTTGAGAGAAAAGTTCTCCGGAAGATTTATGGTCCTTCCCGTGATGCCAACGGCGAGTATCGAAGGAAATTTAACGATGAGCTGTACGAGCTTTACGCAGACCTGACCATAGTTCAGCGGATTAAAGCCCAAAGGCTCCGCTGGCTGGGTCATGTTATGCGAATGGACAAAGGAGCACCAGCACATAAAGTTTTCCTATCGACACCCGAATTCGGCAGCAGAGGAAGGGGGAGACCTCGACTTAGATGGAAACAACAGGTGGAGGATGACTTGAACTCCCTTGGGGTTTCCAATTGGCGTCAGTTATCGCTAAAAGTTACGGCCAAAATTGCCTAGGCGGGTAAGCGTCATTAAGACGCAAGCCAAGATTACTAGTTGTAATATGGAGGGCAGAGAGACTTATAGAGCGAGAGGACTTTACGTCTCAATTGCTTACTTAGTCCAAAGTAACACTTTTTGGCAAGAGTGATTCTCCGTTGGATTTCTAGACTGATATCATTTTCGGTGTCAATGTTGGTCCCCAAATAGACGAAGTCTCTCACCGTTTCAAACTTGTAGCCATCAAAGGTGACTTGGCTGCCAAGGCGCAGGTGCGCATTCTTTCTTTTATGAGAGCAGATACTTCGTCTTGTCCTCGTTCACCGCAAGACCCACTTTTTTCGCTTCTTTATCCAGCCCAGAGAAAGCAGCGCTTACGGCGCGGTTGTTAAGGCCAATGATATCAATATCATCGGCATACGCCAGCAATTGCACGCTCTTGTAAAAGATTGTGCCATTGCGGTTTAGCTTTGCCGTTCGAATTATCTTCTCCAGCATCAGGTTGAAGAAATCGCACGAAAGGGAGTCGCCCTGTCTGAAGCCTCGTTTCATTTCAAATGGCTCAGAGAGGTCCTTCCCGATCCTGACGGAGCTGTTGGTTTGGCTCATCGTCATTTGGCCAAATTCAGACATGGCGGTATACAGGCAACTCCTGTCAAAAGTGGCTTTAAAATCGACAAAGAGGTGGTGTTTATCGATTCTTTTATCATGGCTCTTCTCCAGGATTTGGCGTATCGTGGTAGACTAACCAGGTCTAAAGCCACACTGATAAGGTCCAATCAGTTTGTCTACGATAGGCTTCAGTCTTTCACACAATACGCTAGAAAGAACCTTATATGCGATATTAAGAAGACTCATTCCGCGATAGTTGGTGCGGTTAGCGGGATCGCCTTTCTTGTGGATTGGACAGAGCACACTTAAATTCCAATCTGGAGGCATGCACTCGTTTGACCATATTCTGCATAAGAGCTGATGCATGCTTTTTACCAGCTCTTCGCCTCCGTGTTTGAACAGCTCGGCGAGTAGTCCGTCTTTTCCAGTGGCTTTGTTGTTTTCGAGCCGGGATATAGCTATCGTCATTTCATCATAATCAGTACTCAAATAATCGGTAAAATTACAAAATCAAGTCATTACCTATTTCAGCAGGAGATGCGATAGTTTTTGATTCACGGTTATGGCATGGTAGTGATAAGAATACAGATGCTAAAGATAGTTTTGCTTATGTAACAAGGTGGATTATAAAAGATCAAGACCTTCCCTATGTGCCAAAACCTCAGCCTTCAGTTTTTGGTAACTGTACTAGTATGCCAAGTGGCGTTAAGCTGTACGTCTGATCAGTTGGAGATAGTACAGCATTGTGATTAGCAAGAATATCTTGCAATATACCACACATTTCTGAGTTTTTATACTTCTCCATATAATAATTCACTAATAAACAAGAGTCTACATTCTTAGCGATGTTAAATGCTATGATCCACCATGAAAAATAGCAACCTATAGTAACTGTAGTTACTATAGCTAAAGGCAGAAAACTTATTTTTGGTACTAACATTAGAGCATTTTTGCGCTCTATAAGTTTCAATGCTAATGTCCTTTTATCTTCTTCAATTAGGCTTCTCTTTTCTTTTAGAGGAGTAATATAATTGAATAATTGTATGCTTGGCTTTGCTATATATTGATATAACTCTTGCATTAACTCTACACTTTGTACACTCTGAAAATCCATCGTCAGGGATTGGGGTATCGGGTTCAACGTCTTCCTTCTTCGCCTCACGCCATACACTGCGGGTTGCGCCCGTTCGCAGCGTCTCCCTGTATGCAGCGTATTTTTTGTCCGAGGCTGTGCTGCATTCCTCATCGTACCAGGTGTTCTTGCGGGCTCGCTGAAACCCTATAGTGGCCTCAGCGGCGTTATGCAATGAGTGAGAGATTGGTCTCCGATAGCAGGTATGAAAGTCGAGTTGATAAATTATCAGCTGTCTGTGTCGCGCGCAGCTTCTCGACGTCAAACTTTCCTTTCGTTATTGTGCGCACTTCCTTCTTTGCACAGAGGCGTGTGCGTATCTTGGCTGCGACAAGATAATGGTAGGGTACGCACGTCTAGAACGATGGAGCTGTGTCTGCCGTCGATCATGACATGATCAATCTGGTTTCTTGTTCTTTGATCAGGGGACAGCCAGGTGGCTTAGTGTATTCGCTTATGCTGGAACCTGGTACTACTGATGACCATAATGCGAGCAGCGGCGAAGTCAATGAAGCTAGTGCCGTTGTAGGATGTTATATCGTGGAGACTGAATTTTCCAACTGTAGGACCGAAACTCCTTTCTTGCCCACCTTGGCATTAAAGTCGCCGAGCACGATTTTGATATCATAGGTCTGTTCAAGTTTATCATAGAAGGAGTCTTTCTCTGCGTCGTCCGTCTCCTCAGTTGGCGCAGATAAATGTAATGTTGAAAAACCTCGCCTTGATGCGGATCGCAGCGAGATGCTCGTCCATAGGAGCGAACGCTAGTACTTGGCAGCGAAGCCTCTTTCCTATGTAGTATACGTCACAAGGACCGATGGTCGTCTTTCCTTGCCCCGCCCATCACAGTTCCTGCAGGGCGGTGATGTCAGCCTTTGCGTTCACAAGGACATCAACCAGTTGGGCAGCGGTACGCTCCCTAGAAAAGGGTCCGGACATTCCAGGTACATACCCTAATATCCTTGTTGTAGTCCTTAATTCGTTTTGCCGGGTCGTCAACATTAAAGGGGATTCTCATCTGAGGCTTTGATAAATTTGTTTTCATTGGAATTAATTTTTGTACGTGGCGGGTCCCAACCCCACTTTCGGGGTTGCCACCTATTTATAGCGTGCGACTATGGAGGCAGGGGTGTCTAGTTACCGAGCCAGCATCCTAACATGATTCACTTTAGTCTTGTTGTAGGATAACCCGTCTTTCATCACCGTCCAGTACCACCATCAACCAGCGGAACCGAATAGGTAAACCCCTCGCCTATTGACCCGCTCCGCCGAATACCGCGGCTCCGATACTGGTACGCCCTCCGCCGCGTTACTTCCGCTGTCCAACCGCCGCTTGCCAACTGGGTCATTCCGCCGCTAGCTTGTTATGACGCCGCCTTTTATCACGGCTTAATGTCGACTTCAGTCTATGGTTATTTTTCGTAGTTATTGTCAAAAAATGTATGTTTTTGTGTTCGTACTAATGCAACACCGTTTGAGAATTCGTTGTCGAGGTTGAGGGAGAATGTTTTTTTTCAGTTGTTTAGGGTTTTCGCAACCTTCTAGCGATGAATATCGTTTGCGGCGAAGGGTACGATATTTGCATTGCATTTTTTTACTCCCCTAACACGCAGAAAATCGTACCCGTCCTGCTATATGGTGCAGGAGCATGGACACTGACCGCATGTGATGAGGCGGCTCTGGGAGTATTCGAGAGAAAAAATTCTTCGAAAGATTTATGGACCCCTAAAAGTTGGCGACGGCGAGTACCGAAGAAGATATAATGATGAGCTGTATGAGCTTTACGCAGACGTGGACATAGTTCAGCGAATTAACGAATGAACGAAGACGCTCCGGCCCAGAAGGTATTTTTATCGGCACCCGCCGGTGGAAGTAGAGGAAGAGGAGGGAGACCACCACTTCGATGGCAGGACCAGGTAGAGGCTGACCTGCGAGCACGCCGTATCTCTAATTGGCGCCAGTTGGCTCAACAAAGAACCGACTGGCGTAACATGTTGGACGGCCAAACTCGCCTAGGCGGTTAAAGGCTATTTTAAGTAAGTAAGAACACGCAAAAAATACAAACGTCTCACCTAACACTCGCTGCAATTAAACTGATTTAGGAGTCGAAAATATGCCCATCCCTGCCTTAAAAACTCACCTATAGTCAAAATGAGACCATCATAGAATTTATAAAATAGTTGTTGTTATTGCTTATATAATAAAAATACTAAATTATAGTCGCCTTTTTTTCATCCATTTATGGCAAATGCCATGCAAATATTCGGATTTCGAGATTTTATGTTGCACTTGAATAACCCAATGATGAGATTGTGCTTACTAAAATAGCCACTAAGTTTTACGATCGACAAAAATTAACTCATATTCGCTGGCTATTACCTTGACATAGACCCAGAAAGTAATACTCTCGAATATAACAGTAACCGGGCGTTAGAAGCTCTATATGTTGGATTTGCCAGCTTTTCTCATCAAACATTTTTTGATATTTGTATACTTATTTTGAGGCTTTTCTTTGCCAACTGCAGAATCAGCTACTGCTTCGAACCTCTTCGAAAGGTCGATTGGCTAAGAACGGGATTTACACTCTTATCCGACGATATGCACAAAGCAGCTATCAAATTCTGCAATTGGGCTTTATGAGAATCAGAATTTTCAAAATTAACAATATACCAACACAGTGATGGGAAAGATGGTACAATTGTACTTTTTTGGTACATTTCGGCAGTCAAAAGTACCCACATACGACTACGCTGGCATTGTTGGTACAATTTTGTCAGCACTGTTCCATCACTCCATTAAAATGCATATCTGAGTGTGAAAAATTCTAATCTTTATAAGAAATATATCCGTCATGTTCCTGCCAAAACACGTTAAATTTTGCGTGCGTTACACTAGCGAAATAGACCATGAAAACTGTGCGTACATTACAGTGTGTTTATCCGTCGCTCGGGAGGTATAATATGTAAATAAATAAACACAGACAGATTGATTAGAATGAGTAATCACAATAATTAACATTTATTGTTTGTTAAGATCAATACAATAATTTACCTTAAAAGAACTAAGTGTACGTGACAACGGCAGCAGGCAGGTCCTTTCTCCTTGATAGTGAAAATGGAATAATATTGGAAAATTGATCTCGGCTCTGCCGGACCGGAGATCGCACGGAGGTTTTCCACTGGATATTGGATATCCAAAGGAAAACTCTGTTACCCGTGTTTTGTGTGCATATACAAGACATTGTTTGCATGTATATGCAACATTATAAATATTCGCATTAGGGTGTACCTTTTGTTCATAATAAATATTTTAGGCTCCGTTCTAAACATGTCGGCCCCCTTGCGATAAGCCTGATCTAAAAGAAAAGGAAATGCCATGCCGGAGTTGTCTCGCTCACTTAAAGCTAATAATAAATTTCACTTAATTTCAATTGATGTGAATTTGTTGGCTGAATCTTCACCGGACTTGTCTCAGGCGATCCGTTGCTGTAGAAATTCATAAAACAACATTAAGGCTGAAAACAAGAACGGGTTATTTTTCAACGCACTTGATATAAAATAAAATAAATTTGAGTACAATATATAGTAATTTATAATGAAAGCTGGCTCGGCCGTGTGGCCAGTCTTCCCTGGTAACGTTACGAGCGGCAGTATAGTCGGAGAGGCCGTGTGTCCGTGTTTATTCGGTTATCATCTGGACGAAGAGGCCGAGTGTTCGTTCCAGATTTCGCTATGCTTTATAATTAAATTTTTGATTTATGAAAATAAAGACTGGACCTTTTTAATTTTTACCTCTTATTAGTATATTTGTGACTTATTTGTCACAAATACGCCTGCCACCCGCGAAAAAATTTGGCAATTTGATAATTTTCATGTTTTGAAAGTTTTGCTTTTTTTCACTAATAATATTCTCAGGTGTGAAAAAAAATTATTTACGCTCCCTGATTCATTACCCTGACACTAATCTGCGTTTTTTGATACCCCATTCGACCATGTTGGTGAATTTTATGAAAATGAGTAACCGGTGAACCGGTTTTTCACCCATAACTTTTGAACGGTTACCCGGATTTCGATTCGTGTTTCGGGTTTGTAATCGCGGCAGGAATACGCGTCGTTTGATACCACACTTTCCCATGTCGGCAGAAATTTTTTGACAACTTGTTTGCGCAAACACTTACAAACGAAAATCGTAGTGTGTACGGCCCCTTAGGTTGAAAGTGAGTGTTGTATGGTACACTGTGCGATCGAATGAATGATATTGGATGGCAAGAAAGACGAAAATGACAATGAATGAAAATTTGTCATTACATAATAAACATGAGGTAAGTAAAGTGTAAAAAATTTGTAAAATTGTAAAATATTGAATTTATATGTATTTTACTAATATTTTCTTTTCTTTTCAGATGTGATAACATGATGGGCAGTACCATGGGCATCAGGAAATGCCGCGAAGACCAAAAACTTGGAGGATTGTTGGCGGGGTAGTGCAGATGCGCTGCAGCCCCAAAGCCGGACTTTTGCTGTTGCCTGCATGGTATGCCGGTGGTGCTGAGGAGCCGGACCGACCTTCTGAGGTTTTCCCGGGGATATACGCGAGCATGTGAAATACAAAGTGTAGGTAGAATTAAAAAATTGCAATCAAGTTGCATATTTTCATGTGGTTGTTTTGTTTGTCCCAAAAAATTGAAAAATTTTTCTGCCCAGAAATACTGGGAAGAAATTAATATTGCACCATCTCGAGTGCTTTCCTCGTAAACCGCCCCTCAAAATTTGGTGTCGCACATTATGGTGCTCCCCTCTGACAAAACAAATTTTTTTTTTTTTTAATAAGTTCTAGCTTACGGTTTTTTGACCATAATACCAAAATAGCTAGTGAAGCTCAATATGTCTTCACTATTTCCCTTTTAATTCTCAGTGAAGACATTTTAGAAAAAATATTTAGAATATTTTCTATTTTACACACTAGGGTGTGCTAAAAAAAATATAAATTTCACCGCAATCATGTGTGCTAAAATCTTTATATATGAGATATTTTGTCTAATTAAAGCAACTTGACGCGTTTTTCATTTTAACTAAACTATACAGAAAGTGGAGTGTAATGGGGTGTGGTTGCTGAGTGACCGCGCTCAATCCCGACTCTTGCGTCCTCGTTCGTGCACTCTGGGCAACGTTGAGCTACCTAGGCTCGCGGCAGAAAGAGAGGGAGCCCCGGTGGGGCCACTCTGACATACTTGGTTTAAGGGCTCACCGGGGGCTTTTTCGCAGCGTCTGTACACCATGAGGTGCGGCTGTAAGCGAGCGTCTGTCTTGAAGCAAGCGGCTCGCTATATAAATGTGCAAAACTTTTCCCTCCCAATCCAGGGTGTTATGCGATACCGTGCCCATTGGACGTTTGCAGCCGGGAGGCAAATCGTGGCTGTAGTCGAACGTAGCCTCACTGATACCGGGCCGCCTCAGGGAGTAACTATGGTCTTACCGCGGTATGGGGCTCTGCCGCGGCGGACGACACACTTCCCCTTACACTACCCTTGACCCTAAGCTGGCCTTGTCCGGCGAGGGGTCGTACGAACAAGATGAAGAACACACAAAATACAAAGCAATTAACGACTTCGTTTACTCCGCAGCAGAGAAGAACTATGCTGGAGCAAGCGAAAACACAACGTCGGAGGACAAACTCCGCCTCAAAGTTAACTGGGAGGCCGACAGCGATGGAAACTACGGGTCAGTCATCCCCCAAACTGCTATCAAGTAAGAGTGACTTGATGGGAGCAAGCAGCAGTGCGGCTGCCTACGCAGTCAAGCAGAAAACGGCGGAAGCTAAACTTCCATCAAGCGTTGGTACGAAACCCAATCTCTTCACATCTGGGGCAATGGTCTCACGACCTGGTTTCAGAGTTTCGAAAGAGAAGGACGACGCCGCAAAGGGAGAGACCGCGATGGAAACTACGAGTCTGAATCCCCCCAAGAGGCATCTCCCCGACGCTTTGCGTACTGGGATAAAAGAAAGGCCGCAAGGATCCTTAAAAAATATGAGGGAGCATCGCAGGAGAAGCTGTCGCCGGAAGAAAGGAAGATGGTGGAGGAAGCGAAAGCTCTGATACCAAATTTTCAGAGGCCCTATGTGCCTAAGAGGGTGAACGGTAATCCCTTCAAACGCCAGAGATCGGACGGAGAGGTAAACCCCCCCCATGCGAAGCGGCATCAGTTCAACCCCGTAGTGGGAAAACTCAGCTTTGCTGAAGTAACCAAGGACAGAATCCTTATAGGTTTCATTGACCGAGGTAACGACCGTTGGTCCATCCCCAAAGACCGGTGGCTGTATGTCCGGAATGAAATGGGCAGGGCCCTCCTCGACTTAATGCGTGAGTCTCCGGGTAGTCCGCCGCGAGGTACTGACGCGGGCTGGCACCAAGGTCAGATCAAAATATTCGCGTGCGAGGATGCAAGAACTGTCGCACTGTATAAGGCAGCAGTTGCAAGACTGGGTGAAGTCTACCCAGGGGCAAGACTAGATGTCGTCGACTGGAAGGACATTCCTGCTCGGCCAAGGGCAAGGGCATGGATTCCTGCCGTCCCTGCAGAACCCGAGAATATTCTTGAGATGCTGCAGGTCTGGAATCCGTCTCTCCCGACGCAGGATTGGGGCGTCAATCTGGTCGATGATGTGGTTGGGCCCAATAGACAGGTGGTTATCACTCTGAATAAGGAGGCGCTCGAGCCCCTTAAACGGTGCAACGGACGAGTGCATTACGGCTTGGGTCAGATCGTGATCCACGTATACCGTGGCGATGCACAGCGCGCTGCTATTCCGGACGCTCCGGAGGACTCGGAGATCGAGGCATCGGAAGGGGAAGCAGAGGAGTCCGACGCGGAAAGTATGTTATCCGCCACGTCAAATTGCGATGGTGCTGCGAACAACTCGGCGATAGAAGAAAGCCTGCTTGACGAAGAAGGCCTCGACGTCACGATCGTGGCTAAACCTGAGCACACTAACGTTGATGCTGCTTCAGACAGCAGGGTTCCCGCCACGCCAAATCGTGCAGGTGCTCTGAACAACTCCTCGTTGAGAGACAGCCCCCGGAACAGGCCAGACCTCGACGACACGCTGGCGGCAGGGAAGTCTGACCTCTCTCATGTTGGTGGTGCTTCAGATAAATCTGCACAAATCTAAAGCAGCCTCGGCTGTTTTAAGCAGTCGTCTTTCTAAAGGCGACGTAGACGTGGTCCTTATCCAAGAGCCCTGGGTCAATAGCTCTAGGATCTGTGGATTGGGGACTAAGAGGTACAAGCTCATCCAAGCCAATGATGAGGGCAAGGTCAGAATCTGTATTTTGGTAAAGTGAGATAAACACCTTTCTATTACCCAACTACTCAAATGGTGACGTTACAGCTGCCAGCTTAACAGTCGGCAGCACCAGCCTAACGATGGCGTCGGTCTATATGCCCTATGACGCCGAAGAACCTCCTCCACAAAAGGAGGTCAAAGATCTGGTGGATAATTTCTGTACGGGCCATCTTATTATTGGAGCTGACGCTAATGCTCATCACGGCCAGTGGGGAAGATCCGATATTAACGCTAGGGGAGAGTCTCTGTTTGACTACCTACTAACAACTAACCTGGTGGTTTGTAACGTGGGTAACGAGCCTACTTTTATAACTAAAGCTCGTAGGGAGGTTATAGACCTCACTGTTTGTAGCGAAGGCGCTTATGAGTGGGTCAGAAAATGGCGTGTTCTTGATGAGCATTCATTATCTGACCATCGGTACATAGAAATTGTGTTAGACTTTATTGTTGAGCAGCCAGTTATGAAACGAAATCCACGCAACACTAACTGGCAGCTACATAACCAAATATTAGGTAGGGACCTACCAGTATTACCTCCACAAGCCCCCTCATCAGTGGGAGAACTGGATGATCTGGTAACGACCTTTACAACGGCGCTCTCAAATGCCCTAGAGCAGGCTTGTCCAGTACCAAAAGCACGCGGCAAACATAGACCCCACTGGTGGTCTTACGACCTGGATTCGTTCCGTATATCATGCAGGAAGCAATTTAACAAGGCCAAGAGCATCGGTACGGAGCCTGAATGGCTCGAATATAAAGCTAAACTGAGGGCCTATAAAAAGGCTCTAAGGCAAGCGAAGAGAATTTCGTGGAGAAATTTCTGCACCGGGGTCGAAAAAGTCGATGATACAGCGAGACTTAGACGAGTGCTATCAAAAACTCAAACAGCCATTAGCTATTTACGGAAGCCTGACAGATCTTGGACCAGCACGGAAGGGGAAACCCTGGAGCTGCTCCTGAACACACACTTTCCGGGGAACTTGCAACAAACCTGGCGGTAAACATACCCATTACAGAGGAAAGGGTAAGGTGGGCAATCAAAAGCTTTGAGCCGTTCAAGGCAGCTGGGCCAGACGGGATTTTCCCCGCACAACTCATAAACACGCTGGAAATATCAGCTAAATGGCTGGTATTTCTCTTTTCAGGCTGCCTGGCTCTTAATTACATTCCGTGCTCCTGGAGAAGCGCCACGGTAGTCTTTATTCCAATGGCTGGGAAGGCCTCACACTATGAGCCTAAAGACTACAGACCGATCAGTCTCTCGTCTTTTGCACTTAAAACCTTCGAGAGGATAATTAGCGATTATCTCTCCTCTACTATTGATAGCAACCTTATTTCTAGCTATCAACATGCATACACCAAAGGTAAATCAACGGAAACTGCGCTCCACAGCCTAGTCTCTATTGTTGAAAACTCATTGCATGAAAAGGAGTACTGTCTCGTGGCCTTTCTGGACATCGAAGGGGCTTTCAACAATATAAGGCCGGAGGCTATTAACACTGCTTTAACAAACCTGGGCATAAATAGGTCTCTTATTGGACTAATTGATCAACTACTAAAGGGAAGGAAAATAGTTTCTTCACTGGGAACAGTTGATCTTTCACGCTATGTCACAAGAGGAACGCCTCAGGGTGGTGTTCTCTCCCCGCTCCTATGGAACCTCACCGTAAACTCGCTGCTACGAGACACAAGGTGGGGGGAGGGGGGCGGGAAGATAGTGGCATATGCAGACGATTTAGCTATTGCATATAGGGACAAATCCCCACAAACCCTGTGTGACTTGATGCAAGTAGCACTGCGAGAAGTTTCTTCATGGTCCTCTCGCTGCGGACTTAGCATCAACCCGGGAAAGGTGGAGCTTGTCCTTTAGACCAGGCGGTACAAGATACCACCGTTGAACCTACCAGAACTAGATGGCGTGCGCCTGAACTTAGCTGACAAAGCCAAATTCCTAGAAATTCCAGTTATACACACGAGTCGGCGGAGGGGTTTACTCAAGGGATTTGGACCTAGAACTCTCCTTTAGACTACCTGATCACTGCATCGTCTTCCAGGCTGAAGTTTCAGCAATCATGGACGCCGTGACTTGGATAGGTGAACGCACCATCGGACAGGATATCTGTATTTTCAGCGACAGCCAAGCGGCCATACCTTGGCTCTTACTCGTTCAACTCTGAACTGACGCTCAGCTGTCGTCGATCTCTTCAAGAGATGGCCCAACAGAACCGCGTGAACCTCACATGGGTCCCGGGACACAGGGACATTGAGGGAAACTGTAGGGCAGACGAACTTGCCAGGCAGGGCACGACCAAGCAGATTCTTCAAGATAAAGAGCGCATAGGTATGCCGTTTGCCACGTGCAAGCCAATGCTGAAGGAGCATACACTCCGCGAAGCCAACGAAAGATGGCTACAAGCCCCATGGTGCCGGATATCCAAGCAAACCTGGCCAAAATGAGATCTTAAAAGATCTAGACACATATACGCCCTAAAAAGGAAGGAAATCTCCATATTAATAGGTGTTTTAACCGGGCACTGCCTTATTGGTAGGCACGCAGCAAGGCTAGGCGTTCCCTACCGACGATGCTGCAGGAGTTGCAAAGATGATGAGGAAGAGGAAACGGTGGAGCACCTCATCTGCAACTGCCCGGCCTTAAGCGGAGCGAGAAGGCTCTCTCTGGGAGTTCCCTTCCTGGTTAGCTTAAGCCAGGTCGCGGAGCTAGACATAAAGGACTTGATGGCCTTCATCAAGTTATCAAAATGGTTCGAGGAGGGGTAGCGGTGTCGGTTAGGAGTGTCAGTCCCGGGTTTCGGCTATATGGAGAGTCCCGACAGCACTGGGATTTTCCATATGGCCGGGCCCCGGGACTGACTTTCCTAGTGGTTGGTGGTATCACAACGGGCCTTTTATTACTGGCCTAGGTGTGCCTGTGCGGCAGCCACTTCTACCTACCTTCTACCTACCATACAGAAAGTACCAACAATACGATTATGTTGCGAACTGTAAAGTTTTGTCAAATTGGTCTAGTTAGACAATTCAATGGAACATATTATCTAAAACTTTTTATATTTAGGAATTTGAAAGGACAGAAATCCCGGATTATGAAAAATCTACATGTTTATGGATTTTATGGTCGTGAGTTTTTATAAATGTAGATTTGTGTATGTATATTTGTAGTTTTTAGTTTTTGTTTATGTAGTTTTGTATATTTTTGTTTACATTTTTTTTGTTTATTTTTGATTTGGGCTTATCCACAAATTTTCATTTCATTTTATGATTTTCATTTTTTATATTTCAAATAAAGATATTTCCAAACGCTTTCATGGTTTTTTATGTTGGTTTTGGTAATTCAAAGTGGCATTACCAACTTTCATGAAGTGGAATATTTTAATTTTAAGAACATTGTTGACTATTAGTGGAGTCGTAGGACCAGTTTGGTTAGTGGTCTTGTGATGAATCCTTTTTCTGTCGTTATGTCGACTACTCTCACAAGATCATCTGGGCCTTTGTGGATTTGGACCACTCTCCCTAGTCTCCATTCATTTGGAGCTAAGTCTTAACATTAGTTGGTTTTCTCCATGGAAAGAAATATCGTGGATGAACTTAACAATGAGACGGGATAATTGGCATTTGTATGGTAGGATGACTGGGTGACGTTCGCTATAGGCTAAGTCCTGAGAGGCGCCTAGGCGACCTCCGGTTCTTATAAGAGGAAGCACTTCGCTTTTTGAATCGACCGGTTTTCCAGACTTTAGATTTTTGTACTCGGTACAGTAAACTCTCTGTTGAGCGACTTTAATTAAACATTGTGTCGTTGTTTTGATTTCATCTGATGAAATCTCATACGAGGTTTTATTAAAGGAATCTTTTGTCTGCCTATGGGTTCTTTTGAAAAATCTCAAAACGTAAGATATTACCCTTAAAGCCGAAAGTTGACCAGGAACATGGTGGCTTTCGTATCCATGCCAGTACGCTCGTTGAATCTGTCCAAAAAAGCTTTTCGGATTCCCTAAGTTAATGTTACTTGCGATGGTTTTCATCATTTCGGCGAGTAGTACGGCTCCGCATAATTCCAGTCGGGGAAGTGAAATTGTTTTTACTGGGGCTACTTTTGTCTTGGCTAAAAGTAAGTTAACCAAGACTTGATCGCCTTTTTCGACGCGAAGGTATACTGCCGCAGCATATGCTTTCTCCGATGCGTCGCAGAAACCGTGTATTTCCACATTGTCGAATGGGAAAAAATAAGTCCATCGCGGTATCCGAATATTATCAATTTCGTGATAATTTTCCATGAAATTTGTCCATTTTTCTTTTGTATTAGGTGATACATTTTCATCCCAATTTGGTTCCTTCTAGCCAAATATGTTGCAAGGCATTTTGGCTACAATTATTATTGGGGCAAGCCATCCCATTAGGTCAAACAGCTTTGCAATTGCTGATAAGATTGCCCTTTTTGTTAAATTGTTGCAGTTTCGTTTGGCTTTGTGATGAAATAAAATTCGTCTTTGTGTGCGTTCCACCTAATTCCTAGTGCCTTCACTGAACTTGCGTCTTCGAATTCCAGGAAATCTTGGGTTAGACGATGTTGTTTTGGGATGCCTTTCAATATTTGGTCACAATTGGCTGTCCACTTTCGAAGTGGAAACCCGGCTGATTGCAACACTTGAGAGATTTCATCTCTTGCTTTAATTGCTGAGTCGATGCAGTGTCCACCACATACAATTTTTAAGTATGGTGGATGCTATTGGAAAGGAATCTTCTACGTCCTTTGCCAATTTTAGTAGTGTCCTTATTGCCAGATAATTAGCACAATTTACCCCGAATGTTACAGTCTTTAATTCGTAGAGACTGATAGGGTTGTCAGGGCTAGTACGATATACTATACTCTGATATTTTGTATGATTTGGGTGTACCATAATTTTTCGGTACATTTTCTCTATATCGCTGTTGAAGACATATTTGTAAAGTCTCCAGCGAAGTATGAGAAGAGTTAGGTCTGCTTGTAGTACTGGACCCGTGTGAAGAATATCGTTCAGGCTTACTCCGTTTGCTGTTGGGCTCGATGCGTTGAATACGACTCGAACTTTTGTTGATGTACTTTCTTCTTTGATGACTGCATGATGAGGTAGAAACCCAGCCAGCAAAATCATCGTAAACGAGCTCGTAAACTGACGTTTTCTCGAAGAAAACTCTGATAAAATATCGTTTATGATATCCGTTTACGATTCGCCTACGAATCCGGTTTCGCTCTGAAATGTTTTTTGCCTACGATTGTCGTAAAAGTATCGAAAAAGCACTCGTATATGAATCTTTTTACGTCGGTTTTTTTTATCGTAAATGTACTCGTAAACAATTAATTTTCGATAGAAAAACCGACTTTCTAGACCGCCTTACCGATTTCAATGCGAAAAATAATGCAAATAAACAAACCTAAATTTTAGGTATAAAGTTTTTTATTAAATAATAAAATTGTATATCTTTTTGCCAGCGTGTACGTACTGATATTGGTTTACATGTTAAGCATCACAACTTATAAATAGTGGGTCATACAACCCAGAGGGCATCCCGAGATCCCAGAATAGCAGCTACTTTCTCTGTCCCTTTTTCTTTTTCCGCAAATCCACCTTCCAGCACGCTAGTAATAATTTAAAAGATATATTTTATGTTATTTGTGTTTTTCATTAGATATTTTACAAACATACTTACTTTTAAAATATCAGTTTGAAAATTTTCGTTCAAAATTTTTTTTTGAAATTTTTTATTTTAATTTTTTTGTTTGACGTGACAGAAAAGCTCCTTTTGTTATTGTTTTTTATTCGAGAATAGCTCTTAAATCGCAATGTTCGTAAAAAGTACGGTACCTTGCTGGCTGGGAAGTAATGGTCAGAGGAGTCTCCATTCACTTTCTGGTGATCCTTGCCATATGTCCTAATTCCTCGTATTCGGTCACAACTCGATTGTACTCCGTTTGAAGAGAAGGGTTTTTTGCGAGGTGTGTCTCGTTCCAGAAGAACTGAGAGCATGCCCTTTTGAGGGATGGCCCCAGGATTATGTTCTCAGGGAATTCTCTTTTAAATTGCAACGAGACTGTATATATCCCTGAGTTATCTCTCGTGGTTGTTTTTATATAAAGATTCTCGCAGTATTTTTCTTCTTCATTTAATTGTTTGCTCCTGGGAAGTTCTTCTAATTTCCAGAAGGCAGTTAGTTGGTTATCGAACGATATGTCACTGTAGTAAGAGACTATTTTGTTTTGTTGCTCTTGAGCATCTGCTCGGCCTGTGAGTATCCAGGCGAATACAGTTTCTTGTGCCAAGAGCTTACCAAGGACATCCTTCTGCAATCCGTTTAATATTACTGAGGGTAAATGTCTCCTCCCAGAATTAGGTCCACTGGCTCGTTGATATAGAATTTTTTATCAGCCAACTCTAAGTCAGGGAATGACTGTTTTGTCATCCCACTGATTTGACAATTTGGCAGATTTCCAGTCAACTGTGGCAGGACAAGGACGTTTACGTTCACAGAGAATAATGGGCCAATGAGTGACCGCAGCTCTATTGAACACGTCTCTTTGACCTGTGCAGAGAATGAATTTGTTATTCCCGAAACTTGGGCGCGAATTTTCTTGCATGGCAGGTTTAGTCTTTCAGACATAAACGAGCACTCTGATCCAGAGTCGATTAGAGCTCCTGCTGAAAACTAGTGTTTTTGTAGTGTATATTTACACGAGCTGTGCCTAAGAGCACACCTGTGCTTGTATTGGCATGGCAAGACTGAACTTGCTTATCATTTGTTTTAGAGTTTTGTCTCTCTTGTGCCTGTTTCGAAGTTGAGGCCCTATCGTCGTCATCTGAGCTCCGACTATGCGCGGATGTCTTTGACTGACTTTTAGGTATATGCAGGAGGGTGTTATGACGATGATGACATGTCATGCAATTGTACCCATTTGTACATTTTGAAACCGTATGTCGTGAGGACAAACATTTCATGCAGCTGTTGTTCTTTTTAATAAACTCCACTCTACGAGAGAACTTGTCACAATTATGTAGTTTGTGACTATTTGAACGGCACATCTGACAAAAGAAGTGCTTTATGTTGGTTTGGACGGACCCAACCTTTTTTTGATGGGGCTCAGGGGATTGTTTGTGGGGCTGGGGTTTTGATGTCTTTGAGGGTTGGTTACTTCTATGGCCGGATACGTTTTCCAACGCTAAAAACCTATCAGATAAGAATTTGTTCATATCCTCCCATTTGGATATTTCCGTCTTGTTCCCTAAAGACTGTTCCCATAGTGAAAGGCTGCTCTCGGGCAACTTTTCTGCGCACAAATATACAAAAAGTGCATCCCACAAATCAATTTTATGGCTTTTTATGGATTTTTAAGGCTGTTATGCAATTATTCAATTTTAATTGCAAGTCTTTAATTGACTTTCCACAATCAGTTTCGATTGGCTTTATGCTGAAGACAGTGTCTAATTGGGGCTTAACCAAACTACGTTTATTTTCATAACGCTCATTTAAGTTTTTCCACGCTATGTTAAATGCTACATTTGTAAGTGGGGCATTGCACACAATGTCGTATGCTTCCCCTTGTGTTTTCTGGGTGAGGTGGAATAATTTTTCTACAGGGCTAAGATTTTTATTAACTATATATATGGCCGTAAACATATCTCGGAACGTAGGCCATGAGATATAATCACCCTTGAAAACTGCCATGTCGCAAGGCGGTCTCCTTTTTGCCCTTTGATTGGAGTTGTTCCGACAACTTACCCATTGTAGTTAAGCATTTTAAGTATGCTCCATAAGAAACTTTGTATTTTTTCTTAATGGACGCTATTTCTGCTGTTTTTCCTACAAAGTCGGCATAAGCATCCCTAAACTTTTCCCATTTAATTTTTAATTCACCCTGCTGAATTCCCAGAGAAATTATTGAATGGTCGCTTATGGGTTGCTCGCTGAAATCGGTCTCGAATCCTACAATCGATTCCGCCCTTTGTATAAATGACTCCATTTTCAATTTTATAATTTAATTGGCCGAAATCGGTAGACAGATAAAAATCAGATTAGATTTAATGTAAACCTTTGAAATTAGGAGAAAAAGGACAACCACTTTTTTATCGCAAAATAAAATGACTCACGTATTTGTTATTTACAATTATATATATTGCTAATTATTTTAAAATTTCTTTACTTTTTATTGCAGCCTATTTACTTGCACGTGAGTGTACTTTTTCTTATGCAGTTTCCCCACCCAACAACAATGTAAATAAAATGTGTAACAACAACAACGTTTGTGATATTTTTTGTTTATTAGTGATTTATAAAGGAAAATACCAATGAAGTCTTCCTAACACAAAAAAAAAGTGGAAATGTGTGGTTATTTAAACCTAAAATATTGTGCACAAATTATTGTGCAGTAAACGAAATCTTAAACAAGTGAAAATTCAAAGATAAAAAAATTGCAATGTAAAATTGCTAGTGATTTGTTTGGTTATGTGAACCAAATGTGTTGTTGTTGCTGCTTATAAACAAACAAGCAAACGAAATAAGTGAATGTGAGGTTAGATCAGCTGTAAAATAGTGCAGTGTAATTGGCCGATATTCTTCGAAATTTTGTACTGGCACTATTTTTCTTTAAGCTGTTTCAGCTAAATATATAATTTTTGGATAAAAAAGGCCGAACCTCAAATTCACTTGAAAAAAAAAAAATAAAAATTCACTTGAAAAAAATTTGTGCGTTTGAAAGTATAACCACGTACCTTGTGTCGTTGCACCTATGTGTTGTTGTTGTGGTGGTGGTTTGTATGGTGTGCTTATTGTTCAACTGCTGCTGCTTTTGATTTGCCCGTAAATTAATATCTATGACCATTAGCTGTGTTTCTGCAGTGGACTGTATTTTTTGGTCGGTTTGTTGTTGGTAGGTCGCTGGTGCCTTCTCACGGTGAGGAAGGACCAATGTTTATACCGTCGCTCGGGAGGTATAATATATAAATAAATAAACACAGCCAATAATCGCTCGACTTGATTTTGCGTATTCGGACAAACGTCCAATACATATCATAGAGCAGGAGTAAGAGTAGGTCGCCTCCCCGTTGGTGCACCCTGGGTAAAGCTAAATGACCTACATGGCCTACACGGCTAGTTTCTCGCATTGCCGGTTCTACGAGAACGGTACCAGTACTTGTGCTGTACCCATCGTGCCGAAACAACCCGGGCCGTTTTCTTATATCGACCCGGCCAAGAGCAATACACTCGACGTGACCCTGTCTGACATTTAGGCAGGGCTACACCTCGTTACAACAACAACAACAACAGGAACTAAGTGTCCTTCGCCAGTGCATAATGTCGGTTGTAGAATATTACAACCTTGTCAATAAAATTGACATTAATAATAAATAAAACTATAATGACGCACGGTGGTAATGCAGATATTGACAAAGAATTAAATGAGAAAAATAGGGACCATGCGTTAAGAATATTTATTACAGGGCTTAACGCACCTTTAAGGGATATTTTGTTCTCTTTGAACCCTCAGGGCCTTCCAGACGCTCTAGCTAAGGCTCAAGAGTTGGAATCAAGTAATCAAAGAGCTCAGTTTGCTCTGAGCTTTGCAAATGAGAGCAAGATTAAACCAAGCTACGTAAACAATAATTTGCGGTTCCCTTCTAGGGTAAACCAACCCAAACCTGAGGCAATGGAGCTGGATCCGTCCATATCCAAGTTCAGGAGAAACACCATTACCAGGCCACAGCAGAATTTTGGTAACAGCAATTTTAATAATGCCAGCGCAGAGGCTGTAGCATATAAACCGCCGCAACAGTCAGCGGTACGGGTCCAGAGTACACAGGGGATAAAGCGTCAGAGAGATAGAAATCACATTTTTCGACCCCAGGAGAAAACACAAAGGATAAACAATATCCAGGAGAACCATTTTTTAGACGAGGAGAGCACATACTCCCCTACATATATGTCTACAATGGAGAGCCAAGAAGAAAATTAAAAGCTCTAATTGATAACGGAGCTACCTCCTGTTACATAAGAACAGGGATCCTAGATAATAGGAATGAATTAGCCATATATAAAATGATATGGACAGTGAATGGCTATTCGATCATTAAATTTTACCACTTGATAAATTTGTTTGGAGTAAGACAAATTTTTTATGAAATATATAATTTAGAGTCTGACCTGCTCCTCGGATATAATTTCTTAAAGAAAATTGAAACGCATATTGATCTGCGAAACGGAAAAGTTATTTATAAAATAAAAAGTGGTAATGAAAATATCAAGAAAAGTGCCAATATTAACTTTAATGGCACAAGTGAAACAAATTTAAAACCCTTGGGAAAAAAGGTTCCAAAGGCGCCCGGCGAAGGATATGTCGGGAACAAAAAAATTCAAATAAAAAATAGAAACTTGAAGGAGGTGAAAAACGTTATTAAAAGAAACAGTTTAAACCCCTTGGGACAAAAAGATCCTAAGGCGCCTGCCGATGATAATACTGGTAATAAGAAAAATTAATCTGGAAAAAAAGTTTCTACAGCCCCAGCCGAAGAATTTACCGGCAAGATTATATTAGAAAAATATTTTAATTTCGGACACGGATATCCTAATGCGCCAATTGACGAATATTCTGGCAACATCAAAGATGATTACTTTATGCTGAACGAAAATGGTTCAGAAATGGAGATCGAGGACCACAAAAGTGGTAGAGAAAATATATGTGACAATGAAGAATTGTCAAATTACAAAAAATATGTAAAAGACAAAATTAGCAAGGTTCATTTAACATTGATACGAATTTCCCATTTTGAACGGATGTTAGGCCGGAAATATGAACAGGAAAGGAGGATCCCATATTTAGCCGACAGTATCCTTATCCTCACTCCGTTAGTTCATTAGTCAATAAGGAAATGGAAAGGATGTTGAACGAAAACATTATAAGGCCTAGCAAAAGTCCTTATAACTCACCAATTTGGGTGGTACCGAAAAAGGTATAAATGATGATGGTACACCAAAATTTAGGGAGGTGATTGATTATAAAAAATTGAATGAACATACCATTGCGGATCGTTATCCTGTTCCGGATACAAACATAATTTTAGCAAACTTGGGAAAATCAAAGTTTTTTTCAAGCATCGACTTGGAATCCGGTTTTCATCAAATTCTAATTTCGGAAAAGGACATCGAAAAAACAGCTTTCTCAGTCAATAATGGAAAGTATGAATTTTTGCGTATGCGATTTGGTCTGAAAAATGCTCCAAGATTTTTTGCGAGACCATATAGGAAAAATATGTCACGTCTATTCGGACGATATAATTTTCTTTCCGTATAGTATAGAACAACATCTGAAGGATTTAGAAATGATAATAGAAATACTGAGAGCTGCAAGTATGAAAATTTCACTAGAAAAGTCAACATTTTTCGAAACGGGAATAGAATTTTTGGGTTACATTATCAAAAATTTATTAATCAAAATATTATTAAGACAGACCCGAAGAAAATACAACTAATATCGGATTATCCAATACCTAAGAAATTACGCCAACTAAGGGGTATCACAGGGTATTACCGTAAATTTATAAAGAATTATGCTTATAAAGTACTTGTCAACGGAGAATGGTAGAGTTTCTAAGAATATGTCAAAGAAGGTAATGGTAGAGTTGGACGAAGACGGTATAATTGCATTCAATAAACTGAAAAAGCATTTGGCATCGGATATGGGATTGGTGCAGCCTGATTATTCAATGAAATTCGTTTTAACCACTGACTCATCTAATTTCGCAATAGGCGCAGTGCTTTCACAAGATAATAGACCTATTACTTTCGTTTCAAGAACTCTAAACAAAACTGAGAGAAACAATGCTAATGACGAAAAACAATTGTACGCAAATGTATGGGCGTTGAAGAATCTTCGGAATTATTTTTACGGAGTGACTAACCTCGAAATCCATACGGATCACCAACCATTAACGTTTGCTTGTCAACTAGAAACCCTAATTCCAAAATGAAAAGGTGGCATGCTTTCATTGAGGAATTCTCACCAAAATCCGTATATCAGCCCGGAAAATCTAATATTGTAGATGCGCTTTCACGATTGGAGCTGAACAATATTACGGACGATTCTGAGGATAGCGAATCCATACATTCCTTTCAGAGCAATGAAAGTTTTCTCATAAAGGGACAGACATTTAATTGAATTCGATACGGTGGAGAATTTGTTAACAATACTAAAAGAATTTATACGACCAAATTTGGTGACGGCAATCCATTGGACAATGGAAGATTTGTATGAGGTTCAAAAAAAATTAAAGAAACTTTTAGCAATACGGTTTTATACACTAAATCTTTCCCAATGGATATAATTAATAAAGAGGATCAACCGGCTATAATAGAGGAAACACATAATAGGGCATTGAAATTGCTCGATGTATAAAAGAGGAACATAATTTTATGATTGACTTGGAAACTATATACAGAGCAGCGCAACAGTACAATTTAACAGTTCACTCAGTAATGGATTTTAGACCCGTCGATGTTTTTTACAAAAAATAAATCATAATATTATAGCAGAAAACAAGGGCTAAAGAGGGATTAATGAGATAGGAACTTTATGGAAATGGATTTCAGGGGCTCATGATCATGATGACTTTATAGCCATAACTATCAAAGTAAATGATTTAGTTGAAAATAATAATAGACAACTTACCACTAACTCACAGATGTTTAATGAAATTAAAAGATTAACCAAACTAGTGAATGATATAACAGGAATTTCTCAGGAAAAAGTTGTTAGGAGGCAAACAATTAGGATGATAGCTTATGAATTGCAAAATATTTTACAAACAATAATTATAGCAAGGGAGGAATCTAAAATTCACACATACTTTACACTGGGGAAACAAAGGAAATAATACAAAAGGAAAAGCAAACGGTTACTTTGACCGATTTGTTAGATGTCTCAATATTTAAAATTGTACAAAAATCAGACCTTTATATAATGTATTTTAAATATCTCATTGTAAGAAATATTTGCATTGAAAATCAGATTGCACTTTGTAATAATACGTTTTTGCCTGTTGAGAGTTGTAAGGTCGAAGTAAATAATATATTTTGTAAAACAGATTTTAAAGAAACTTGCCTACTAAATTTGTTAAATAAAAAATCGGCTAACTGCACGAAAATCAAGGAAGTAAATAAGAAAATAGATGAAATTAGAGATGGGGCTTTTTTAGTTTCCGGGGAACATACAATACACAACAAATATAAATGGAACTTATTTGTTACTTTTGATACAACCATAGACATAGACAATAAGACCTATGAAAACCCTACTGGGAAAATTGTTAAATTTCTTAAGCAAAATGATTTGAAAAACTATGAAATAATAGAATTTGTTGGATCAATTGAGGAAATATTAAGATTTAAAAATGTCAACTTATTAGGAAAAATTAATATCTCTTACACCCAAAGCCGCGTCTCGATGTCATTATTAACTTTTATGTCATTTTTAATTCTAACATTTGTTAGAAATATTGCAGAGAAATCAAGAAAATTTTATTTGGAAATTCAAACTAAATTAAATAACTTACTCTAGAAAATATTGCTGAATCCGGGATGATTCATTTTAGGAAGGGGGAGTTAACGGCTCAGACCACACAGCAAAGTAATGGCTTTTGTAAAGAAAAATTGTTCTTTTGAAGCTGAGCTGCTTAAGAACAATATAGTTGCTCCAGTAATGTAAAAAATTTGCAGCTGCCGATTTAATGGCAATTTGAATTTAATGTTGCATTGGAATTTGTCCACAAAAATCAATAGCAACATATTCCATAAATAATATGAGTCATGGCACACGCAATAGCCAAAAGTAATAAAATTAAAAGTGTAACTTGAAACCATGAATGAAATACTTTTAAGCTAGCCTATAAGTAAGAGTGTTTTTGGTAATAAACAGCAGTTCAGAAGTAATCCTGAAGAAGAACTGAACTCAGCAGCATAAAAACCGCGTCTAATTATTTCGCCAACTTTTTAAAAACTCATTCCTCGCAAGGAATGAATTAATTTGCATACTCGTTTGTTCAGCTAACTGTGTGCATCACAGTATACCTAACTTTTATAGATTAAAGTTATTATGTACATTTTTTACTTGAATAAATGAATTTGCAATAAAGAAATGAATTCTTCGTAATATTACAACAAATATAAATAATAGACTCAAAGTACTCAACGAGCGAAAGAATGAAACAGGGTTGCTTTGAGGAAGTTACAAGTCTGCCAAAATACTGCCATCAGAACTGCTACGGGATGACCTCCTCATGTCTCCCGAGTCTCACCTCCATCAGGAGGCAAAACTGCTCAATATAAAAGAGCACGTTGAAATGCTGAGCAGGCAATTCCTTCTAAGCTGCCACAAGCCAGCACATCCAAACCGTCATCTTGTGGACATAGATCCGCCCCCGAGAGACATAAGGAAACATCTCCGTAAGCATTATGACGAGATCCGGCATAATATTACCTTGCCGTTTGATCTGCAGAATCATAAGCGGGCTCTAACCGACATCCACACCGAGTCGGTAGACTTTTGTCAGATCTCTACCTGTGAATCCCGTTCTGAAAAGTCCTCCACCGGATATTGCTGAAGAAGAACGCACCTTACCAAGGGAGACAAGAGTCACCATGGCACAGCTTAGGTCTGGATACAGTGTAAGGTTAAACTTCTACTTATCCAGACTGAATGATACAATCTCAAACACATGCCCTTCATGTGGTAGGATCCCCCATGATACTCTACATCTCTCCAATTGTTCATCTGAACCTACTCTTCTAACCCCTCTGAAAGAATGAAAATAATTTTTCTCATAATAGGAGGGGCTTGTTGAGTGAGAGAAAGAAACGTTCATTTTGAAGAAGTATGAGTTCTGACATACTTGGTTTAAGGGCTCACCGAGGTTTTTTTTGCGTAGCGTCTGTTCACCATGAGGTGCGGCTGCAAGCGGGCGTCTGTCTTGAAGCAAGCGGCTCGCTATATAAATGTGTAAATATTCTCCAAAACCCCGAAACGGGTTGCGCGCTGGGTTTGGGACCCTCCACGTAAAAAACTTAATTCCAATGAAAAAAAAATGCAAAGCCTCGGATGAGAACCCCCTTTAATGTTGACGACCCGGCAAAACGAATAAGGCATAACGATTTGGATATTAGGGCATGTACCGGGAATGTCCGGACCCTTTCAAGGGACGGTACCGCTGCCCGACTGGTTGATGTCCTCGTAGGCGCAAAGGCCGACATCACCGCCCTGCAGGAAATGCGATGGACGGGGCAAGGAAAGACGACCATCGGTCCTTGTGACGTATACTACAGTGGCCAGACACGCGGCAAAGCGCGAGTTCAGAGCAACTGCGCGATTTGGCGTAGAGGGAGCCTTGCTGTCTTAGGCAACAACTTTAACTACCTGCTAATTTTCGAGTCGTTTTAGCGAAAATAAGCTATTTTTGGCAGTATCAATTATACTAGAATCGCAATTTTATCTAAATTAGCTGCCAAAAACAACTGATTGTTTTATCCGGTTCGTTTTGCTCATTTGTGTACATCGCCAAAATACGCTAAAAAAATGAACCAAAATTGGCGTATTTTAAGAGATTTTTCCGTCTGGAATCGCAATTGTCTCTAAAAATCGTTAAAACGTATTAAGCGATTTTCGGCGGTAGAAAATTAGCTTTGGCGACTTCTGGAATCTCGCTGCTGTTTTAGATTTTCGCAGACGTCGATATATTTCAGCGAATTAAAACCCAGCGGCTTCGCTGGCTGGGACACGTGGTGCGAATGAACGAAGAGGAATAGGGAGGCCACCACTCCGATGGCAGGAACAAGTGGAGGCAGATCTAAGAACACGCAGCCAGTTGGCTCAACAAAGGGCGAAACATGTTAGACGCCCAAAATCGCCCAGGTTAAAGGCTATTTTAAGTAAGTGGGTAAAATATATTGGCAATTTTTATATTTTAATAGGAAAATCACTAAAATTTATAGAAACAATTTCGCAACTTCCAGCTTATATCATCAAAAATGAGAGCATTCAGACCTGAATAAACCTTAATTTCTGGAAAAATTTACCAATAAACCTAAATTGTATAAGCGTTTATCGCATTTCTATAATGGGTGGTATGTATGTATATCTATGACCTAAAATTATTATATCCAACATAAGTGAGTAAAATATATTGGCAATTTTTATATTTTAATAGGAAAATCACTAAAATTTATAGAAATAGTCTACCGAAGTCCGATAAACAGACCACTATTTTTGAAACAATTTCGCAACTTCCAGCTTATATCATCAAAAATGAGAGCATTCAGACCTAAATAAACCTTAATTTCTGGAAAAATTTACCAATAAACCTAAATTGTATAAGCGTTTATCGCATTTCTATAATGGGTGGTATGTATGTATATCTATGACCTATAATTATTATATCATATGGCTATCCGTTAACTAAAAATATTCGCAACAAATTTTTTTTCTCGAAAAAAAGATCACAAACATAAAAATATGTCTTATAAAAATTTAATGAGCTTATAAAAGGCCAAGATAAGAAATATTCATATAGTGTTTAAAAAAAAGAAAAAAAAAACTATTTCACTGAAAAAAGTGTTTGCCCGGAGCTGTTCTCGAACCATCAACCGCTCGCTCGCTATCTGAGACGCTAACCACTGCTCTAATGAGCGATGGAATGAAAATAATTTCTCTCTTACAATAGGACTAACTAAGAGAAAATTAAAATAATGAGAAGTTAATTTTGCAAAAACATGAGTTCTATTTTTTGAAATTTATAATACATGGCTTTTTTTAATCTTTTTAGTGTTTATAAATTACAAATTCTGGTTAGGACAAAATCTAGCCTTTTGTAAAAACAGTGAAATGTTTTTCTAGCATTTTTCCTTAACCACAACTTGGGAATATTTAAAAGACACTTTATATTGATTTTTTATTTGATTTAAAAAAAATTATAAAAAAACGGGTTTGGGTCTCAGGATCACGAATCCGGAAGCGCTTTTTTTAATATTTTGCTTCTCTGAAGAGATATTTGCAATCAAAGTTGCAAGTTTTTATGTGGTTGTTGTAATTTTATTAGACTGTACCTAAAAAAGTGCGAAAATGTGCCAGCCACGGTTCAGGCAACCAGCCGGACTTGGCATGCCGTAGCCCAGGGTTATTTTTTATAAGCGCGGCCGAAGGCCTCCAATTTAGAAAGGTGTTTCGCACGTGATCCTGAGGCCAAAACCCGCCTTTTGAGCTATCTCCCATAATTTTAGAGTTTAGTGGTTATGCAGAAGATTGGTGAGTTCTCCGCTGAAATATCGAATCACAAAACAGGTTTGGCAGCCATAGACAAAAGGGTCGCTGCAGTTAAAAATGCTTGTGCTGACTTTCTCACTCTCCGCAGTGAATTGATTGTTGCTAGGCTCAGCAACAACATGTGCCCTGTTATTATTAAGTTGTTTTCGTCCAATGATCGCTCTCAATTGTTGAAGTTCATCGCATTGTTTTGCAAAGCAAAAAAATAGCATTAGCTCTCTCTGATGTTGAGCGGCCGGGGTATGGCTCTATTTACTTGCACGAGTGTCTCCCACAATCTCAGCGAGAAATAATTACATATGCGTCAGACCTTAGAAAAGAAAAAAAATTTGCAGCTGTATATTCTATGCATGGGAAAGTGTACGTGAAACTTGAGGCTGGGGTGAACGAAGCTAGTGTGTAGCAGAGCCGAAGTTAATTCTCTCGTTGGCACCAAATGTATTGCATCAAAATATGTATTTTATCGCCGGTTCCAAAGTTAACAGAAGTATTTCAAAATTTAAATTGTTTTCGAAACGGCATACAAAATTTCATTTTTACAATGGAGTTCTATGAAAAAATAAATGTTTGAAATGCTGTTTTCCCAAAAATTTTAAAAAGTAAATACATCTGTTTACTTTGGAAACGGCGGTATGCTTATTAGTGTTTTATACTTAAACTTAAAATTTAAAAAAAAATATGTATCCTTTTTATAATCTTTCCTATCATTTTCTTTGCATTCTCTGCTTGTTTATTTACCTTTTCACCTTATTAACAATGGTGCTTCTCTAAAAATGCCTTTATTTTTATTCTTATTTTGCCTTTTCCTCTTTCCCACTATGTGTCTTTGCCGGCAGATATTGTTTACTTGGATTACACTATGTTTGTAGTTACTTAATATTCATGTGCTTAGCGCGATGGATATGAACCTCGATAGGACAGTGGGCTCGCACATTAATGATAATAACAAGATTTTGATAGACATTTTCCGCGAGCATTTTAATGGGCTAAAAATAGTTCATTTCAACGCGCGCAGTCTTAACAATATAAATGCAAGATTGCATGCAGGGCACATGGCTCAAAGCGTTAAGACAACGCAAAGCCAATGCAGTCTGGTAGGTTCGATGCCAGCCAGAGCGGATAAAACACTACGTCTAAATGCTTGGTCGCATGGAAACTAGTCAGTGAATTACCATTCCGCTGTATAAAATTTTGCATTCAATTTTTTCTAATACCTATAATTACAAAATTAACGTATAAATATATACATTGGATTCAATCCACAAATAAAACTTCATTAAAGACTTTAATTTGATACGAAATGATCGAAAAAAACAGAAAAGGTGGGGGTTGCAATTTATTGCAGGGCTTCTCTTAAAATTACCTCTTTAGCCATATCAAGCCAATCTGACACGAAATTCATTATTGCGGAAATTTCAGATAATGTTACCAAAATTTTAGTGTCTTGTGGGTATAACCCTAACAGGTCTTGCATGCTTGACTCGTTTTTTCTTGAGCTATTTGCTTTTTCAATTGAGTACGAGCATTTTTTTTATTTGTGGCGACTTTAATGTAAATATTCTCTCAAGTGATTCTTGTGTTGTCAGATTGCTTGATCATGTGTCTTCGGCAGGTCTGACGATAGTAAACAGAAGCGTTTCAACAAGATATGCCAGCAATTCGAGTCCTAGCTTGTTGAATCTTTTTATTACCTCCAGCCCTGATCATGTTTCAAAATTTTAGCAGATGGACTTCATTTTGTTCACTGGATATATCGTTCAATTGCCCTGTCAGTAGTAACATTTTCTTGTATCGTGACTGGAGATCAGTGAGTGTTAATGATCTTTATGCTGATCTGGAAAATGTTGACTGGACTGAGTGTTGGTTCCATGATAATGTAAATTTTAAACTTGATTTTCTTAATTAACACTTAACCTAATTATTTAGCGACCATGTACCTCTTCGTACTGCACGGGTTTTGAATACCTCCTGTCCATGGTATAACAACCAAGTAAGATCTGCAATCAAATTGCGCAATAGACTGTATGCAATATGGAAAAGGACAAGTACTCTACAAGCTTGGGCGCAGTATAGAATTGCTCAACTCATTCTGTTTCGTCGCACAAAATTAATGTTGCATTCAACAATGTTACACGCTATGTCTATGGGCTTAGAAGATATGACCATATCTCTTTGTGGAGATCTAAAATCTTAGGATGCACAATTTCTGACTATTTGGCTGCGAGAAACTGTATATTCATGTACGAACTTTTAGAACTTAAAACTCCTGAATATCTTTACGAAAAAAAATACAATTGACGAGGTCTAGAAGGCATCAACATCTGATAATTCCTTAATATTCCTTTTTGTCATCGTCAAGGTTATTTTTCATTAATGCTGTGGGACCCTGGAGCTCCATTCCAGAATCTGTCAAAACCACTATAAAATGAGTATGTTGCAATATGATGCTACTTTTTTCATCTGTCTATTTCCTAATTCTTCATCTGCTTCTTCTTCCTGCTTTTAACTTCTATCTCCCTAAACTATATAGCGAATGTAACTAGGTTAAGTAAGTAGTAGTACAGTAAATATTTGTTAAATTGTTCGATGTATGTTTATTATTGAAATAGGACTACGATTAAAATTGTTATTACCAGTTGTAGATGTATGATAAAAGAAGAAAGTCTTACGTATACAGCCTTATAATTGAAAAAAATGAATTGAATTGAATCTGAAGTATCTTCCAACAACTTGGTGTTCAAGTCTATCTCAATATTTTCTATATAAGATCTTCATTCATCATTTATTGGCGCTTAACCGCCTAAGCGATTTTGGCCGTTTCGTATCAAAGCACGCCAGTCATTCCTTTTTAGCGATAACGGACGCCAATTGGAAACCCCAAGGGAGTTCAAGTCATCCTCCACCTGTTGTTTCCATCTCAGTCGAGGCCTCCCCCTTCCTCTGCTGCCGAATTCAGGCGACGATAGGAAAACCTTCTGTGCTGGAGCTTCTTTGTCCATTCGCATAACATGGCCCAGCCAGCGGAGTCTTTGGGCTTTAATTCGCTGGACTATGGTCAGATCTGCGTAGAGCTCGTACAGCTCATCGTTAAATTTCCTTCTATACTCGCCGTTGGCATCACGGGAAGGACCATAAATCTTCCGGAGAACTTTTCTCTCAAATACTCCAAGGGCCATCTCATCTTCTCTTGACATTGTCCATGAATCTGAGCCATACATCAGGACAGGTATGATGAGAGACTTATAGAGCGTGATCTTTGTTCTTCGAGAGAGGACTTTACTTCTCAATTGCCTACTCAGTCCAAAGTAGCACTTGTTGGCAAGAGTGATTCTCCGCTGGATTTCTAGACTGATATTATTTTCGGTGTTGATACTGGTTCCCAAATAGACGAAGTCCCTCACAGTTTCAAATTTGTAACTATCAATAGTGACATGGCTGCCAAGGCGCAGGTGCGCCGATTCTTTCTTTGATGACAGCAAATACTTCGTCTTGTCCTCGTTCACGGCAAGACCCACTTTTTTCGCTTCCTTATCCAGTTCAGAGAAGGCAGCGCTTACGGCGCGGTTGTTAAGGCCAATGATATCAATATCATCGGCATACGCCAGCAATTGCACGCTCTTGTAAAAGATTGTACCATTGCGGTTTAGCTCTGCTGCTCGAATTATCTTCTCCAGCATCAGATTGAAGAAATCGCATGAAAGGGAGTCGCCCTGTCTGAAGCCTCGTTTGGTTTCAAATGGCTCAGAGAGGTCCTTCCCGATTCTTACGGAGCTGTTGGTATTGCTCAACGTCATTTGACAAAGCCGTATAAGCTTTGCAGGGAAGTCAAATTCAGACATGGCGGCATACAGGCAACTCCTTTTTACGCTGTCAAAAGCGGCTTTAAAATCGACAAAGAGATGGTGAGTGTCGATTCTCTTATCATGGGTCTTCTCCAGGATTTGGCGTATCGTGAAAATCTGGTCGATGGTAGACTTACCAGGTCTAAAGCCACACTGATAAGGTCCAATCAGTTTGTCTACGATGGGCTTCAGCCTTTCACACAACACGCTAGAAAGAACCTTATATGCGATATTAAGAAGACTAATTCCGCGGTAGTTGGTGCGGTTAGCGGGATCGCCTTTCTTGTGGATTGGGCAAAGCACACTTAAATTCCAATCCGGAGGCATGCATTCGTCTGACCATATTCTGCATAAGAGCTGATGCATGCTTTTTACCAGCTCTTCGCCTCCGCGTTTGAACAGCTCGGCGGGTAGTCCGTCTTTTCCAGGCGCTTTGTTGTTTTTGAGCCGGGATATAGCTATCCTCACTTCATCATAGTCAGGTGGTGGGACGACTTTTCCATCGTCAGGGATTGGGGTATCGGGTTCGACGTCTCCCTCGCAATTTAGCAGTGAGGAGAAGTGCTCCCTCCATAATTTAAGTACACTTTGTACGTCGGTTACTAGGTCGCCATTATTGTCCTTACAGGAGCTTGCCCCGGTCTTAAAACCTTCCGTCATCCGCCGGATCTTTTCATAGAATTTTCGGGCATCATTCCTGTCAGCCAGCATCTCAAGCTCCTCACACTCACGCCTTTCGGCCTCACTTTTCTTTTTTCTGAAAAGGCGTCTCTCTTCCTTCTTTGCCTCACGATATTGTTGCTATACACTGCGGGTTGCGCCCGTTCGCAACGTCTCCTTGTAGGCAGCGTCCTTTTTTTTCGAGGCAGTTTTGCATTCCTCATCGTACCAGTTGTTCTTGCGGGCTCGCTGGAACCCTATAGTGGCCTCAGCGGCGGTACGCAATGAGTGAGAGATATGCTTCCATTGCTCGGTTACATCGTTAGGTCGAGGATTGCCCTCTGCTAGCAGGTGTGAGAGTCGAGTTGTGAAATTATCAGCTGTCTGTGTCAAGCGCAGCTTCTCGACGTCAAACTTTCCTTCCGTTACTGTGCGCACTTTCTTCGTTGCACAGAGGCGTGTGCGTATCTTGGCTGCGACAAGATAATGGTCAGAGTCAATATTGGGACCACGCAGTGTACGCACGTCCAGAACGGTGGAGCTATGTCTGCCGTCAATCAAGACATGATCAATCTGGTTTCTAGTTCTTTGATCAGGGGACAGCCATGTGGCTTGGTGTATTCGCTTATGCTGGAACCTGGTACTACTGATGACCATATTGCGAGCAGCGGCGAAGTCAATCAACCTAGTGCCGTTGGGGGATGTTATATAAGATCTTGGCACTGTGAATTTAACGTCATGCCTTGATAACGAGTATACAAACTTGTCTCTAACGCTCGAGAATATTTGGGATGCTTCCGCCCGGTGAGCTTTTGATAGAGTGTGGTTTACACTTTGTAATATTTTTCCCGTGTTATTCAATGAAATTAGGATGTTTCTTTATTGTTTCTATTTTTATTTTTGTGTTTTTACATATGCATTTATATGATTCTTCTGCATTTACCTTTTTTCAGTAAGTTCCTTCAAAATATCATCCCATTTGTATTCTTTGTTGCTTTTGACTTGTAGTCTATTGCTATAAATACCGACGGTATTGTGAAGCAATTTTCGGGATTGTATGAAAATGTGTTTTTTGAGAAAAATTTACCCACGCGCTGCAGGAACCAGACAAGCCGACATATGTTTCGATGATACTGGAATTACATCTCTTCATGGACTTTTCTTCCCGGCATTGTGAGAGTCGAACTCACAACACTGTAGTGACTTGTATGCTAGAAGGTCTAACACCTTAGGCTCAGTGTCCATTTATGCATATATTTATACTTCCATATAGAACATTTCTTTAATTTCAATGCTAAGGAGAAGGGTTTACCTTCAAGCTGGGTAGTGGCCTAAGGTGTTAGACCTTCTAGCATACAAGTCACTACAGTGTTGTGAGTTCGACTCTCACAATGCCGGGAAGAAAAGTCCATGAAGAGATGTATCAGTGGCTCTTGCAGGATCCAGGTTATCTTTTTTTTACTTCCAATGCAAACCTTTCCCATTTATCGAAAATGGAGTCAAAATCTTCTTGGGACACTTGTATGGTCCGTTGTGATACCACATTCTGAACGCTGACACTAATTCCCAATTACTTAACAAATCGCAGCGTAGTGACAATTTAGGAATTAGTTTTGAACAAAAATTTAATTTTGAAAAAAAAAAAAATCTATTTCGAGAGAAAAATCTTATTTTTCTACCCCAAGCATTAAAAATTTCCAAATCCTTCTCAATAAAACAGCAATGTCCAAACGATGCTCATGCTCATTCATTAATTCTGTTAGATAGTTCCAATTGGCAAAAACTCCTAGGAAATTTTCCAAATCCTTCTCAATGTCGAAACTTTTCAGCACTGCTGGATTCTCATCAGTCGGCTTCCTTTTGGTTAGCAGTCTGATGAATATCGCCCAGCAGGATCAGGCTAGTCTGCTTCCTTTTGGTTAGCAGTCTGGCAAGATCGCCATGAAATGTATCGTCATTAAAACAAAATAGAATTTAGTTCATGCCGCAGTGAAGGCAGAGCATCAATATCTTTATTGAAATTTTGTCAGCTTATTTATAGTAATTTCTAACTGTAAAACTATTATTTACTAAATACATATTTACTTCGAATTCTATGTGCTGCATAGCTCAGTGCACTCACCAACGTACACACAAACATATTTAGCTCGTATCTGCGAGCAATGCGGTCACATACGCGACTAGCATATGCAAATCGATATGCAACTCTATAGCTTGTACCGCTCATGCATTTAGGCAACGTGAGAAAGTGAACGCAACTAGAAATACGTTGATTTAGCAAAAATGCATACATTCCCCAGCCGAACATCTAAAAGTCGGGGCGTGGCTTTGTTGGTGTTAGTGACTTGCTCTGATATACTACACAGGCAATTATTGAATTCCACTTTGCTGGCGATCTCTTTTGTGTTTTCTATTCGTGTCTACACTTGCCAATCTTTCTTGAAAGCAATTATGAAACAAAATATGGGCGTACAAGGAGCAGTGAAAGAGATAGTAAGAAAAACTTTAAACGAGTGAGCGGTACTCTTTCAAGTGTACTATTTCCCTATCTTCTCACCCTTTTCGGCTATTTCGCGGCAGAGTTGAGTTCAGTAATTGCCTGGTGAAAAAGGGTACTAACATTGTAGTTATCTGAAATGTGTGGCTTAAGTATTTCACCAATAAATTTAGAAAAAATGTAACAAGGGAGCATAGCTGTTAATGAGTAGCAACAAATTGCTACATCTGTTCAATGTAATGTTTTTTAATGTTCTCGAACTTTCATATATGTACCTATGTATAAATACTTATGTACCTATCTTCTATATATGTTAAAACATATTACAACATATCAATAGTTAGAAAATAAATTCCTTTAAGTTGATTGTTGACAAAAAAATATGTTGGGTTTTTTTCGGATTTGGGCGGAACATATTTTTTTTAGTGGCAACCCTGCATACAGCCTAGCCCAGGGGTAATGAAATAACGCCCGCGGCAGGCATTATTTCACTTTTCAAAAAGAAATAACGCCTGTGTTGAAGGAGATAATACGGTGCGTAAATTTAAAGTTCTCGAGTACATGTTCTATAGAGAAAAAGAACCATATCGCATAAGTAACGCTTGCGTCACTTCTAGAAGGTGCTTTACATTTAACAACAACAATGACTTCTTGGCGTCACTTGGGAGTTACTCCGTTACTTTGTTACTCAGTGTTGCATAAGTGCCGGTAGCTTGTGTTTTGAATACATATTGTTAAATTTCTATGTAAATATCAGACAATGCCTTGGCCTAGAGCTAGCGTGGTCGCCTGGCATGCGTAGGTTTCAGGATTTGAGTCCCGGTAAAACGATTTTTTTTGTTTTCATGATTTTTTAATCCCTCAGACGACACTTATAAGTCACTTTTCGAAGGGTAGCATAAAGGCCGCATGGACGACACGTATACGGAGAACAGTTTTTTCCGAAGGAAGATGAGAAAAAGATGAAACAGCGATAACTTCCGAGATGAAATTCAACTTCTTGAAGTAACATATTTGCCACATTTTCGAACGATTATTTTAACCTTGAGCAACCAAAAAAAATTGTTCGAAGTTATATTAAAATATGTGCCAATAAATAACATATCTTCATTGTAGGGTTAACATGCATAAGCTTTGCCAAAAAGAGAAAATGTTTCATATTTTGTACTATGCCTAATATTACGAGTGAAAATGAAACAGCATGACCCAAAAATTGACAAGGACAGCTGATATCACAAATTAATTATTTGTAAAATTTTTTCACATAAACGAAAAAAAAGTACGCAGAATGTTTTTTTTTTAATTTTAAATTTGGGCCAAATTTTTTAAATTTATGGTTTTCTGGGTTGAGCTGCTTCGGGCGTTCAGTGTTAAATGAAAACAACTATTTTCGTTTACATTTCTTTCCTACGTGAATCTTGCAGTGTCCTTATTGTTGCTGCACTAGGGTATTGGTGGATGCAGTGGCTGGGAAACTGGCTCAGATTGTAGTGATCGCTGCTAGTAAAAGTAAATATATGTATGTCGAATCTATACTGTAGATGGCAGCGGGCAACAGGTTGATGACAATGGTGGTGGTTAGAAGGTTTCTATTTCTAAGCTTTCGCGGCGGTCAGAAATATTGGTACACGAAACACGATTTAATGTACAATTTTTAATATATATAAATTTTTTTCACCTCTAAGATTAATAATTAATCACAACTTCACTTTTAATAATTTAATTTGCGAATACAGAGCGCGAGATCAACCTTTCTTTTCGAGTAATAGAGAGAATAATAATTTTGCTCAAAAGGATGGCAAAGCAAAGCAAAACAAGCGACCGGCTGACAAGAGTGTGTACTTGTGTGTGTATACACCTGTCAGACGGTTGTTGCATTGTCAACGCATTGTAATCAGGGTGCGGGAATAAACTAATTATAGCTCGTTTGAGTTGAATATAACTAATAAATATGTGAAATTATAGTTCAATGTACATTACAACGAATTTCAAAGGTATATATGTATATACATATATATGGGCAAATCCTCAAAACTTTTAACATCGAGCGAGGCGGATAATATCATCCAATAGCAAGGAACACGATATCGTTACACAGGCTCAGTATTTTTTTTTTAATTTATGGATACAAATCAACATTTCAAATGTCTCAGAAGCATGAAATAATACTTGATAAATCCAGGAAAAATTTCGCAAAATCAAAAAATTGTGAAAACGTGTGCGAGTTTTCAAAAATTTATGAAGTGTTAATCTTTTCTTAAGGGCGCCCCTCAATATTGCGACCCACTCTTTGTTTTTTCAAGTATTTTTCTACATACTGAAACTTAACCTAGAAGGTCACGTGCGTGCTTCGTTCCATTTAAAAGTTAAAAGGCTAAGAAAATGCGAGAACAAATTTTTGTACTTTTCATTTTTCGGTATAGTTAAGCCATTTACTTTCGCGCCCCTTTAATTATCAAAAAAATGAACAAATATACTTGATGCTAACTCAAAAAGAAACCCTGCACACGTGATCCGATTACTGTGCTGTTCATATTATGCTTACAGCAGCCACTATAAATCAACTGTTTGGTTTGTGAATAGTTTAAATAATTAAATTTTTTTGTTAGCACACAAAAACTGACAGATATTTTCATGCCATGTTAATTGTAAACTTGAGTATTCAATATGTTTAATTAACGTAAAAAAGCGCGTTGAAGATCCATGCATATATCAAAAGTGAAAAGCTTACTTTTACCTTAAATTTTTCAAATGTTTAGTGGTTTTTGGTTTTTTGAGGTTAGGAAAAAATTTAGACGTGCTGGACCAAAATGGACACCGGATTCGTGTTCAGCGCGTCAAAATACATAGGGAAAGGGTGGTCTGATCCCCCAACCCCGACACTTTTTTTTTTGTGGCGCTGGTAATTAAGGTTCAATTTGCGTACAAATAAGTAGGTACTTATTAATTCAAAGGAGTGTAATGGAGTGTGGTTGCTAAGTGACCTTGCTCAATCCCGACTCTTGCGTCCTCGTTCGTGCACTCTGGGCAACGGGAGCTACCTAGGCTCGCGGCAGAAAGGGAGGGAGCCCCGGTGGGGCTACTCTGACATACTTGGTTTAAGGGCTCACCGAGGTTTTTGCGTAGCGTCTGTTCACCATGAGGTGCGGCTGCAAGCGGGCGTCTGTCTTGAAGCAAGCAGCTCGCTATATAAATGTGTAAATATTTTCCAAAAACCCCGAAACAGGTTGTGCGCTGGGTTTGGGACCCGCCACGTAAAAAACTTAATTCCAATGAAAACAAAATCAAAGCCTCGGATGAGAACCCCCTTTAATGTTGACGACCCGGCAAAACGAATAAGGCATAATGATTTGGATATTAGGGCATGTACCGGGAATGTCCGGACCCTTTCAAGGGACGGTGCCGCTGCCCGTCTGGTTGATGTCCTCGTAGGCGCAAAAGCCGACATCACCGCCCTGCAGGAAATGCGATGGACGGGGCAAGGAAAGACGACAATCGGTCCTTGTGACGTATACTACAGTGGCCAGACACGCGGCAAAGCGCGTGGTGTAGGATTCGTGGTGGGAAAGAGACTTCGCCGCTAAGTATTAGCGTTCACTCCTGTGGACGAGCGTCTCGCTGCGATCCGCATCAAGGCGAGGTTTTTCAACATAACATTTATCTGCGCCGACTGAGGAGAAGGACGACGCAGAGAAGGACTCCTTCTACGATAAAGTGGAACAGACCTATGATCGCTGCCCCCAGCATGATATCAAAATCGTGCTCGGCGACTTTAATGCCAAGGTGGGCAAGGAAGGAGTCTTTGGTCCTACAGTTGGAAAATTCAGTCAGTTGACAAAGTGCAATTGTATTGTGGCGAATGTTCTCAAGAATCGCCCAACCCTACTTGTTCTCCCACCACTAGCGTCACTACGACAACTACAGTGGTTTAGGTACATGACGCGAGAGCGAGAGGTGGCTCGCATATTTGCGAATGAGACACAAAGAGGAGATGACGATAGATAAACGCTTCGAGAACAGGTTGCACGAATAACCCAGAAATATGTAGACATTTCTAGGTGGTGAAGCTGTAGTTCCGCTAGAGTATATAAAGACGCAGAGCCAACGCAAATCAACCAGTTTATTTTCAAGTGTTGTACAGTGAAGTACTGAACAGTGAATTAACCCGCGACTACTATTTATTAACCACGACGTACTATTTATTAAGCAGAATCTCAGTGTTTTATTTGACGTACAGTGAACGAACTCGAGGAAAATAATCGAGGAATCATCGAATTCGTCACAGTATTATAATGCACCGAATCTGTTCAATAGCCTGACCAGTTGTTCGATAGCGTGCTGTCGGACGTTCAATATGGATTGACGTGATGTACGGTTCGCGTTCCATATTGATAAATATTAACTGTGTAGCGTGCTTTTGTGATCCATCCGCGTTTAATCCGGTTTTAGTATTCGGCAGAGCGGATATATCATTTCCTACTCCATTGCCTTTTCGCGTACGTAAATAAGTTCTTTTAAGCTGCACGCACATCTGTTCATTCTTTAAAAAATTTGGCGTGGTAATTTTTGAAACTCGACACTCACCTGCGGACACTCTGCGTTCGCACACACTTGAATGTGATCCTAAAAACACATATTTAAAACTTGAAATTGCTTTTAAATGCACTCTCATTAAAATTTGTTTGCACATTTATCAATTCACAAATAAAATTTTGACATGAGTGGAGTAATATCAACAGCCGATACAAAGGAAAATTGTTCATGCTCCCATTCACTCTGATCTGAATAGCACACCTGCTATCAGAGGGCAATCCTCGACCTAACGATGTAACCGAGCAATGGAAGCATATCTCTCACTTATTGCGTACCGCCGCTGGGGCCACTATAGGGTTCCAGCGAGCCCGCAAGAACAACTGGTACGATGAGGAATGCAAAACTGTCTCGAAAAAAAAGGACGCTGCCTACAAGGAGACGTTGCGAACGGGCGCAACCCGCAGTGTATGGCAACAATATCGTGAGGCAAAGAAGGAAGAGAGCCGCCTTTTCAGAAAAAAGAAAAGTGAGGCCGAAAGGTGTGAGTGTGAGGAGCTTGAGATCCTGGCTGACAGGAATGATGCCCGAAAATTCTATGAAAAGATCCGGCGGATGACGAAGGTTTTAAGACCGGGGCAAGCTCCTGTAAGGACAATAATGGCGACCTGGTAACCGACGTACAAAGTGTACTTAAATTATGGAGGGAGCACTTCTCCTCACTGCTAAATTGCGAGGGAGACGTCGAACCCGATACCACAATCCCTGACGATGGAAAAGTCGTACCACCACCTGACTATGATGAAGTGAGGATAGCTATATCCCGGCTCAAAAACAACAAAGCGCCTGGAAAAGACGGACTACCCGCCGAGCTGTTCAAACACGGAGGCGAAGAGCTGGTAAAAAGCATGCATCAGCTCTTATGCAGAATATGGTCAGACGAATGCATGCCTCCGGATTGGAATTTAAGTGTGCTTTGCCCAATCCACAAGAAAGGCGATCCCGCTAACCGCACCAACTACCGCGGAATTAGTCTTCTTAATATCGCATATAAGGTTCTTTCTAGCGTGTTGTGTGAAAGGCTGAAGCCCATCGTAGACAAACTGATTGGACCTTATCAGTGTGGCTTTAGACCTGGTAAGTCTACCATCGACCAGATTTTCACGATACGCCAAGTCCTGGAGAAGACCCATGATAAGAGAATCGACACTCACCATCTCTTTGTCGATTTTAAAGACGCTTTTGACAGCGGAAAAAGGAGTTACCTGTGTGCCGCCATGTCTGAATTTGCCTTCCCTGCAAAGCTTATACGGCTTTGCCAAATGACGTTGAGCAATACCAACAGCTCCGTCAGAATCGGGAAGGACCTCTGTGAGCCATTTGAAACCAAACGAGGCTTCAGACAGGGCGACTCCCTTTCGTGCGATTTCTTTAATCTGATGCTGGAGAAGATAATTCGAGCAGCAGAGCTAAACCGCAATGGTACAATCTTTTACAAGAGCGTGCAATTGCTGGCGTATGCCGATGATATTGATATCATTGGCCTTAACAACCGCGCCGTAAGCGCTGCCTTCTCTGGACTGGATAAGGAAGCGAAAAAAGTGGGTCTTGCCGTGAACGAGGACAAGACGAAGTATTTGCTGTCATCAAAGAAAGAATCGGCGCACCTGCGCCTTGGCAGCCATGTCACTGTTGATAGTTACAAATTTGAAACTGTGAGGGACTTCGTCTATTTGGGAACCAGTATTAACACCGAAAATAATATCAGTCTAGAAATCCAGCGGAGAATCACTCTTGCCAACAAGTGCTACTTTGGACTGAGTAGGCAATTGAGAAGTAAAGTCCTCTCTCGAAGAACAAAGATCACGCTCTATAAGTCTCTCATCATACCTGTCCTGATGTATGGCTCAGATTCATGGACAATGTCAAGAGAAGATGAGATGGCCCTTGGAGTATTTGAGAGAAAAGTTCTCCGGAAGATTTATGGTCCTTCCCGTGATGCCAACGGCGAGTATCGAAGGAAATTTAACGATGAGCTGTACGAGCTCTACGCAGATCTGACCATAGTCCAGCGAATTAAAGCCCAAAGACTCCGCTGGCTGGGCCATGTTATGCGAATGGACAAAGAAGCTCCAGCACAGAAGGTTTCCCTATCGTCGCCTGAATTTGGCAGCAGAGGAAGGGGGAGGCCTCGACTGAGATGGAAACAACAGGTGGAGGATGACTTGAACTCCCTTGGGGTTTCCAATTGGCGTCAGATATCACTAAAAAGGAATGACTGGCGTGCTTTGATATGCAACGGCCAAAATCGCTTAGGCGGTTAAGCGCCAATAAATGATGATGATGATTAATTCAAAGGGATTTTGAATTGTGTCGTAAGAAATTCGTTTTGAAATAATTCGATTTTACGTTCGTATAAACTAGGCAATAGATTGCAAATAAAAGTAAAAATAAAAAATAAAATGTAATAATGATGACGTCATAATTTCCACGCCCGCACCTTTAGCATATTAAAGAGAGTCAAAATATAATCTTATAAACTAAGTAAAAGTGTCAGCAAAAGCTCAAGGGTGTGCTCCTATTATCTTTTCTCTTTCTTTTTTTTGCATTATCAAAAGTTTTGAGGATTTACCCATATGTGTAATGTACATACATACTAATGAGATCGTAATTCATATTCAAAATTCAAGGGATAGATTAAAATTAGATTAAAAACTTGAGTTCACGGTCGCGTCAACATCGTCCCCGCCCTAGGCGCGTTCAGCGGCTAGAGCCTCTTGTAGCTCTTGCAGGTTGTGCATGGTATTGTGCACAAGAAGTTCGGCCACATTTCCTCTAAAGTTGGCCGTCTGTAGCCCTTGACCGGTACGTTGAAGAATGCGCTGCGAGATGGCTGGCGCTCGTGACTGTGTGTTGATGGACGGACGGTGACGAGGTCGCGCGGTGGAGGCTGAAGGTGCCCGATCGGATCATGCTGGTCGGCCAGGCCGGGGTTGCGGCCCGGCGTTGAGTAGTACGCACCGCACATTCGACACCGATCTTATGAGGTGCTCTCACTAGTGGCGTGCGACAGCGCCAAGCAATTCAAACAAATTTTATGCGCGCGTGCGAGAATCAATCCACCACATAGATTGGATCTTCCGGAACACTATACAATTTTTTAGCGCGTGGTTGCGGGTGCATATGCGGCAGCGTAAATAATCTGCCCGTAATGCCGGAGTGCGTGAGACCTCTGTGCCGTTTGACGCAGCGACAATTTCCGACCGTATGGTGCCATGATAATCTGAAATGACAGTTGGTACTAGTGGAAATAGATGGTTCGATTTTAATTAAGCGGATTATCAGTGGTTTCCCTTAGTGGTGGGTTCTCAATGTTAGGAACGAAACATAACTTTACAAGGGCTTGCGTGAGTGTGCCGGTCTGAGTGCGTACGTCAACCACCCGTATATGGCCATCTGGCCCTGGATGCATTCTTTCAATGCGGCCAAGGCGCCATTCGGTCGGGGGAAGTGAATCGTCGTGAATGCATACGCACTCGCCGACTTGGGGTTCCTTTTATGGACTTTTCCATTTTTGCCTTTTTTGGAGATCCTTTAAATAGTCTTCTTTCCACCTTTTGCTGAATTGGTGATGTATGCCCTTTACCTCTTCCCAGCGGTTCAGAAGAGACAAATCTGAGTGATCTAGCGCCGGGATAGCCAGGAGAGGCTACCTCTGAGGAAGTGACCGGGGATTAACGCGGTGAGATCGGTAAGGTCTTGATATAAGGGTGAGATAGGACGAGAATTTAACACGGCTTCTATTCTAACCAAGAGGGTGGTGAATTCCTCAAAAGTAAATTTGTGGGGACCCGCGGTCTTTTTGAAATGTAGCTTGAAACTTTTCACCGCCGATTCCCACAAACCGCCCATAACCGGAATAAACTTTCAGTTGATGCCCTGAGGTGGGCACTTTGAGATATCGTGTGATGCGTGTTTAAGGAAATCAACGAACTCCTTTTCCGTTGCCCTTTTGGCTCCAATAAATGTCTTGCCGTTGTCACTCATCATCGTTGCAGGATATCCACGACGTCCAACGAAGCAGGGGTTTCGGCATGCAGAAGTAACGTAGATTTCTCAGGGATAATAACTGGGTGTCTTTCATTATATCTTAACGTCGAATGAGCTAACTTACCATTCACTCGGAGAAGCCCATTTTTATCGAGAAATGGATTAAGAGTTAGTAGGGAACTTTTTTTGTCGATGGGTTTTGAATTCTCCAACGAGGTTTTCTCCCGAGGGAAATGTAGGGTTTGGGTTAGCGCGATAAGTTTGTGCTTTGTAGTCCGAAGATCGTTGTAACTGAACGAGGTGTGTTACGCGGGGTTAATACCTCGAACTCGATCCTTGAGATTGTTTATAAACTGAAATACATATGACATGACCGTGAGGGCGCGTGGAAAAGAGGAGAATTGATCCAATACATCCGGGTCATCTTCAGAAATATGTAGTGCTTCGACGCGGCGTACTTCTGGCGGGCTGATGCTGTGTGTTGTTGGTTTTGGCCAAGCTTCGGGTGGCTGGGTTAGCCACTCAGGGTCGTTCCACCATAGCGAGGAATTAGCCAAGTCAAGGGGTTTGCATCCTCTGGTGCCCATATCTGCGGGATTGTCGCGACTGCCTACATGCTTCCAGGATGCGTTTCCGACGAGATCCATGATTTCTGCTGTGCGATTGGAAACGAAAGTTTTACAGTCTTTGAATAGCGAGATCAAGATGGGCAACGGCGAGTAGCCGGGCAAGAAGAAGAGCTGCGCATAGGTCTAGCCTTGGCAAGCTGGTAGTACGAAGGGGGGCTACCTTGCCTTTGGAGACCAGAAGATGAGATGACGTACCGGGCCCGTTTGTGGTTCGAACATATATATTCGCGCAGTATGCCTTTTCAGACGCATCGCAGAATCCATGCAGTTCTACCTGCTGGTTCGGGATGCAGTTGACCCATCGGGGAATTTTGATATTTGATACCTCGTGTAGCTGTTTGGCGAATTGAGTCCATTTAATGAGTCGGAGGGGCTTAACTCGTTCATCCCAGTCAGTTCCGTCTATCCATAACTATCCAGTAAAATCTTGGCCTGAGTCATAATCGGCGTAAGCCACGTTTTGCAACAGAGGAGAGAATTTGTCGTTTTGTACTAGCGGAGGAAAGGAGTATAGAGTCCACAGTATATGAGAAAGTGTCAGTTAGGGCATTCCATTGAATACTGAGAGTTTTGATGTTGCTAGCTTTCTCGAACTCCAGCAGGTTTGAGTCCAGCAAGTCCTCCTTGTTGATATCCTTTAGTATACTGGCCGTTATTTTCCTTAAGGGGAATCCTGCAGAACCTAGCACTTTGATGACTTGAGAATTCCTATGTACAGTCACTTCTCAGAGCAGAAAACCCAGGACATCGCCATGGATCTCTGCGCAGTGGAACCACCCGGGGTTTTACCTCGGCCAAGGACTGTCACTTTCAATGTAACCCTGTTTAGTATGTTTTGTCCCATTCCGAAACTATCATCCTCCCCCCTTGCAGCAGGGCTGCAAGATATTCTATTGTTACGGGCGGGCGTTGAGCCGAACCCCGGACCAAAAGAATGGATATGCAGTGTCTGTTGCAAAACGATATATATTAAACGGTCGCATTCTGTGCAATGCTTCTCGTGTAAGAGATGGCTCCATAAATCTGGATGTTCAGGGCTTAACCTTAACATCCACAGACCCCGTACTTTCTTTAGTACTTTCGTGGCCCCTTGTTGTTTGCGCCCTCGGGCGTCCCGCGGTAAGCGCCGTTCAAGCGCACCCCTACCGCCACTTTCTAGTAGCAATACTAATAGTAATAATAATAATGTCTTAACGACTAGCAGCACTTCTGCTATACCCGCCACACAAACTCCAGACTGTTGCTTGTGTCTTATGGCGTCAACATCACGCGCAGCAGCTCAACACTCTTGCTCCCACAGGAGCAGTTTAGATATGAGCAACTCCGAGCACCAGTCTCTCTCTGTTTCTATGTCATACCCCCCTCCCGTTTAATTTCTCACGTGAGTCACGATCAACATCTTCTCGCACCTGTCTCTACGTGTATTGTTTGTCGGCAAAGATTATACACGGTCGCGTCATCGGTCAAATGCAATAACTGCTTAGGCCAATGCCACGTACATTTATGCTCTGGGCTCGCTAACAGTAACCTCTGGACGGATGCGTTCATCGCACCATGCTGTAACACACCTCAACCTACGACGCCAGCCAACCCGGTTACACCGGGTCCACAGCTAACTAGGCTGAGGCACAGCCTTGGTCTTAGCCTACCAACACCTGGCCGAACACATCCGTCTCTCACGCCTATGGTTAACTCGACATCGACCCCACCGGCGCACTTCCAAATCTTACAGCACAACTGTAACGGATTAACTGGTAAGATCGGAGAGATAACTAATTTGATGACGCAATATGACATAAAACTTGCCGCAGTCCAAGAAACCAAGCTCAGTCCTAGGTCGGACCTCATTACCTATGGCGGATATAACATCCACCGGAAAGACCGTCATAGAGTAACAGGAGGTCTGGGAGGTGGTCTAGCGTTCATAACGCACAACTCTGTACAGTATCATCTATTTGATACCGACATCGAAGGAACGGATGATATCTTAGAAAGCCAAGGTATTACTATCCGTACAGGAGATGTCGATCTGCAAATCATTAATATCTACATACCCCCTGTCTCAAGTTGCCCCACCGGCTATCACCTCGACATTAGCTTGCTATTGCGAGGAGATAACCGCGTAATCCTGGGCGACTTCAATGCGCACCACGACATGTGGCACTCAAACTTGCCAGCAGACAATAGGGGGCATGTACTTGCAGAACAAATAGATGATACGGCTTTCTGTACATTGAACGGAGACGCCCCAACGAGAGTATCGGGTAACTGCTATTGTTCGCCAGATATTTCTATCGTAAGTGCAGGACTATTGAACAACACCAATTGGCGACCCATACTCACGTTGGCGTCTGACCATCTCCCAATAGTCATTACCATCGAACGACCGACGGACTTTATTACACCTGAGCATGGTACATATATTAACTTTACCAATGTCCTGTAGGCTGTCCTCCATCTCCGCGTTGAACACAGCACTATCGCCAAGGGACGTAGCGGATATGGCTGGTAATTCGTCTTCCGGTTCCCCCGGAGCAGCCGACAGCAGCAGCTATAGCGTACTAGGCCATTGCACCTTTTGAGTGGCTCGATTGACTCTTTATTCATGGTGAACACCACCTGTCTGTCGGGCCCTACCGCATCCCCGGCCAGATTGACACTCCAGTCATGCGTTGGGAGGGACGGATTCATTAGCCGTAGCATCCCGAGAATTCTCTCGGGTTCGTCAGGGATGGCCGGAATCCACGCCCTTGCCCTTGGACGAGCTGGAATGTCCTTCCAGTCGACGACCTCGATCTTTGCGCCCTTGTAGACTTCACCCAGTTTAGCAGCTGCTGCCTTGTATAGTGCTACAGTTTTTGCATCCTCGCATGCGAGTAATTTAATCTGACCCTGGTGGCAACCCGCATCCGTTACTCGCGCCGAACTACCCGGAAACTCCGGAGAAACGTTGAGAAGAATGTTCCCGAGTTCATTTCGCACGTAACGCCACCGGTCCTTGGGGATGGCCAGACGGTCATTGCCTCGGTCAAGGACGCCTATAAGGATCCTGTCCTTGGTTACCTCAGCAAAGCTTAGTTTGCCCGCTCCAGGGGTATTCTGATGCCGCTTGGGAGGGGTAATTAACTCCAGCTCCGATCTCTGGCGCTTGAAAGGGTTAACTTTTAACCTCTTTGGCGTGTAAGTATTTTGGAAATCCGGTATCACAGCTTTCGCTAGCTCTACCGATTTACTGGAATTCGGCGACAGCGATTCCTGCGGTACCCCTTCATACCTCTTCAGGATCTTTGCAGCCAATCTTTTCTCGTGGTATGTGAACGGCGGGGAGATGTCTGCCGGGAGTGCGGACCCGTAGTTGCCATCGCGGTCGCTCCCTTTGCCGAAATCTCAGTTGCAGCTTCCTTCTCCTTCGAAACTCCGAGGCCAGGTCGTGAGACCGCTGCCACAGACGTAAAGATACTGGTTTTCATATCAGCGGATGATGGGAGTTTAGCATCCGCCGTTGTCCGCTTAGCTGCGTTGGCAACCGCACTGGTGCTAGTTCCCATCAAGTAAATCTTACTCGATAGCGGTTTGGTTGACCGACTCATAGTAGCCATCGCTGTCGATCCCCCCCCCTTGATTGTGGGGCGGAGGTTGTCCTCCGGCGTTGTTGTTGCTTTCTCGCTTGCTCCTCCATAGCTCTCATCTGCTGAGGGGTGAAATTTGGCGTTGTTTGTTTTTTAGGTTTTTCGTTTTTATTTACGTTGTTTGAGTTCATCTTGTTCGTACGACCCATCACCGGACAAGGCCAGCTGAGGGTCAAGGGAAGAGTAGGGGAAAATGTGTCGTCCGCCGCGGCAGCGGTAAGGCCATGCTTACTCTCTGAGGCGACCCGGTATCAGAGAGGCTCTGTTCAAATACAGCCACGATTTGCCTCCCGGTTGCAAACGTGCAATGGGCACGGTTTCGCATAACACCCTGGATTAGGAAGGGGGAAAATCTTTGTCGTCGCGCCAGAGAGGCTAGGCTGCTTTCGTGATGAAGTGCCGTACGGAGCTATGATCACAAGAACAGCGTAACCCTGTGGCTATAGACTTAAGCCCTCGTACCGCGGCAAGGTATCCACCCTTCACGAGGGATCAACAAGGTTGAGGGGTGCCCATTTTGTCTGGAGTTCCTTGGTGAGTCTAAGGTTTGGAAGCATTATCGTGAGTTGGGGTAATACTATGGTCTCAGCATTTATTTTTGTCTTCAGATCACCAGATACTAAAGTCAGAGAGCAAAGTTTATTTGAGGTCTGAACTACTTTACCACCCATTCCTGAGATTTCAAATCTAGAGGGTTTGAACGGAAGTTGAAGCCTATCTTGAGCTTTGGTGGAAATAAAGCTTCTTTCCGATACCTGGTGTACGAGAGCTCTGAAAATTATTTTGCAATCATTTTCCGCATAGAACGATTGGACCTGGCTTTTCTGGGAGCAGGATGGTTCATCATCCTGAAGTTCGGCCTGGTCCGGGGTTTCGCTCGTAGGGTTCGTAGTTGTGGCTTGTCACGACGTCTTTTGCACTCGAGTGTGTTGTCTCTTCGGCATGGCTGTTGAGGCTTCGTGAAGAACTGGGTTGTGCCGATCTCGTCATTGATTACATGTCTGAGTTCTGGGACAGTCTTTCAATATTTGTGACTGAGAGAGGCAATTAAAACACATATTGTTTTTCCTGACGACCTTCTTACGATCAGAGATTGACAATTTCTTAAATTTAAAGTAACTTATCAGGGAGTGAGAAGAGGCTTTACACATTGAGCTCTTGTACATTGTACGCTGCTCTGTCATATGAGCTTGGGGATTGACCTTAAATTGATTTGGTCGCCATTGATCTACTCGTTCTACGACTTCATAACGAGTAGTGAGGATCTGCTTCATTTGGGGCCAGTTTGGAAGTTCTTTCCTCGAAGTCAAAGTGACTGTATTTTCTGGGAGCTTAGAGGTAACGAAGTAAATTAGTATCGGATCCCAGTTATCCGTGGAGACTTGTTGCGTGGCAAGAATCTGAAGGCAATTATTTACCGAGGATTGCAACTTTTGTATATCTTCACTATTCTCAGATATGATGGGTTTTAGAGTCATGAGGGCACGGATTTGATTATCTACGAGGGCACGTCTGTTCTCGTATCGAGATCTTAAGGCTTCCCACGCCAAAGCGACATTATCATCAGTCAGGGGAAATTTGCGCGGCCTTTCCCTGTGTTTTGTATCTGAGGTGATACAATTTTTGCGCTTGAGTGAGTTTCGGGTGGTTAATGTAAACCGCAGTGAACATGTCACGAAACGAGGGCCATTTTTCATAACCACCGTAAAATATTTCTGTATCGCAAGGAGGGATTTTCAGAGAAAGACCGGAATTTTCTGATGAATTCTTTGTTTTGGGGGGAGGCGGGGGACTGTTTGCTAGTTTGATCAGCTGCAGCTGATCTTCTATCTGCGCTTTTGTGGTTTCATACGTTACGAGGCAAGAGCTATATTTGCTATAAGAAGAGGTTGCAAAATCTTCGGGAAGCTCTTGATTATCGATTTCCACAATATTGTCAAAGGTTGTTTGAACTCTGTTCCAAAATTTTTCGATATTCGAAGTTTTAATTTTGAGGGAGGACTCCGTGTTTTCTTCTAGGGCCGTTGACTTAAACCGAGCACAATATTCCAAGAAGATATCTGTATCCGTTGTGAATTTCTTAGGAGCATTCGAAATTTTAAATTGTTTAACAACTTTGCGTTGGGGTTGGTAGGATTCTAGGGGTTACTCTGTTTTTTTTCACTGTCACTCATTTTGAAGCTGGGTTATGAGTGTTTAGAAATTTAAGAGATTTTTGAAATTATAGACAATTATTTTTAAAAAAAATTTTTTTAAAGGGAGTGTTTATTTGCTGAGTAACTGAGTGAGAGAGATTTTGAATTTAAATATTCACGTTACTAGCAAGAAAGAAACAATTTCAAAGGCAAAAAAAAATTTTTTGTACTGTATTTTCGATGTATATATTGGGGTGGTTTAAATATACGTGGGACACAAAATAAAGTAATATACTAATCTTAGTTATAATGAGGTATATTTTTAACCAGGTTCGATAATTTTTAGACTAATAGGGGAGGAGTTATGCAAGAAAAATAGGCACAAAGTAAACAAATTTTAAATAGAGAATTTTTGCAATTTAATGCGACAACATTTTGTTAGTTTTTATTACAGACTCTGAACCACTCTTGTACGACTGTGCACGAGATGTATTTATTTCTTAAATTAATATTTAATTCGAGTTTTCTTGAGTTTTCTTTGTACATATGTACCGTACTTTGTAGAGGAGACAAATAGGGGGCCAATTTTGGCGGGATATGAGAAATTTTGGCGGGAAGCACAAATTCTCGAGACAAATTATTATGAACTTTTCAATATCTTAATGTTTTCTACCGTGTAATGGGAGGGGGTATTATTTCATTTAATACTCACGGTTTCATTTCAATTGGGTACTTAAGTATTTCTTGTAGTTGTTGTTGGCGCTGGTTCCTTTTTGGCGACGAAGGACCACTGAGTCTTGCAGTGTCCTTATTGTTGCTGCACTAGGGTATTGTTGGATGCATTGGCTGGGAAACTGGCTCAGATTCTAGTGATCGCTGCTAGTAAAAGTAAATATAAGTCGAATCTACACTGTAGATGGTAACGGACAACAGGTTGAAGATAATGGTGGTGGGCCATGATGGAATTTCTCCAAAATAATAATTATATCGTTACATTAATTCACAAAGGCCCTAATTGATACATTTTTCGAAAATTACTTTTTCACATATTTAAGTATGATATAGTAAAACACACAACCACTACAAATTTAAAGGAGATACTAGCTATAATATCGGAGATATTCCAAATTTACAAAGCTATATTTGCATGCGTTCAATGTAAAAAATTTTAGTTTTTTGCTTATCCAGTAAAATTTTGTTTATGTCAGTTAGGGCCTTTGTGAATTAAGTTAACGATATGTAAATGTTATTAACGCCATGCATGGATGAAATTTCTGCAAAATAAATTCATAAAATTAGAAAATGCAAGCTAAATGAAAAACATATGTAAATCGTGAAAAAACATTAATATGGGTACTTGTTAATATCGCATGGGCAAAAAAGACGTATGAGCCATGATTACGAATTTAGAGCAATAGCAATTTTGCCGTATGTGCCATGTGTTCGTTTCTTTACATTTTTAGTGAGCAGCAGTGGCTCATAAGTCTTTTTTCTCTTTTGAAACTAGTGGTTGAATAAGTTGTTAAATACCGATTTGCTTTGTTCTTTATTGAGTTTATTTTTTTTTTTTTTAATATGACATCCTGGCTATCTGAGGTAATTCTGCTTTTAATATTTTTACGATTTTAAAGTAGTAGGTTAGATAAAACAAATAACACAGTGCTATAAAAAAAAAGTGAATACACTTTTAAAGTGACCTAGTAAATATTGTTTATCTGGTCGAATTATACACAAAACATCCTTCAAAAAATTTGTAACACCCCCAAAATCTGGTTTTAAGGCCAAAAACCGTTTTTTCAGTTTTTTTTTTTGTATAAAAATTCATGAAAGAACAAATTTTCAACCGATTTCAAAATTCTCACCGCTTTAAGATAGAGAAATGTTATATATAGCGTTTTGTCCATTTTAAAAGAGTATGACATGTTTTTCACGCGAGTAGTGGAATTTTTTGAAAAGTTTTTCCGTTTTTCGATTTGGACGTAATTTTTTGGCACTAATTGACAATGATTGATATATTTTTTGGATATATATATTCGAAAGGCAATCACTACTTAGTTATACTATTTTTATGTTTTTTGGAAGGTACTTCAATTTTTCAAGTTATGCAGCATAATCAAAATCGTATTCAAGGGATGAATATGGGATACTTTGCCAAAGGAAGCATACCTCTAAAACAAGTTCGGATGAACCGTTTAGAATTTTGAAATCGGCTAAAAATTTGATTTTAAATGATTTTTTTTTTTACGAAAAAACTGAAAGTAAAACGGCTTTTGACCTTAAAACCAGTTTTTGGGGGTGTTACAAATTGTTTGAAGGGGTTTCTTAACACTAAAATATGTAATAACAAACGGACCACTTCCTCTATATAAGAATCAATTGAAAATTTTATCGAGGAAGTACAAAGATTTAAAAAAAAACTTTGCGAAAACAACACAATACCTCGACAGTATTGAGTTTTTAGAAATTTAAGAGATTTTTGAAATTATAGACAATTATTTTTAAAAAAATTTTTTTTAAAGGGAGTGTTTATTTGCTGAGTAACTGAGTGAGAGAGATTTTGAATTTAAATATTCACGTTACTAGCAAGAAAGAAACAATTTCAAAGGCAAAAAAAAATTTTTTGTACTGTATTTTCGATGTATATATTGGGGTGGTTTAAATATACGTGGGACACAAAATAAAGTAATATACTAATCTTAGTTATAATGAGGTATATTTTTAACCAGGTTCGATAATTTTTAGACTAATAGGGGAGGAGTTATGCAAGAAAAATAGGCACAAAGTAAACAAATTTTAAATAGAGAATTTTTGCAATTTAATGCGACAACATTTTGTTAGTTTTTATTACAGACTCTGAACCACTCTTGTACGACTGTGCACGAGATGTATTTATTTCTTAAATTAATATTTAATTCGAGTTTTCTTGAGTTTTCTTTGTACATATGTACCGTACTTTGTAGAGGAGACAAATAGGGGGCCAATTTTGGCGGGATATGAGAAATTTTGGCGGGAAGCACAAATTCTCGAGACAAATTATTATGAACTTTTCAATATCTTAATGTTTTCTACCGTGTAATGGGAGGGGGTATTATTTCATTTAATACTCACGGTTTCATTTCAATTAGGTACTTAAGTATTTGTTGTAGTTGTTGTTGGCGCTGGTTCCTTTTTGGCGACGAAGGACCACTGAGTCTTGCAGTGTCCTTATTGTTGCTGCACTAGGGTATTGGTGGATGCATTGGCTGGGAAACTGGCTCAGATTCTAGTGATCGCTGCTAGTAAAAGTAAATATAAGTCGAATCTACACTGTAGATGGTAACGGACAACAGGTTGAAGATAATGGTGGTGGGCCATGATGGAATTTCTCCAAAATAATAATTATATCGTTACATTAATTCACAAAGGCCCTAATTGATACATTTTTCGAAAATTACTTTTTCACATATTTAAGTATGATATAGTAAAACACACAATCACTACAAATTTAAAGGAGATACTAGCTATAATATCGGAGATATTCCAAATTTACAAAACTATATTTGCATGCGTTCAATGTAAAAAATTTTAGTTTTTTGCTTATCCAGTAAAATTTTGTTTATGTCAGTTAGGGCCTTTGTGAATTAAGTTAACGATATGTAAATGTTATTAACGCCATGCATGGATGAAATTTCTGCAAAATAAATTCATAAAATTAGAAAATGCAAGCTAAATGAAAAACATATGTAAATCGTGAAAAAACATTAATATGGGTACTTGTTAATATCGCATGGGCAAAAAAGACGTATGAGCCATGATTACGAATTTAGAGCAATAGCAATTTTGCCGTATGTGCCATGTGTTCGTTTCTTTACATTTTTAGTGAGCAGCAGTGGCTCATAAGTCTTTTTTCTCTTTTGAAATTAGTGGTTGAATAAGTTGTTAAATACCGATTTGCTTTGTTCTTTATTGAGTTTATTTTTTTTTTTTAATATGACATCCTGGCTATCTGAGGTAATTCTGCTTTTAATATTTTTACGATTTTAAAGTAGTAGGTTAGATAAAACAAATAACACAGTGCTATAAAAAAAAAGTGAATACACTTTTAAAGTGACCTAGTAAATATTGTTTATCTGGTCGAATTATACACAAAACATCCTTCAAAAAATTTGTAACACCCCCAAAATCTGGTTTTAAGGCCAAAAACCGTTTTTTCAGTTTTTTTTTTTGTATAAAAATTCATGAAAAGACAAATTTTCAACCGATTTCAAAATTCTCACCGCTTTAAGATAGAGAAATGTTATATATAGCGTTTTGTCCATTTTAAAAGAGTATGACATGTTTTTCACGCGAGTAGTGGAATTTTTTGAAAAGTTTTTCCGTTTTTCGATTTGGACGTAATTTTTTTGGCACTAATTGACAATGATTGATATATTTTTTGGATATATATATTCGAAAGGCAATCACTACTTAGTTATACTATTTTTATGTTTTTTGGAAGGTACTTCAATTTTTCAAGTTATGCAGCATAATCAAAATCGTTTTTAAGGGATGAATATGGGATACTTTGCCAAAGGAAGCATACCTCTAAAACAAGTTCTGATGAACCGTTTAGAATTTTGAAATCGGCTAAAAATTTGATTTTAAATGATTTTTTTTTACGAAAAAACTGAAAGTAAAACGGCTTTTGACCTTAAAACCAGTTTTTGGGGGTGTTACAAATTGTTTGAAGGGGTTTCTTAACACTAAAATATGTAATAACAAACGGACCACTTCCTCTATATAAGAATCAATTGAAAATTTTATCGAGGAAGTACAAAGATTTAAAAAAAAACTTTGCGAAAACAACACAATACCTCGACAGTTTCACTACGAGTTTTTAAATTTGCAACACGAAGAGAATGTCAAGGATCGCCTACCTGAGACAGACCAAGAGGAAGACTGCAATTGAAAGATTCAATTTCCATATATATGCACATAATTTGCATTTCAAAAGTGGTTTTGAAGAACACCTTTATTTTCATACATATTAATTTAGTTGCATTTGCAATTTTGACGTAGCAGCCAAATTTTTCAGACAGTGGCTTAATTTTTGTGACAGAGGATACCTATGTTCCCACTAAAACCGTTTGGAACCGGTTCCGGCTTGTGAAACGGTTTCGGTTTCGTTCTTTTTCAGATCAAAATAACGGTTAGGGTTTCGGTTTTGAAAAATGAATCGGCTTTAATCGGTTACGGTTACGGTTTCGGTTACGGTTTCAGTCCTTGGTGCTTTGTCTAAGTTTTCGCGGCGGTCAGAATTATTGGTACACGAAACACGATTTAATGTACAATTTTTAATATATATAAATTTATTTCACCCCTAATATTAATAATTAATCACAACTTCACTTTAAATAATTTAATTTGCGAATACAGAGCGCGAGATCAACCCGTCTTTTCGAGTAATAGAGAGAATAATAATTTTGCACAAAAGGATGACAACGCAAAGCAAAACAAGCGACCGGCTGACAAGTGTGTGTACTTGGGTGTGTATACACCTGTCAGACGGTTGTTGCATTGCAAACGCATTGTAATCAGGGTGCGGGTATAAACTAATTATAACTCGTTTGAGTTGAATATAACTAATAACAAGTAAGGAAAGCTGTCTTCGGCTGTGCCGAAGGCTAAATACCTTTCATGAATAAGCGTCACGATTTTCACTGTTTGATCCCCAGTACAGCCTGTGTGAATTTAACTTTAGCTCATACCGAAATTATCGGAGCTATCGATTATATGGGGACGATGTGTTATATTGGTCCAATCTCATTGATTTTTAACATCGACATTCCACATTCTAAAATAGCGACATTTACGAAATTTCACGTTCCTGCCGATATAATTACAGGAGTTATCTACCAAAATCCGTTTATCGGAACAATCGATTGTATGGGGGCTATGTGAAATATTTATCCCATTTCAATGATTTTCAACATCGATATTTTACATATAAAAATAGCGATTCTTCCAAAATTTCGCGTTGCTATGTGTTTAATTACAGGACTTATAGCCCAAAATCCGCTTATCGGAATAATCGATTGTATGGGAGCTATGTGAAATATTTATGCCATCTCAATGATTTTCAACATCGATATTTCGCATATAAAAATAGCGATACTTCCAAATTTTCACGTTCCTACCTATATAATTACAGGAGTTATCTACCAAAATCCGTTTATCGGAACAATCGATTGTATGGGGGCTATGTGAAATATTTATCCAATCTCGATGATTTTCAACATCGATATTTCACATATAAAAATAGCAATACGTCCAAAATTTCACGTTCCTACGTGTTTAATTACAGGAGGTATAGCCCAAAATCCGTTTATCGGAATAATCGATTGTATGGGAGCTATGTGAAATATTTATCCCATCTGTATGAGATTCAACATCGATATTTCACATATAAAAATAGCAATACTTACAAAATTTCACGGTCCTACATGTTTAATTACAGGAGTTATAGCCCAAAATCCGTTTATCGGAATAATCGATTGTATGGGAGCTATGTGAAATATTTATCCCATCTCTATGATTTTCAGCATCGATATTTCACATATAAAAATAGCAACACTTATAAAATTTCACGTTCCTTCGTGTTTAATTACAGGAGTTATAGCCCAAAATCCGTTTATCGGAATAATCGGTTGTATGGGAGCTATATGTTATATTGGTCCGATCTTGCTGGTTCCGACAAATGATTCCTATATTGGAAAATGGTGGCCGCATACCAAATTTCAAACAAATATCTCAAAAACTGAGGGACTAGTTTGCGTTCAAACAGACAGACAGACAGACGGACAGACGGACATGGCTAAATCAACTCATCTCGTCATCCTGATCATTTCGGTATAGTTATTGATGGGTCTATCTCTTCTTCTTCTCATATTTACAAACATCGGACCAAAGTTATAATATCATTTCATGTTCATGAAAGGTATAAATATGTAATATTATAGTTCAATGTACATTACAACGAATTTCAAAGGTATATATGTATATTAGGGTGATTCAAATAAAATGTTTTTTTTTTGGTCTTACCCCTTGAAACTTTAGGTATTGACGAGAAAATAAGCCTTTCAAAAAATTAGCGCTCTAACTTAACCCTTAGGGGTGGCTATTTTATTCGCCCTTTCCCATAAATTTTATAAGGGGAAAAATGGTATTTTTTTCAAAGTGAATTTTCTTTCAATTTTTGGAACTTTTTTGAAAATATTTTTACATACTCTTAAAGTTGAAGCTTCCAAAATGGTAAGCCATGTGCAAATATTTAACTATTAAGATAATTACAGCCATTTAAAATTTACAAAATTTTATACGTGTTACTGTGTATGTGTGTGCAATAGTACAAAACTCAGCCATTTTCAAACGGCTGTAATTATCTTAATAGTTAAGAAGCTTCAAAATGTATGGGAAAGGGCGAAAAAAAATAGCCACCCCTAAGGGTTAAGTTAGAGCGCTAATTTTTTGCAAGGCTTATTTTCTCATCAATACCTAACTTTTTAGGGGGTAAGACCAAGTCAACATTTTTTTTAATCACCCTAATATATATATATATGCTTTGTAAATTTGGAATATCTCCGTTATTACTGCTAGTAACTCCTTAAATTTTGTTGTGAGTGTGTATTTTACTATATCATACTTAAATATGTGAAAAAGTCATTTTCGAAAAATGTGTCAATTAGGGCCTTTGTGAATTAAGGTAACGATATGTATTTAGCTTTATTCGATGTTGTTTAACCAAATTGGAGGTTAGACCTCTAGACTTTAATATAAAAATTTGAAAAATTACAGTAATTTTTTTCACCTTTCTTAAAAATAAAATTAATATAAGTTTTGAAGAAAAAAACGAAATTTGGAAATTTTAGATACCTGCCAATAAATGTTACTTTATATTGACTTATATAACAAGGGCCAGCCTTCTTATTTTTCTGGTAGATCTCAATGAGATAAGAAGAACTGCGTACAAGAAAATTGCCGGACACCCTCAAAATCTTGAGTTAGAGGTCAAACCCGGTTTTTCGTACCTTTGCGCACTTATGATCCTGTATCTTTGGTGTATGGATGTAACAGCCTTGGATCGCGTCAGTTGGATGTAACGTATGACACCCCTCTTATGCAAACGGCTCAAAAGCTTAGGCCCCTGTTATGGAATTGACGTATTTCGATTTTCATGCAATCGAAATTTTTGCAAACATGTCATGAAAACTAGTTTTCACATATACAGTTTTATGTCTCAGGGGTAAAACCACCCCCTGGACGCGCCTCTGATTTGGGGGTATTATGTCTTTGCCAAGGGCGAGATCTATTTGAGCAGGCGAGTGACAATTAGAGTCAGCAAGGTTAGGTTAGGTTAGGTTCAAGTGGCTGCCGCAGAGGCACACTTAGGCCAGTTTTGAAAGGCCCGTTGTGATACCACCAACACAAGGAAAGTCAGTCCCGGCACCCAGCCATATGGAAAATCCCTGAGTTGTTGGGATTTTCCACATAGCAGAATCCCGGGACTGACACTCCTAAACCGACACCGTTACTCCTCCTCGAACCACTTAGATGGCTTTATGAAGGCCATCAAGTCCTTTATATCCAGTTCCGCGATCTGGCTTGGCTATCCAGGAACGGAACTCCCAAAAAGCGCGTTCTCGCGCCGCTTAAAGCCGGACAGTTGCACATGAGGTGCTCCACTGTTTCCTCCTCCTCATCATCTTTGCAACTTCTGCAGCCTCGTCGGTAGGGCACACCTAGCCTTTTTGCATGCCTACTAATGAGGCAGTGACCGGTTAATACCCCTATCAATATGTTGAGTTTCCTCCTAGTTAGGGCATAAATGCGTCTAGACCTTTTAAGATCGCATTTTGGCCAGGTTTGTTTCGATATCCGACACCCTGGGGATTGCAGCCATATTTCGTTGGCTTGACGGAGTGTGTGCTCCTTCAGCATTAGTTTGCAAGTGGCAAACGGCATACCTAAGCGCTCTTTATTCTGAAGAACCTGCTTGGTCGTGCCCTGCCTGGCAAGCTCCTCTGCCTTACAGTTTCCCTCAATGTCCCTATGTCCCGGGACCCACATGAGGTTTACGCGGTTCTGTTGGGCCATCTCCTGAAGAGATCGACGACATCTGAGCGTCAGTTCAGAGTTGAACGTGTATGAACTAATGGCGGCGATATACCAACAGGTTATCATAACCTCTAACGAGATTTTTAGCCGAGCTTCTCTTTCCAACTTGTGGTGTGTTGATTTTTGAGTTTTTCCTACAAGTTGGCGGGACCTACAGTTTTTTGTCGACTCCGAACGGCACTTGCAAAGCAAATGATTTTTTTGCTGAGAAGCTTCTCATGGCAGAAATACACGCGGAGAGTTTGCCAAAGTACTGCCGAGGGGCGACCCCGTTTAGAAAAGTTGTTTTTGTAAATAATTTTTGATGTTACTTTTGCCGGGCATCGAACCGCCACGACTTGGTGTAGAAGGCCGAACACTTAACCGCTACACCACGGCGGCCGTCAAACGTGTATGAGCCAAGGGATGTGATGGCCGCTTGGCTGTCGCTGCAAATAGCAATATCTTCTCCGATAACACGTTTGCTTAACCAGGCCGCGGCGTCCATGTATATGGAAGTGCCACCATTTGTTTCGGGACACCAATCCGTCCTCTCCCAGTCTCTCTGCTGGGAATGTTTATTTTGAAACAGCTATCCCCGACTGTAGTGGTCGCACAACGATCTGTGCTTAGAGGGAGAAAGCTGTAAGATTCCAGAATACTGGAGTGTCCAATAGTACCCGCACCCCAACTGGAGGTTTCCCTTAGGCGCAGAGCTGATGCCGCCGCTGACCGAAACCCTTCCAGATCAAGTGGCAAAATGCCCAGAATGACCTGGAGGGCTTCGTTGGGCGTTGTCCTTAGCGCACCGCTTATACAGATCATATTGGATCTATGGACTTTCCGCAAGTTCCTGTAAGGACAATAATGGCGACCTGGTAACCGACGTACAGAGTGTACTTAAATTATGGAGGGAGCACTTCTCCTCACTGCTAAATTGCGAGGGAGACGTCGAACCCGATACCCCAATCCCTGACGATGGAAAAGTCGTCCCACCACCTGACTATGATGAAGTGAGGATAGCTATATCCCGGCTCAAAAACAACAAAGCGCCTGGAAAAGACGGACTACCCGCCGAGCTGTTCAAACACGGAGGCGAAGAGCTGGTAAAAAGCATGCATCAGCTCTTATGCAGAATATGGTCAGACGAGTGCATGCCTCCAGATTGGAATTTAAGTGTGCTCTGCCCAATCCACAAGAAAGGCGATCCCGCTAACCGCACCAACTACCGCGGAATCAGCCTTCTTAATATCGCATAAGGTTCTTTCTAGCGTATTGTGTGAAAGGCTGAAGCCCATCGTAGACAAGCTGATTGGACCTTATCAGTGTGGCTTTAGACCTGGTAAGTCTACCATCGACCAGATTTTCACGATACGCCAAATCCTGGAGAAGACCCATGATAAAAGAATCGACACACACCATCTCTTTGTCGATTTCAAAGCCGCTTTTGATAGCGCAAAAAGGAGTTGCCTGTATGCCGCCATGTCTGAATTTGACTTCCCTGCAAAGCTTATACGGCTTTGCCAAATGACGTTGAGCAATACTAACAGCTCCGTCAGAGTCGGGAAGGACCTCTCTGAGCCATTTGAAACCAAACGAGGCTTCAGACAGGGCGACTCCCTTTCGTGCGATTTCTTCAACCTGATGCTGGAGAAGATAATTCGAGCAGCAGAGCTAAACCGCAATGGTACAATCTTTTACAAGAGCGTGCAATTGCTGGCGTATGCCGATGATATTGATATCATTGGCCTTAACAACCGCGCCGTAAGCGCTGCCTTCTCTGGACTGGATAAAGAAGCGAAAAAAGTGGGTCTTGCGGTCAACGAGGACAAGACGAAGAATCGGCGCACCTGCGCCTTGGCAGCCACGTCACTGTTGATAGTTACAAATTTGAAACTGTGAGGGACTTCGTCTATTTGGGAACCAGCATTAACACCGAAAATAATATCAGTCTAGAAATCCAACGGAGAATCACTCTTGCGAACAAGTGCCACTTTGGACTGAGTAGGCAATTGAGAAGTAAAGTCCTCTCTCGAAGAACAAAGATCGCGCTCTATAAGTCTCTCATCATACCTGTCCTGATGTATGGCTCAGATTCATGGACAATGTCAAGAGAAGATGAGATGGCCCTTGGAGTATTTGAGAGAAAAGTTCTCCGGAAGATTTATGGTCCTTCCCGTGATGCCGACGGCGAGTATCGAAGGAGATTTAACGACGAGCTGTACGAGCTTTACGCAGATTTGACCATAGTCCAGCGAATTAAAGCCCAAAGGCTCCGCTGGCTGGGTCACGTCATGCGAATGGACAAAGAAGCTCCAGCCCAGAAGGTTTTCCAATCGTCACCCGAATTCGGCAGCAGAGGAAGGGGGAGGCCTCGACTGAGATGGAAACAACAGGTGGATGATGACTTGAACTCCCTTGGGGTTTCCAATTGGCGTCAGTTATCGCTAAAAAGGAATGACTGGCGTGCTTTGATAGGCGACGGCCAAAATCGCTTAGGCGGTTAAGCGCCAATAAATGATGATGATGGACTTTCCGCAACAGATTCAGGTATGTTGCCTTGCTGAGCGCTGGCCACCATACGACGACTCCATACAGCTTGATTGGGCGAATGATGGCCGTATAGATCCAACTGCATACTCTAGGGCTGAGCCCCCATTTTTTGCCAATAGCTCTTTTGCATGTGTAAAGAGCGATGCAAGCTTTCTTCTGGCGCTGAAGAACATTCTCCTTCCAATTCAATTTCCTGTCCAGAACTTTGCCTAGAAACTTGGCCTTATCCGGCAAGCCCAGGCGCGTGCCATCTAGTTCTGGTAGGCTTAGTGGCGGTATTGTGTACCGTTTGGTGAAGAGGACAAGTTTGCCACTATCTTCCCGCCCAAAGCCAGGCAGGCTGTATAGAGAAATACCAGTCATTTGGCTGATATCTCCAGCGTGTTTATGAGTTGTGCGGGAATAGTCCCGTCTGGCCCGGCAGCCTTGAACGGTTCGAAGCTTTTATCTGCCCACCTAACCTTTTCCTCCGTGATGGATATATTTACAGCCAGGTTTGTTGCAGGTGCTAGTGGTGCGTCATGCAGATTCCCCGGAAAATGTGTATTCAAGAGCAGCTCAAGGGTTTCCTCTTCCGTGCTGGTCCAGGATCCGTCAGGTTTTCGCAAATAGCTGATGGCTGTTTGACTTTTCGAGAGGACTCGTCTAATTCTCGTTGTGTCGTCGACCTTTTCGACGCCAGTGCAGAAATTTCTCCACGAGATTGTCTTCGCCTGTCTCAGAGCTTTTTTGTAGGCCCTTAGTTTAGCTTTATATTCGTGCCAATGAGGCTCAGAGCCGAGGCTCTTGGCCTTGTTAAATTGTGTCCGGCATGATTTGCGGAGCGAGTCCAAATCGTAGGACCACCAATGTGGCCTGTGTTTACCGCGTGGTTTTGTCACTGGACAAGTCTATCCTAGAGCATTTGACAGCGCCGATGTAAATGTAGTAACAAGATCCTCCAGCTCCTCTACTTATGAGGGGGCTTGTGAGGGCAGTACTGGTAGGTCTCTGTCTAATATTTCATTGTGTAACTGCCAATTAGTGTTACGTGGATTGCGCTTCATGATTAGTTGTTCTACAATAAAGTCTAAAACCATTTCTATGTATCGGTGGTCGGAGAATGAATGTTCTTCCAGAACCCGCCATTTTCTGACCCACTCATAAGCGCCTTCACTACATAGTGAGGTCTAAGGCCTCCCTGCGGGTGTTAGCGATAAAAGTAGGCTCATTACCCACGTTGCAAATTACCAGGTTGGTTGTTAAGAGGTAATCAAACAGAGACTCGCCCCTGGCATTGATATCGGAGCTCCCCCATTGGACATGGTGAGCATTAGCGTCCGCTCCAATAATAAGATTACCCGTGCAGAAATTTGACACCAGGCCTTTCACCTCCGTTTGTGGTGGAGGTTCTTCGGCGTCGTAGGGCATATAGACCGACGCCACCGTCAGGCGGGTGCTGTCGATCGTTAGACTGATAGCGGTAATATCACCATTGGTGTAGTTAGGTAGGAGAAAGGTGTTCAACTAAGACTTGACCCAATCCGCAGATTCTCGAGCTATTGATCCAGGGTTCTTTGATGAGGACGACATCCACGTCGCCTTTAGATAGACGACTACTTAAAGCAGGCGAGGCCACTTTAGATTTGTGCAGCTTAATCAGAAGCACCACCAACCTGAGAGCGCACAGACTTCCCTGCCGTCCCCATATCGTCGAGGTATGCCCCATCCCGGAGGTTGCCTATCAACGACGAGTTGCTCCGATTAACTGCCCGATATGGCGTTGCGGGAGTCCTGGTGTCTGTAGCGTTAGATGTTAATCGCTCAGCGTTGGCTGCTACAACCGTGACGTCGAGGACGTCCTCGTCCTGTAGGCTGTCCTCCATCTCCGAGTTGATCACAGCACTATCGCCAAGGGACGTGTCGGATATGGCTGGTAATTCGTCTTCCGGTTCCCCCGGAGCAGCCGAGAGCAGCAGCTGTAGTGTACTAGGCCATTGCACCTTTTGAGGGGCTCGATTGACTCTTTATTCATGGTGAACACCACCTGTCTGTCGGGCCCTACCGCATCCCCGGCCAGATTGACACTCCAGTCATGCGTTGGGAGGGACGGATTCATTAGCCGTAGCATCCCGAGAGTTCTCTCGGGTTCGTCAGGGATGGCCGGAATCCACGCCCTTGCCCTTGGACGAGCTGGAATGTCCTTCTAGTCGACGACCTCGATCTTAATCTGACCCTGGTGCCAACCCGCAACCCTTACTTGCGCCGAACTACCCGGAAACTCCGGAGCAACGTTGAGAAGAATGTTCCCGAGTTCATTTCGCACGTAACGCCACCGGTCCTTGGGGATGGCCAAACGGTCATTGCCTCGGTCAAGGACGCCCATAAGGATCCTGTCCTTGGTTACCTCAGCAAAGCTTAGTTTGCCCGCTCCAGGGGTATTCTGATGCCGCTTGGGAGGGGGAATTGACTCCAGGTCCGATGTCTGGCGCTTGAAAGGGTTAACTTTTAACCTCTTTGGCATGTAAGTATTTTGGAAATCCGGTATCACAGCTTTCGCTAGCTCTACCGATTTACTGGAATTCGGCGACAGCGATTCCTGCGGTACCCTTTCATACCTCTTCAGGATCTTTGCAGCCAATCTTTTCTCGTGGTATGTGAACGGCGGGGAGATGTCTCCCGGGAGTGCGGACCCGTAGTTGCCATCGCGGTCGCTCCCTTTGCCGAAATCTCAGTTGCAGCTTCCTTCTCCTTCGAAACTCCGAGGCCAGGTCGTGAGACCGCTGCCACAGACGTAAAGATACTGGTTTTCATATCAGCGGATGATGGGAGTTTAGCATCCGCCGTTGTCCGCTTAGCTGCGTTGGCAACCGCACTGGTGCTAGTTCCCATCAAGTCAATCTTACTCGATAGAGGTTTGGTTGACCGACTCGTAGTTGCCATCGCTGTCGATCCCCCCTTGATTGTGGAGCGGAAGTTGTCCTCCGGCGTTGTTGTTGCTTTCTCGCTTGCTCCTCCATAGCTCTCATCTGCTGAGGGGTGAAATTTGGCGTTGTTTGTTTTTTAGGTTTTTCGTTTTTATTTACGTTGTTTGAGTTCATCTTGTTCGTACGACCCATCACCGGACAAGGCCAGCTGAGGGTCAAGGTCAGAGAGGCTCCGTTCAAATACAGCCACGATTTGCCTCCCGGCTGCAAACGTGCAATGGGCACGGTTTCGCATAACACCCTGGATTGGGAGGGAGAAGATCTTTGTCGTCGCGCCAGAGAGGCTAGGCTGCTCTCGTGATGAAGTGCCGTACGGAGCTATGATCACAAGAACAGCGTAGCCCTGTGGCTATAGACTTAAGCCCTCGTACCGCGGCAAGGTATCCACCCTTCACGATGGGTCAGCAAGGTTGAGGTGTGCCCATTTTGTCGGGAGCTCCTTGGTGAGTCTAAGGTTTGGAAGCATTTTCGTGAGTTGGGGTAATACTATGGTCTCAGCATTTATTTTTGTCTTCAGATCACCAGATACCAAAGTCAGAGAGCAAAGTTTATTTGAGGTCTGAACTACTTTACCACCCATTCCTGAGATTTCAAATCTAGAGGGTTTGAACGGAAGTTGAAGCCTATCTTGAGCTTCGGTGGAAATAAAGTTTCTTTCCGATACCTGGTGTACGAGAGCTCTGAGTTTAAAAATGTCTCCCCTATGTTCTACGGGTACGATAGCAGTGGGCAAAATTATTTTGCAATCATTTTCCGCATAGAACGATTGGACCTGGCTTTTCTGGGAGCAGGATGGTTCATCATCCTGAAGTTCGGCCTGGTCCGGGGTTTCGCTCGTAGGGTTCGTAGTTGTGGCTTGTCACGACGTCTTTTGCACTCGAGTGTGTTGTCTCTTCGGCATGGCTGTTGAGGCTTATGGAAAAATTGGGTTGTGCCGATCTCGACATTTATTACATGTCTGAGTGCTGGGACAGTCTTTCAATATTTGTGACTGAGAGAGGCAATTAAAACACATATTGTTTTTCCTGACGAACTTCTTACGATCAGAGATTGACAATTTCTTAAATTTAAAGTAACTTATCAGGGAGTGAGAAGAGGTTTTACACATTGAGCACTTGCACATTGTACGCTGCTCTGTTATATGAGCTTGGGGATTGACCTTAAATTTATTTGGTCGCCATTGATCTACTCGTTCTACGACTTCATAACGAGTAGTGAGGACCTGGTCCATTTGGGACCAGTTTGGAAGTTCTGTCCTCGAAGTCAAAGTGACTGTATTTTCTGGGAGCTTAGAGGTAACGAAGTAAATTAGTATCGGATCCCAGTTATCCGTGGAGACTTGTTGCGTGGCAAGAATCTGAAGGCAATTATTTACCGAGGATTGCAACTTTTGTATATCTTCACTATTCTCAGATATGATGGGTTTTAGAGCCTTGAGGGCACGGATTTGATTATCTACGAGGGCACGTCTGTTCTGGTATCGAGATCTTAAGGCTTCCCACGCCAAAGCGACATTATCATCAGTCACGGAAAATTTGCGCGGCCTTTCCCTGTGTTTTGTATCTGAGGTGATACAATTTTTGCGCTTGAGTGAGTTTCGGGTGGTTAATGTAAACCGCAGTGAACATGTCACAAAACGAGGGCCATTTTTCATAACCACCGTAAAATATTTCCGTATCGCAAGGAGGGATTTTCAGACAAAGACCGGAATTTTCTGATGAATTCTTTGTTTTGGGGGGAGGCGGGGGACTGTTTGCTAGTTTGATCAGCTGCAGCTGATCTTCTATCTGCGCTTTTGTGGTTTCATACGTTACGAGGCAAGAGCTATATTTGCTATAAGAAGAGGTTGCAAAATCTTCGGGAAGCTCTTGATTATCGATTTCCACAATATTGTCAAAGGTTGTTTGAACTCTGTTCCAAAATTTTTCGATATTCGAAGTTTTAATTTTGAGGGAGGACTCTAGGGCCGTTGACTTAAACCGAGCACAATATTCCAAGAAGATATCTGTATCCGTTCTGAATTTCTTAGGAGCATTCGAAATTTTAAATTTTTTAACAACTTTGCGTTGGGGTTGGTGGGATTCTGGGGGTTACTCTGTTTTTTTTTTCACTGTCACTCATTTTGAAGCTGGGTTATGAGTGTTTAGAAATTTAAGAGATTTTTGAAATTATAGACAATTATTTTTTAAAAAAATTTTTTTTAAAGGGAGTGTTTATTTGCTGAGTAACTGAGTGAGAGAGATTTTGAATTTAAATATTCACGTTACTAGCAAGAGAGAAACAATTTCAATTTGTATGTATATATTGGGGTAGTTTAAATATACGTGGGACACAAAATAAAGTAATATACTAATCTTAGTTATAATGAGGTATATTTTTAACCAGGTTCGATATTTTTTAGACTAATAGGGGAGGAGTTATGCAAGAAAAATAGGCACAAAGTAAAGAAATTTTAAATGGAGAACTTTTGCAATTTAATGCGACAACAATTTTGTTAATTTTTATTACAGACCCTGAACCACTCTTGTACGACTGTGCACGAGATGTATTTATTTCTTAAATTAATATTTAATTCTTTTTGAGAAAAATAAATAAGTTCAGAAGGCAAATTTAGTGCATAAATTTTGAGTCGAAAAATTTACAAGTGTACCCACTGCAACTAAACGAGTTTTCTTTGTACATATGTACCGTACTTTGTAGAGGAGACAAATAGGGGGCCAATTTTGGCGGGATATGAGGAATTTTGGCGGGAAGCACAAATTCTCGAGACAAATTATTATGAACTTTTCAATATCTTAATGTTTTCTACCGTGTAATGGGAGGGGGTATTATTTCATTTAATACTCACGGTTTAATTTCAATTGGGTACTTAGGTATTTGTTGTAGTTGTTGTTGGCGCTGGTTCCTTTTTGGCGACGAAGGACCACTGAGTCTTGCAGTGTCCTTATTGTTGCTGCACTAGGGTATTGGTGGATGCATTGGCTGGGAAACTGGCTCAGATTCTAGTGATCGCTGCTAGTAAAAGTAAATATAAGTCGAATCTACACTGTAGATGGTAGCGGACAACAGGTTGAAGATAATGGTGGTGGGCCATGATGGAATTTCTCCAAAATAATAATTATATCGTTACATTAATTCACAAAGGCCCTAATTGATACATTTTTCGAAAATGACTTTTATTAAGTCTGATATAGTAAAACACACACTCACTACAAATTTAAAGGAGATACTAGCTATAATATCGGAGATATTCCAAATTTACAAAGCTATATTTGCATGCCTTCAATGTAAAAAATTTTAGTTTTTTGCTTATCCAGTAAAATTTTGTTTATGTCAGTTAGGGCCTTTGTGAATTAAGTTAACGATATGTAAATGTTATTAACGCCATGCATGGATGAAATTTCTGCAAAATAAATTCATAAAATTAGAAAATGGAAGCTAAATGAAAAACATATGTAAATCGTGAAAAAACATTAATATGGGTACTTGTTAATATCGCATGGGCAAAAAAGACGTATGAGCCATGATTACGAATTTAGAGCAATAGCAATTTTGCCGTATGTGCCATGTGTTCGTTTGTTTACATTTTTAGTGAGCAGCAGTGGCTCATAAGTCTTTTTTCTCTTTTTTTTGGTGGTTGAATAAGTTGTTTAATACCGATTTGCTTTGTTCTTTATTGAGTTTTTTTTTTTTAATATGACGTCCTGGCTATCTGAGGTAATTCTGCTTTTAATATTTTTACGATTTTAAAGTAGTAGGTTAGATAAAACAAATAACACAGTGCTATAAAAAAAAGTGAAAACACTTTTAAAGTGACCTAGTAAATATTGTTCATCTGGTCGAATTATACACAAAACATCCTTTAAAAAATTTGTAACACCCCCAAAATCTGGTTTTCAGGTCAAAAACGGTTTTTTCTTTTTTTTTTGTATAAAAATTCATGAAAAAACAAATTTTCAACCGATTTCAAAATTCTCACCGGTTTACGATAGAGAAATGTTGACACATTCGAAATATATATAGCGTTTTGTCCATTTGAAAAGAGTATGACATGTTTTTCACGCGAGTAGTGAAATTTTTTTAAAAGTTTTTCCGTTTTTCGATTTGGACGTAATTTTTTTGGCACTAATTGACAATGATTGATATATTTTTTGGATATATATATTCGAAAGGCAATCACTACTTAGTTATACTATTTTTATGTTTTTTGGAAGGTGCTTCAAGTTTTCAAGCATAATCAAAATCGTATTTAAGGGATGAATATGGGATACTTTGCCAAAGGAAGCATACCTCTAAAACGAGTTCTGATGAACCGTTAAGAATTTTGAAATCGGCTGAAAATTTGATTTTAAATGATTTTTTTTTACATCAATGTACATTACAACGAGTTTCAAAGGTATATATGTATATACAAGTTAAGATATTGCCCGACACCCAGAGGGCAACATTCCCACACTATAGGTAACACGCGTCAGCACATTTACAAGCCATCGACCATTGCAACCCTACACCTTCATTCAGGGTCACTTGCATTTCACCATGCTACGCAATTGAACACCTATGGGAATGCAAGTGCACAGTTAGTACCACGGGCTAACGCCTGTGAGATCATCCACATTGATATCTTCGAAATCGAAAAACAAAAGTTTCTGAGCTGCGTGGATAAATTTTCTAAATATGCGAAACTATTTGCTATCAAAAATAAATCGTCTATTTACATCCGAAGGAAACTAACAGACGTTTTGCATTACTTCTCTGTGCCAAAAGTTTTGGTCATGGACAATGAGAGGGGATTCCTCACTCCTCTCGTACTTAATTACGTTAGATCGCTTGGAATTGAAATCTATCAAACGCCCACACAACGTAGTGAAGCCAATGGCCAAGTTGAAAAGCTTCATTCAACCCTCATTGAAATTTCTCGTTGCATATCCAACGAGTTCCCTAGGATGACTCCTAAGGAGAGAGTATCAATAGTCGTGGATAGATACAATAATACAATCCATTCCGTAACAAAAAGGAAGCCGGTAGACATATTCTTTAATAGAACAGCCAGGGTAAACTACCAGGGCTTGATGGATTTCAGGGATCAAGCGCACGAAAATATCAATGCTCTGTTGCTGCATGAACAAGAAACTAGAAATGCGAGAATGAATGCAAAACGCTCTACTCCTAAGGAGCTAAATGTTGGCGACACTCAATTCATAGCAAATAGACAAATAAAAGGCAAACATAAGCCTATAAATATAAATTTTCCAGCTAATCCGATCTATCAGGGTCGAGTGCAAATAAAAAACGATTTATTCCACAATTTTGCCCAACGTTTCGATCATCATCATTTATTGGCGCTTAACCGCCTAAGCGATTTTGGCCGTTTCGTATCAAAGCACGCCAGTCATTCCTTTTTAGCGATAACCGACGCCAATTGGAAACCCCAAGGGAGTTCAAGTCATCCTCCACCTGGTGTTTCCATCTCAGTCGAGGCCTCCCCCTTCCTCTGCTGCCGAATTCAGGCGACGATAGGAAAACCTTCTGTGCTGGAGCTTCTTTGTCCATTCGCATAACATGGCCCAGCCAGCGGAGTCTTTGGGCTTTAATTCGCTGGACTATGGTCAGATCTGCGTAGAGCTCGTACAGCTCATCGTTCAATTTCCTTCTATACTCGCCGTTGGCATCACGGGAAGGACCATAAATCTTCCGGAGAACTTTTCTCTCAAATACTCCAAGGGCCATCTCATCTTCTCTTGACATTGTCCATGAATCTGAGCCATACATCAGGACAGGTATGATGAGAGACTTATAGAGCGTGATCTTTGTTCTTCGAGAGAGGACTTTACTTCTCAATTGCCTACTCAGTCCAAAGTAGCACTTGTTGGCAAGAGTGATTCTCCGCTGGATTTCTAGACTGATATTATTTTCGGTGTTGATACTGGTTCCCAAATAGACGAAGTCCCTCACAGTTTCAAATTTGTAACTATCAACAGTGACATGGCTGGCAAGGCGCAGGTGCGCCGATTCTTTCTTTGATGACAGCAAATACTTCGTCTTGTCCTCGTTCACGGCAAGACCCACTTTTTTCGCTTCCTTATCCAGTCCAGAGAAGGCAGCGCTTACGGCGCGGTTGTTAAGGCCAATGATATCAATATCATCGGCATACGCCAGCAATTGCACGCTCTTGTAAAAGATTGTACCATTGCGGTTTAGCTCTGCTGCTCGAATTATCTTCTCCAGCATCAGATTGAAGAAATCGCACGAAAGGGAGTCGCCCTGTCTGAAGCCTCGTTTGGTTTCAAATGGCTCAGAGAGGTCCTTCCCGATTCTGACGGAGCTGTTGGTATTGCTCAACGTCATTTGACAAAGCCGTATAAGCTTTGCAGGGAAGTCAAATTCAGACATGGCGGCATACAGGCAACTCCTTTTTACGCTGTCAAAAGCGGCTTTAAAATCGACAAAGAGATGGTGAGTGTCGATTCTCTTATCATGGGTCTTCTCCAGGATTTGGCGTATCGTGAAAATCTGGTCGATGGTAGACTTACCAGGTCTAAAGCCACACTGATAAGGTCCAATCAGTTTGTCTACGATGGGCTTCAGCCTTTCACACAACACGCTAGAAAGAACCTTATATGCGATATTAAGAAGACTAATTCCGCGGTAGTTGGTGCGGTTAGCGGGATCGCCTTTTTTGTGGATTGGGCAAAGCACACTTAAATTCCAATCCGGAGGCATGCATTCGTCTGACCATATTCTGCATAAGAGCTGATGCATGCTTTTTACCAGCTCTTCGCCTCCGCGTTTGAACAGCTCGGCGGGTAGTCCGTCTTTTCCAGGCGCTTTGTTGTTTTTGAGCCGGGATATAGCTATCCTCACTTCATCATAGTCAGGTGGTGGGACGACTTTTCCATCGTCAGGGATTGGGGTATCGGGTTCGACGTCTCCCTCGCAATTTAGCAGTGAGGAGAAGTGCTCCCTCCATAATTTAAGTACACTTTGTACGTCGGTTACCAGGTCGCCATTATTGTCCTTACAGGAGCTTGCCCCGGTCTTAAAACCTTCCGTCATCCGCCGGATCTTTTCATAGAATTTTCGGGCATCATTCCTGTCAGCCAGCATCTCAAGCTCCTCACACTCACGCCTTTCGGCCTCACTTTTCTTTTTTCTGAAAAGGCGTCTCTCTTCCTTCTTTGCCTCACGATATTGTTGCCATACACTGGGGGTTGCGCCCGTTCGCAACGTCTCCTTGTAGGCAGCGCCCTTTTTTTCGAGGCAGTTTTGCATTCCTCATCGTACCAGTCCGGTTACATCGTTAGGTCGAGGATTGCCCTCTGCTAGCAGGTGTGAGAGTCGAGTTGTGAAATTATCAGCTGTCTGTGTCATGCGCAGCTTCTCGACGTCAAACTTTCCTTCCGTTACTGTGCGCACTTTCTTCGTTGCACAGAGGCGTGTGCGTATCTTGGCTGCAACAAGATAATGGTCAGAGTCAATATTGGGACCACGCAGTGTACGCACGTCCAGAACGGTGGAGCTATGTCTGCCGTCAATCAAGACATGATCAATCTGGTTTCTAGTTCTTTGATCAGGGGACAGCCATGTGGCTTGGTGTATTCGCTTATGCTGGAACCTGGTACTACTGATGACCATATTGCGAGCAGCGGCGAAGTCAATCAACCTAGTGCCGTTGGGGGATGTTATATCGTGGAGACTGAATTTTCCAACTGTGGGACCAAAGACTCCTTCCTTGCCCACCTTGGCATTAAAGTCGCCGAGCACGATTTTGATATCATGCTGTGGGCAGCGATCATAAGTCTGTTCAAGTTTATCGTAGAAGGAGTCCTTCTCTGCTTCGTCCGTCTCCTCAGTCGGCGCATAGGCGCAGATAAATGTTATGTTGAAAAACCTCGCCTTGATGCGGATCGCAGCGAGACGCTCGTTCACCGGAGTGAACGCTAATACTTGGCGGCGAAGTCTCTTTCCCACCACGAATCCTACACCACGCGCTTTGCCGCGTGTCTGGCCACTGTAGTATACGTCACAAGGACCGATGGTCGTCTTTCCTTGCCCCGTCCATCGCATTTCCTGCAGGGCGGTGATGTCGGCCTTTGCGCCTACGAGGACATCAACCAGTCGGGCAGCGGTACCGTCCCTTGAAAGGGTCCGGACATTCCCGGTACATGCCCTAATATCCAAATCGTTATGCCTTATTCGTTTTGCCGGATCGTCAACATTAAAGGGGGTTCTCATCCGAGGCTTTGCATTTTTTTTCATTGGAATTAAGTTTTTTACGTGGCGGGTCCCAAACCCAGCGCACAACCCGTTTCGGGGTTTCGATAAACTCCTTATCTTCTTCAGGGGCTTTCTATATTAATTTATGACGAAATACAAAAACAACATTAGAATCAATTTCAAACACATATTAACATAAATATTGCACTATTTTTTTATATATATTAAACTTACATTTGGTATAAATTATTAACTATTCACTAGGTGTTGTTACCATCACTGTGTGGTACACTTGTCAAACTAAAGCTAATTATATCTATCATAAATATACAAGGTAATTTGGTCCTATATCTTGTGTATCTTCCTTCTTGTTCATTGTTACCTCTCTATTTTGCATTATTCTAAGACTTTCAAGTGTGTATCGCGTTCTTTCTCTCGTTTCTTTGTCTATTATTTTTGTTTTTGTGAAATCTACTGTGTGGTTGTTGTTTAATGCGTGTTGTGATAAGGCTGTGCTGTGTTTTTGTTTGTTGATATCGGCTTCGTGCTCGGATAATCGTACATTTAATAAGCGTTTAGTTGTACCGATGTATATTTTGTTGCATTTTTCAAACTCGTTTCCCTTGCATTCAATTTGGTATACCACGTTGCTTTGTTGTTGTATGTCGATCGGGCTTTTTGTTTTGGTGTAAAGTGTTGCTAAAGTATGATTTGATTTGTAAGCCATTAAATAAGCCTATATATAAACCAGAAATTGTTGCCGAAAATAGAGGCGTAACAGTTGTTACTGAGAGTGGAAAAAAATTCCACAAAACGGATGTTAAAAACGTCTGAGGTAACATCGGAAAAAAGGTATATTACAGTATAAGATTATCAGAAACCGGCGGTCCGGTATGCAAGCGCAAAGCTTGTAGTCGATGAAGTTATCGCGGTTCAATTCCGCCTTCCCACTGGTGTGGAATGATGAATTCGAGGTGGTTCAACTCCTCCACGATAATCTTCTACTTATTTGCGTGAAGCCACCCGCGCCATGAGTAAGTCGTTTGCAATTATTAACGCTTACGAACAAAAGGGATCAACGCGGGCCTTCTATGGTCAAATTATGCCTGTGTTCCGATGCAAATAACAAAGCACCAAGTTTTATATTACTTTCAAAGTTGTTGCAAATAACAACCGTAAACAAATCACAACAAAATGCCAAACTTGAGAAGTAGTTGCAAATAACAACGATAAACAAATTGAAAAAATTCTTTTGCAAGCAAATCGCAATTATAATGCGAACAAAAACATAAAAAAAGGAGAATGAGAGTTTCTCACAAAAAAAAATAATAAAAAAAAAACTCTAAACACCACACAACAGCTAACCACCTCCACTTGTAATACTAACAAAAAACTAATGATTAACAATTCTTAAACTAACTAATTCACTACTGGGTCCCTAAAACAAATTCTCGAACCCTATCAACCGATACTAACCCGTCGTAACTCAAATTTAATTAATTTAGGATACTTAAGCCAAATACTTAGTTAATGACATCTTTTAATATGTAAAGCTAAAACGGTCACGGGTAAAATTAAGCTACATTAGCAGTCAAAGAAATTAAATGTTAAATTAATAAGACGAAAAACGCGAATAAATTTAATGTAAAATCTAAAAGGAAAATCAATTTTTATGTAAAAATTCATTTATAGAATAAAATACGAAAATGATTCTTGATGTGAAAATTCTTTTATAAACGAAAATGCGCACGACCATGTTAAAAAAATAAGACGAAAAGCGCTAATAATTTTGATGTAAAAAATTCTGTTATAGAGTGAAAAGCGCAAACAAAATTTTATGTGAAAATTATTGTATAAGACAAAATGCGCAAGCAATGATTAATGTAGAAATTCGATAAAAAAAAACCAATATCAAATTGTACAATAAAATTTTTTCTGATATTTTTTTTTTCTTTTTAACAATTACCACAAGAGAATTGTAACCTTTACCTTTTTTTCAATTAAATCCTAGATGTAAGAATATTATAAAATCACGTACGTTTCTTAACCCAGTCTGAAACCCCACAGCATCTGCCTCTGCGCAACCGCGCACACCTACGATGTCTTCAAGATCGACTCTCCAATAATAACAATCCGTGATGGCTATGGATGGATCCTCAATGGGCAATTTAAATTAATCCACACTATCGATCTGGTTAGTTACGAGAAGGTCGTGGACCGATTAAAGAACGCAATCACCGATTTCAATATAACTGACCCCGCATCCGATATTCTTGACTTCCACCTGAGTAAAGTAGCAAGGAACCTCCATGACCTAAAAGGAAAAGATACCACTAGACGAAGGCGATCGATAAATTGGATCGGATCCGCTTGGAAGTGGATCGCCGGCACGCCTGATGCAACCGATTGGGATAAGGTGCTCCAGACGCAGGACGACTTAATGAATATTGACGAGCAACAGTATCAAATAAATTCTGCCGTATTTAAAACAACAAACGAGCTTTTGGAAGCAATCAATGGCATTATAACAACTACCAATGACGTGCAAAGCCGAGGGAGAATGGAGCAAACATACCTAGAAATACAAAGTAAAATTATGCTGCTGTACGTCCTATCCTTGCCCAAGGTTACGGAAACAAGGTACAATCACCTGATTGTCCGCCCCATTATCCAGGGCGGTCAGCATGTAGACCTGGACTATTTAACCATCTTGGCAAACCAGCATCAGACTTTCGGTATCAAGGACCAATGCCTACACCTAACATCTGCAATGGTCTGCAGGGAAAGTTCCCTCGTCCCTTTGAAAGAGCAGGACTGCTTCACGCGACTACTCAAGGGAGGCGAAGCCAGCTGTCCATATTTGACCCACAATGACTCAATGGTGGAGATAATCAAGGATGACACTATATTTCTCAGCAACTTCAACGGCTTGGTAAGATCAAACAGCTCCACTAATTCTCTTTCCGGTTCATTTATCTTACAGCTGCAAAATGAGACAATCGAAATAAACGGTCAAACTTAGCGGAGCGAGAGTAGTTCAGGAGTCCAACTTTTACCTCCTGTCCTGACGAATGTGAAAAACAAAACGCTTGTGGTAGACGTCAACCTGGTTCATGAAATAACCACTGGAAATATAAAGATCCTGAGGTTCCTTGGTAGGAAAACAAATGCTCTAATAACCTCAGAAATCTTAATCCTTGTTATGGTGGGATTACTCCTGTGGATCTTTTGGAAGAAAATAACGCCAAAAGTCGAAATCCCCCAACTAAACATTTCATTACTCAGAAGAAGCTTTCGGGGTCGACAAAGCGAGGAAAAGGTGACAAATCTGCGGGACGCAGATCTTTAGAGGGGGAGGAGTTAAGATATTGCCCGACACCCAGAGGGCAACATTCCCACACTATAGGTAACACCTCGCATACCGCGGGTTTCGCAAATATACGGATTTTAGATATACATATAGAGAAAATGACAAAGAGCATTGACGTTGGAAAGTCTCCGCATTCAACAACAGCTGAGCAATGTAATGAACTTCAAAGAAGATGTAAATGGTATAAACCGCGCTTATACAGCAACAATAAAACAAAACAAGAATGTCAACAAAAGAAACAATACCTAAAATGTTTGTGATAAGGAAATTGTTGCGTTTATTATATTTTTATTTTTCAAAATTTATTTAGTTTCTAAAAGTGCCTATTAATAAGGTTAAGTGTGCAATTGACTGTATTTCATGTTTATTGTTCAATAAAAACAGGGTTCCTTAGAATAAGGCGCGGAAGACGCCGAAACGCGTAGTGTTCACGCGACCGTGAACTCAAGTTTTTAATCTAATTTTAATCAGGTGTTGAGCTAATGCTAGGGGGTTACCTACTCTGTATTGCGATGCGAATTAAATTTTTTTAATCATCGCAAAGGAAATTGACATTTTCGGATTTGCTTTTTCCCTTTTCGCATTCATTTTTCCATCTCGAATTGCGTACACTCTGTATCGCGATAGTGAATGTCAATTGCTTTGTACATTCGGATTTGTCTTCCTACAACAAAACGCAGTCGCACCGCTATCGCATCGCTGAATTTTTTTAACAAATTTAAATTTTTAAACACATTCTTGTAAATTATTGGAGTGCTATTAATATACTTAACTTTCATATCGAAAAACATGTTTATTTTGGCAATTATTTCTCAAAATTAATAAAAAATTTTATATTTTGAAAAAATTTTGGTTTTACCTTTAAATTTGCAATTTACCAAATTAATTACCGAAAATTTCAAAGAAAACTTCAAGTAAACTAATAAAATTATGTTTATACGGACGTGATTTTTGCATATGCACACTAGAGCGTATCACGGTGTATGGAGGAAAAAAAGTTGAAAATGTTCCCCCCAGTTTGAGGTTTTCAAAAAAAAAAATTGTAATTTTTTTGTCACCCTGTAAAAACAGCGGAATTTATTTTTTTCCATAATTTCTATATTTCTCGTTCGATTTTCAAAAGTGTTACATTTTTAGAAAGGTATTCACCAAGGAAATATTTAATCCATAGAAACTTTTAGCCCTTCATGCCAAGTTCAGTTTTTATTCTATTTTTACTAAAACCAACACCCTGTATTTGAAAAAAAATTTGTTTTTCCTGAAAACTAAGAAAAAAAGAATATTACCTGCATGTAATGAGGAAATAAATGTAAATTAATAGGTTATCATTAGTATAATTAGTATCAATCACTGATGTTTGGAAATATTAACCAGGTATTTTTATAACATCATTAGAATTTTGTAGTTCCTCCAAGTCCGTATAAAAAAAAAAATGCAAGCATGGTGGCTCTGTAATTCTAAATTAGCTGATTTGAGTGTACGATGTACTATAGAAATCTATAGCACATTTGGGAACAAATAATTTCCTAACTGAAGCTGGAGGATTCTTTCGCGCTGCAATTATTTTCGCATATCCTTCTGATCGAATTTTTTTCGCGTCACAAGTTTCTGTTTCGGTTACCATTGATAATAAAATATTTTCTGGGTGAAAAAAGTATGAATTATTTTCTACAACCGGTCGTATAGCTAATTGTACGTCAAGTCGCAATTCTCGTAACCAAGAAATGTATTTGAAGACATTTCTGCTTCCATCAATTGCTGATGGCCTTTGTTTCACCAGAAACCAGAATGGTGCATAAACTTTTACCACAAATTCAGCGAGTTTCTGAAGAAAATTATATGGTTTTTTTTGTCCCATACAGACGTAAAATTCTGCACGCAGTTGACAGCCATCGGGCAGCGCTAACCGGGCCAGGCTTCAAACTAGCTAATTGTTCATCAGAATTACCATCATTAACACCACGAACCATGCGATATAGATATCGCTGATCATCTCGAATATCCCATTCATTGATGTTGTCTGGCAAAATACCATTGGTAATTGGTGGGAACGTTTCAGCAACCTTTTGAACTATGTTACAAGATTACAGAAAGTGTGTGATTAAAGTCAATTTCTGATTACATCTGAAAATTGATTACTTACCACATATTTTTCACATTCTAAAATTTCTTTTCCGAATTCGCCGGGCCATATTCCAGATCCCTTTTGCTTCCCATAAAAATGTTTTAAAAGTGCATTCATTGGGAGCTCATTAAAGTGAAAGAGGCAAACTAACCATTGAAGCGGTCTTTCCAAACATCGTTCTATAAATGGAATTACCCCGTTGCTGTGTCCAGTGTTTGTCACTGTACCATCACAATTTACAGCTAACAATTTTTCTGTACTGTAGTTTTGGTTTTTGAGGAAATCCATTATAGATTTCTGAATTCCTTTCCCAGTGCTTACTTCTGGGCTTGTATATCCAATGAATTTTGAGCCTGGTTGCTTAATTAAGGTTATATGCTCTCTGGTGCTTTGGACTAATTTTGGGTTTGTTAAGTACAATCTATTTCTGCAAAGTCAAATCTTTTTTACCATCGAGTGATATGCATTCTAACACCTGATTGCTTCTTTTGCTTCGCTTCTAAAGCTTACGGGTTCCCTGAATATTTTACTCTTATCAATAACCAAGTCATCAAAGAATTCTAGAAATTTTTTGGCTAAGTAATCACTTAAATGTTTTTTATTTCGCTTTTCATTAATGGCAAATCGAATATCCTCTAATAACAAACACGCAAGCAAAGCGCCAACTCATTTGGATGTATTGCTGCGATCTAGACCTGAAGAATAATTCCGTAATTTAAAATCAAGCACCTTCAAACCATGATCAGATGATGGTGAGACATCGTTACAAGTTATTTCGAATTCTTCATCACTATTTAGCTCAGGAACATATTCACTAAACAACGAATTCGCATCATGGTGGCTTTGACCGTCTCCGGGATCATTATTTGAATTTGATTTTAAACTTTTTTTTGGCGATACGCTCTAATGAACAACGCATGCACACATATTTCAATACACATAAAATGAATACAAATATTTCTTGCAAGTACATCCTGAGTTGCCACCATAGCATGCAGTTAGGCGCCAAATTAAAAGAAATAGTATGGGCACTAGCATAAGATAAGCCTTTACTTGTCAACTTCCAGTTAATTTTACAACAGTGATACCAACCAAAACAAGAAAATAACGAAAGGCCGCAGAAAGCAGCACTGTTAGCAATGCTATAGCAATACAGAGTACCATTTGCTTATCGCATCGCATTTCATTTTCGATTCGCAATACAGAGTGACCCCCTTGTTGTGGTTTTTTTTTTTGTTTTTTGCATCTATTTCATGCTCATGCCGCCTTTTGCTTAATGCCCGTTTCGTTGTACCCACGTAACATTTTGAACAGCTTTAATTTTCTTTACCAATACATTTTATTTAATAGACCACACTGTGTTGTTGTTCTTTCAGTATTTTATCTTCAGTTTTCGTAAATATTTAATTTAACGTACTGTGTGGTTTGTGCGCGTATATTATGTTTTAATTTTTTTATGATTTTGCGCAATGTTTCATCCTTTGTTAGACCTGGTATGTATCAAATCCCGATATATCTTTTATTGGGGTTGTCCTCGGATGATTTGTTGTTTGTACTTAAATTTTGATTTTCAATCTCGAACGCATCTGACATGCCGAATTAACTTGTTGGTCATGAAATCATCAAACTCTGTAGGCCATGAGTTGCGAAAAGGGATCTGAACGATTTAATTGGATCTTAAGCGGTAGCTGCTGCTATGTCTTTCGCATTTATGATTTGTGAGCTAGCCATTTCTATCATAAGAACTTCACCATGATTGGCTTTGCTGGATTTATTTTCTACGGGCAGACGGCTAAGGCAATCTGCATTGCCCATTTTCTTCCCTTCTCTATGTACAAAGTCAAAGGAGTAGGCATTAAGGAACGTGCATCGACGAAGTATTATGGGCGATATGATGATAGGCTTTGTGGTACTGAATATTCCTAGGAGAGGACGATGGTCAGTAAGATGAAGCTCCGTCCGTACAGATAGTCGTGGAATTTCTTCACGCCTGCTACTATTTCTGTTGCTTCGTGGTCAATTTGAGCGTAGTTACGCTCAGATTTTGATAATGTTCTCGATGCAATTGGCCGACCCGTCAAGTAAAATGTGGCTTAGTACGGCACCATGTCCATACGGTGAGGCGTCACAAACAAGTGTCAGTGGTAACTTGTCATCATAATAGATGAGAACGCTATCAGAGGTGTTTAGCTGTTTCAGTTTATTGAAAGCTAATTGATGCTAATTTTTCCAAACAAAATTTCTATTTTTTCTCTAGAAGGCGTTGTAAAGGTTCTGCAATGGTTTCTTTATTTGGTAGAAGGGTATAATAAAAATTCAAAAGACCAAGGAATTCCTGCAGCTGTCTTGTGTGTTGGTGCAGGAGCATTTTGTTTAGATTTTATTTTTTCTGGGCATGGTCTAATGCCAAGGCTATCGATTTTATATCCCAAGAAATAAACAGTAGGGACGGCAACTGACATTTGTCTCCCCGTAGACGTAAGCCCTATTCATCAAACGCCTTAAAACTTCACCCAAACGGTCAGACAGTTCTGATTCATTTTCATTCTGAGATTTTTCGTGCACCACCAGCTGTTGGTAGGCCTGGGCTAGGTGTAGTTTTGCAAAAATTTTCCCTCCCTCAATTGAGGCAAGAAGCTAGCTAACGGAAGGTATTCGAAAATTGTGAGGCAGAAGTGCCTTATTAAGAGTCGACTTATAGTCGCTACAAATTCTGACCGACCCATCGCCCTTGGTAACTGGCACTATTTTAGTTTCCCAGTCAGAATATTCAACTGGTTCGAGAATTTTTTGTGAGCACAATCGGGGAATTACTTTTCCTATAACAACACCCTTTACCAACAAATTTATGGAATGCCAATGGGCAACCCATTATCCCCACCGATAGCAGATATCGTACTAGATACAATACTGGACGACAGCTTAGCTGAATTGAAAAACAAAAACATACATTAAATACATAACGAAATATGTAGATGACAAAGGACGTGGAGGACATTTTGAGAGTACTAAATGCGCAACACACGAAAATACAATTTACGAAAGAAGAAGAACTAAACCACAAAATAGCTTCCTAGACGTTGAAGTGCATCGAAGAAACGATAAAATGATTTTAAATTGGTATGCAAAGAAAATAGCAACCGGTAGGATTATTAGCCACCCATGGAAGCAAAAAAAAAAAAGCGTCAAGCTTTATAATGGAAGTACACCTCCTTAGCGACAAAGAATTCGCGGCGGAAAATAGAATTAAAATAAAAAACATATTACTTAAAACAGCTAGGGATTTTAGATATAGAGAGAAAAGAACAAAGAAGATTGACGTTGGAAAGTCTCCGCATTCAACAACAGCTGACAATGTCAACAAAAGAAACAATACCTAAAATGTTTGCGATAAGCAACGACTGAAACCGAAACCGTAACCGTAACCGATTAAAACCGATTCATTTTTCAAAACCAAACCGTAACCGTAACCGTTATTTTGATCTGGAAAAGACCGAAACCGTTACAAAAGCCGGAACCGGTTCCTAACGGTTTTGAATTTTTTCAATACCTTACTTGTGAGTGGGCACATAGGTACTGCCTTTTACAAACAGGCACCCTGAAAGTTTTCATAGAAGATTGTCGAGCCACGTTTTGACATCAGTATCAAAATTCCGAAAGAGGAAGTTTGAGTATTTTAGTAGTAAAATTTTGTTTTGTGTTTTTATTTGGAAACCGAAACCGGAACGAAACCGTAACCGAAACCGAAATAAATTTTGAAGAACGAAACCGGAACCGAAACCGAAACACGTTGCATAACCGAAACCGAAACCGGAACGTTATTCTAATCGGTTTCAGAACTTGGTGATAAGGAAATTGTTTCGTTATTATTTAATATTTATTTTTCAAAATTTATTTAGTTTTTAAAAGTGCATTTTGAATATAAGTAATTGCTTATTAACGTGGTTAAGTAGGAAAGAAATGTAAACGAAAATGGTTGTTTCGTTTAACACTGAACCCCCGAAGCAGCTCAACCCAGCAAACCATAAATTTAAAAAATTTGGCCCAAATTTAAAATTAAAGAAAAAAGTTTCTGCGTACCCATTTTTCGTTTTTGTGAAAAAATTTGACAAATAATTTATATGTCAAATAATTAATTTGTGAAATCAGCTGTCATTGTCAATATTTGGGTCATGCTGTTTCATTTTCACTCATAATATTAGGCATATTACAAAATATGAAAGATTTTCTCTTTTTGGCAAAGTTTATGTACGTTAACCCCATTTGTTATTTATTGGCACATATTTTAATATAACTTCGAACAATTTTTTTTTGGTTGCTTAAGGTTAAAATAATCGTTCCAAAATGTGGCAAATATGTCAAACCAAAAATGTGTATGTATTGGTAATGCGGTTAGCATCCAGCTAACAATTTCCGTAAAGTTACTTCAAGAAGTTAATTTCATCTCGGAAGTTATCGCTGTTTCATCTTTTTCTCTTCTTCCTTCGGAAAAAAACTGTTCCCCGTATACGTGTCGCGTGGTGGGAGTGTAATGGGGTGTGGTTGCTGAGTGACCGCGCTCAATCCCGACTCTTGCGTCCTCGTTCGTGCACTCTGGGCAACGTTGAGCTACCTAGGCTCGCGGCAGAAAGAGAGGGAGCCCCGGTGGGGCCACTCTGACATACTTGGTTTAAGGGCTCACCGGGGTCTTTTTCGCAGCGTCTGTACACCATGAGGTGCGGCTGTAAGCGAGCGTCTGTCTTGAAGCAAGCGGCTCGCTATATAAATGTGCAAAACTTTTCCCTCCCAATCCAGGGTGTTATGCGATACCGTGCCCATTGGACGTTTGCAGCCGGGAGGCAAATCGTGACTGTAGTCGAACGGAGCCTCACTGATACCGGGCCGCCTCAGGGAGTAACTATGGTCTTACCGCGGTATGGGGCTCTGCCGCGGCGGACGACACACTTCCCCTTACACTACCCTTGACCCTAAGCTGGCCTTGTCCGGCGAGGGGTCGTACGAACAAGATGAAGAACACACAAAATACAAAGCAATTAACGACTTCGTTTACTCCGCAGCAGAGAAGAACTATGCTGGAGCAAGCGAAAACACAACGCCGGAGGACAAACTCCGCCTCAAAGTTAACTGGTAGGCCGACAGCGATGGAAACTACGGGTCAGTCATCCCCCAAACTGCTATCAAGTAAGAGTGACTTGATGGGAGCAAGCAGCAGTGCGGCTGCCTACGCAGTCAAGCAGAAAACGGCGGAAGCTAAACTTCCATCAAGCGCTGGTACGAAACCCAATCTCTTCACATCTGGGGCAATGGTCTCACGACCTGGTTTCAGAGTTTCGAAAGAGATGGACGACGCCGCAAAGGGAGAGACCGCGATGGCAACTACGAGTCTGAATCCCCCCCAAGAGGCATCTCCCCGACGCTTTGCGTACTGGGATAAAAGAAAGGCCGCAAGGATCCTTAAAAAATATGAGGGAGCATCGCAGGAGAAGCTGTCGCCGGAAGAAAGGAAGATGGTGGAGGAAGCGAAAGCTCTGATACCAAATTTCCAGAGGCCCTATGTGCCTAAGAGGGTGAACGGTAATCCCTTCAAACGCCAGAGATCGGACGGAGAGGTGAACCCCCATCCGAAGCGGCATCAGGTCAACCCCGTAGTGGGAAAACTCAGCTTTGCTGAAGTAACCAAGGACAGAATCCTTATAGGTTTCATTGACCGAGGTAACGACCGTTGGTCCATCCCCAAAGACCGGTGGCTGTATGTCCGGAATGAAATGGGCAGGGCCCTCCTCCACTTAATGCGTGAGTCTCCGGGTAGTCCGCCGCGAGGTACTGACGCGGGCTGGCACCAAGGTCAGATCAAAATATTCGCGTGCGAGGATGCAAGAACTGTCGCACTGTATAAGGCAGCAGTTGCAAGACTGGGTGAAGTCTACCCAGGGGCAAGACTAGATGTCGTCGACTGGAAGGACATTCCTGCTCGGCCAAGGGCAAGGGCATGGATTCCTGCCGTCCCTGCAGAACCCGAGAATATTCTTGAGATGCTGCAGGTCTGGAATCCGTCTCTCCCGACGCAGGATTGGGGCGTCAATCTGGTCGATGATGTGGTTGGGCCCAATAGACAGGTGGTTATCACTCTGAATAAGGAGGCGCTCGAGCCCCTTAAACGGTGCAACGGACGAGTGCATTACGGCTTGGGTCAGATCGTGATCCACGTATACCGTGGCGATGCACAGCGCGCTGCTATTCCGGACGCTCCGGAGGACTCGGAGATCGAGGCATCGGAAGGGGAAGCAGAGGAGTCCGACGCGGAAAGTATGTTATCCGCCACGTCAAATTGCGATGGTGCTGCGAACAACTCGGCGATAGAAGAAAGCCTGCTTGACGAAGAAGGCCTCGACGTCACGATCGTGGCTAAACCTGAGCACACTAACGTTGGTGCTGCTTCAGACAGCAGGGTTCCCGCCACGCCAAATCGTGCAGGTGCTCTGAACAACTCCTCGTTGAGAGACAGCCCCCGGAACAGGCCAGACCTTGACGACACGCTGGCGCCAGGGAAGTCTGAGCTCTCTCATGTTGGTGGTGCTTCAGATAAATCTGCACAAATCTAAAGCAGCCTCGGCTGTTTTAAGCAATCGTCTTTCTAAAGGCGACGTAGACGTGGTCCTTATCCAATAGCTCTAGGATCTGTGGATTGGGGACTAAGGGGTACAAGCTCATCCAAGCCAATGATGAGGGCAAGGTCAGAACCTGTATTTTGGTAAAGTCTGAGCTAAACACCTTTCTATTACCCAACTACTCAAATGGTGACGTTACAGCTGCCAGCTTAACAGTCGGCAGCACCAGCCTAACGATGGCGTCGGTCTATATGCCCTATGACGCCGAAGAACCTCCTCCACAAAAGGAGGTGAAAGATCTGGTGGATAATTTCTGTACGGGCCATCTTATTATTGGAGCTGACGCTAATGCTCATCACGTCCAGTGGGGTAGCTCCGATATTAACGCTAGGGGCGAGTCTCTGTTTGACTACCTACTAACAACTAACCTGGTGGTTTGTAACGTAGGTAACGAGCCTACTTTTATAACTAAAGCTCGTAGGGAGGTTATAGACCTCACTGTTTGTAGCGAAGGCGCTTACGAGTGGGTCAGAAAATGGCGTGTTCTTGATGAGCATTCATTTTCTGACCATCGGTACATAGAAATTGTGTTAGACTTTATTGTTGAGCAGCCAGTTATGAAACGAAATCCACGCAACACTAACTGGCAGCTACATAACCAAATATTAGCTAGGGACCTACCAGTATTACCTCCACAAGCCCCCTCATCAGTGGGAGAACTGGATGATCTGGTAACGACCTTTACAACGGCGCTCTCAAATGCCCTAGAGCAGGCTTGTCCAGTGCCAAAACCACGCGGCAAACATAGACCCCACTGGTGGTCTTACGACCTGGATTCGTTCCGTATATCATGCAGGAAGCAATTTAACAAGGCCAAGAGCATCGGTACGGAGCCTGAATGGCTCGAATATAAAGCTAAACTGGCAAGCGAAGAGAACTTCGTGGAGAAATTTCTGCACCGGGGTCGAAAAAGTCGATGATACAGCGAGACTTAGACGAGTGCTATCAAAAACTCAAACAGCCATTAGCTATTTACGGAAGCCTGACGGATCTTGGACCAGCACGGAAGGGGAAACCCTGGAGCTGCTCCTGAACACACACTTTCCGGGGAACTTGTATGATGCACCTGGCGGTAAACATACCCATTACGGAGGAAAGGGTAAGGTGGGCAATCAAAAGCTTTGAGCCGTTCAAGGCAGCTGGGCCAGACGGGATTTTCCCCGCACAACTCATAAGGAGTGTAATGGAGTGTGGTAACTAAGTGACCTTGCTCAATCCCGACTCTTGCGTCCTCGTTCGTGCACTCTGGGCAACGGGAGCTACCTAGGCTCGCGGCAGAAAGAGGGGGAGCCCCGGTGGGGCCACTCTGACATACTTGGTTTAAGGGCTCACCGAGGTTTTTGCGTAGCGTCTGTTCACCATGAGGTGCGGCTGCAAGCGGGCGTCTGTCTTTCCAAAACCCCGAAACGGGTTGTGCGCTGGGTTTGGGACCCGCCACGTAAAAAACTTAATTCCAATGAAAAAATATACAAAGCCTCGGATGAGAACCCCCTTTAATGTTGACGACCCGGCAAAACGAATAAGGCATAACGATTTGGATATTAGGGCATGTACCGGGAATGTCCGGACCCTTTCAAGGGACGGTACCGCTGCCCGACTGGTTGATGTCCTCGTAGGCGCAAAGGCTGACATCACCGCCCTGCAGGAAATACGATGGACGGGGCAAGGAAAGACGACCATCGGTCCTTGTGACGTATACTACAGTGGCCAGACACGCGGCAAAGCGCGTGGTGTAGGATTCGTGGTGGGAAAGAGACTTCGCCGCCAAGTATTAGCGTTCACTCCTGTGAACGGGCGTCTCGCTGCGATCCGCATCAAGGCGAGGTTTTTCAACATAACATTTATCTGCGCCTATGCGCCGACTGAGGAGATGGACGACGCAGAGAAGGACTCCTTCTACGATAAACTTGAACAGACTTATGATCGCTGCCCACAGCATGATATCAAAATCGTGCTCGGCGGCTTTAATGCCAAGGTGGGCAAGGAAGGAGTCTTTGGTCCCACAGTTGGAAAATTCAGTCTCCACGATATAACATCCCCCAACGGCACTAGGTTGATTGACTTCGCCGCTGCTCGCAATATGGTCATCAGTAGTACCAGGTTCCAGCATAAGCGAATACACCAAGCCACATGGCTGTCCTCTGATCAAAGAACTAGAAACCAGATTGATCATGTCTTGATTGACGGCAGACATAGCTCCACCGTTCTGGACGTGCGTACACTGCGTGGTCCCAATATTGACTCTGACCATTATCTTGTCGCAGCCAAGATACGCACACGCCTCTGTGCAACGAAGAAAGTGCGCACAGTAACGGAAGGAAAGTTTGACGTCGAGAAGCTGCGCATGACACAGACAGCTGATAATTTCACAACTCGACTCTCACACCTGCTAGCAGAGGGCAATCCTCGACCTAACGATGTAACCGAGCAATGGAAGCATATCTCTCACTCATTGCGTACCGCCGCTGAGGCCACTATAGGGTTCCAGCGAGCCCGCAAGAACAACTGGTACGATGAGGAATACAAAACTGCCTCGAAAAAAAGGGCGCTGCCTACAAGGAGACGTTGCGAACGGGCGCAACCCGCAGTGTATGGCAACAATATCGTGAGGCAAAGAAGGAAGAGAGACGCCTTTTCAGAAAAAAGAAAAGTGAGGCCGAAAGGCGTGAGTGTGAGGAGCTTGAGATGCTGGCTGGAAGGAATGATGCCCGAAAATTCTATGAAAAGATCCGGCGGATGACGGAAGGTTTTAAGACCGGGGCAAGCTCCTCACTGCTAAATTGCGAGGGAGACGTCGAACCCGATACCCCGATCCCTGACGATGGAAAAGTCGTCCCACCACCTGACTATGATGAAGTGAGGATAGCCATATCCCGGCTCAAAAACAACAAAGCGCCTGGAAAAGACGGACTACCCGCCGAGCTGTTCAAACGCGGAGGCGAAGAGCTGGTAAAAAGCATGCATCAGCTCTTATGCAGAATATGGTCAGACGAATGCATGCCTCCGGATTGGAATTTAAGTGTGCTTTGCCCAATCCGCAAGAAAGGCGATCCCGCTAACCGCACCAACTACCGCGGAATTAGTCTTCTTAATATCGCATATAAGGTTCTTTCTAGCGTGTTGTGTGAAAGGCTGAAGCCCATCGTAGACAAACTGATTGGACCTTATCAGTGTGGCTTTAGACCTGGTAAGTCTACCATCGACCAGATTTTCACGATACGCCAAATCCTGGAGAAGACCCATGATAAGAGAATCGACACTCACCATCTCTTTGTCGATTTCAAAGCCGCTTTTGACAGCGCAAAAAGGAGTTGCCTGTATGCCGCCATGTCTGAATTTGACTTCCCTGCAAAGCTTATACGGCTTTGTCAAATGACGTTGAGCAATACCAACAGCTCCGTCAGAATCGGGAAGGACCTCTCTGAGCCATTTGAAACCAAACGAGGCTTCAGACTCCCTTTCGTGCGATTTCTTCAATCTGATGCTGGAGAAGATAATTCGAGCAGCAGAGCTAAACCGCAATGGTACAATCTTTTACAAGAGCGTGCAATTGCTGGCGTATGCCGATGATATTGATATCATTGGCCTTAACAACCGCGCCGTAAGCGCTGCCTTCTCTGGACTGGATAAGGAAGCGAAAAAAGTGGGTCTTGCCGTGAACGAGGACAAGACGAAGTATTTGCTGTCAGCAAAGAAAGAATCGGCGCACCTGCGTCTTGGCAGCCATGTCACTGTTGATAGTTACAAATTTGAAACTGTGAGGGACTTCGTCTATTTGGGAACCAGTATCAACACCGAAAATAATATCAGTCTAGAAATCCAGCGGAGAATCACTCTTGCCAACAAGTGCTACTTTGGACTGAGTAGGCAATTGAGAAGTAAAGTCCTCTCTCGAAGAACAAAGATCACGCTCTATAAGTCTCTCATCATACCTGTCCTGATGTATGGCTCAGATTCATGGACAATGTCAAGAGAAGATGAGATGGCCCTTGGAGTATTTGAGAGAAAAGTTCTCCGGAAGATTTATGGTCCTTCCCGTGATGCCAACGGCGAGTATCGAAGGAAATTTAACGATGAGCTGTACGAGCTCTACGCAGATCTGACCATAGTCCAGCGAATTAAAGCCCAAAGACTCCGCTGGCTGGGCCATGTTATGCGAATGGACAAAGAAGCTCCAGCACAGAAGGTTTTCCTATCGTCGCCTGAATTCGGCAGCAGAGGAAGGGGGAGGCCTCGACTGAGATGGAAACAACAGGTGGAGGATGACTTGAACTCCCTTGGGGTTTCCAATTGGCGTCCGTTATCGCTAAAAAGGAATGACTGGCGTGCTTTGATACGAAACGGCCAAAATCGCTTAGGCGGTTAAGCGCCAATAAATGATGATGATGAACTCATAAACACGCTGGAAATATCAGCTAAATGGCTGGTAGTTCTCTATTCAGCCGGCCTGGCTCTTAATTACATTCCGTGCTCCTGGAGAAGCGACACGGTAGTCTTTATTCCAAAGGCTGGGAAGGCCTCACACTATGAGCCTAAAGACTACAGACCGATCAGTCTCTCGTCTTTTGCACTTAAAACCTTCGAGAGGATAATTAGCGATTATCTCTCCTCTACTATTGATAGCAACCTTATTTCTAGCTATCAACATGCATACACCAAAGGTAAATCAACGGAAACTGCGCTCCACAGCCTAGTCTCTATTGTTGAAAAATCATTGCATGAAAAGGAGTACTGTCTCGTGGCCTTTCTGGACATCGAAGGGGCTTTCAACAATATAAGGCCGGAGGCTATTAACACTGCTTTAACAAACCTGGGCATAAATAGGTCTCTTATTGGACTAATTGATCAACTACTAAAGGGAAGGAAAATAGTTTCTTCACTGGGAACAGTTGATCTTTCACGCTATGTCACAAGAGGAACGCCTCAGGGTGGTGTTCTCTCCCCGCTCCTATGGAACCTCACCGTAAACTCGCTGCTACGAGACACAAGGTGGGGGGGCGGGAAGATAGTGGCATATGCAGACGATTTAGCTATTGCATATAGGGGCAAATTCCCACAAACCCTGTGTGACTTGATGCAAGTAGCACTGCGAGAAGTTTCTTCATGGTCCTCTCGCTGCGGACTTAGCATCAACCCGGGAAAGGTGGAGCTAGTCCTTTATACCAGGCGGTACAAGATACCACCGTTGAACCTACCAGAACTAGATGGCGTGCGCCTGAACTTAGCTGACAAAGCCAAATTCCTAGGCACAGTTCTAGATAGAAAGCTTAACTGGAAGGAGAATGTCATCCAGCGCCAGAGGAAAGCGTGCATTGCACTTTACACGTGTAAAAGAGCCATTGGCAAAAAATGGGGGCTCAGCCCCAAAATTTGCAGATGGATCTACACTGCGATAATCCAGCCAATTATGCTGTCGTAGTATGGTGGCCTGCGCTAAGAAAGGCAACAAACCTAAATCTGTTAGGGAAAGTCCACAGATCGAGCATGATCTGTATAAGCGGGGCGTTAAGAACAACGCCCAATGAAGCTCTCCAGGCCATTCTTGGCTTTTTGCCACTCGATCTGGAAGGGTACCGGGCAGCAGCAGCATCGGCTGTGCGTCTAAGGGAAACGTCCGTCTGGGGCGCAAGCACTATTAGACACTCCTGTATTCTAAGATCTTACAGCTTTCTCCCTCTGAGCACAGATCGGTGTGCGACCACAACAGTCGGAGATTGTTGTTTTAGAATAAACATTCCCAGCAGGGAAGACTGGGAGAACATAGATCGGTGTCCCGCTACTAACGGCAGAGTCGGAGGAGGGGTTTACTCAAGGGATTTGGACCTAGAACTCTCCTTTAGATCACTGCAGCGTCTTCCAGGCTGAAGTTTCAGTAATCATGGACGCCGTGACTTGGATAGGTGAACGCACCATCGGACAGGATATCTGTATTTTCAGCGACAGCCAAGCGGCCATCAAATCCCTTGGCTCTTACTGGTTCAACTCTGAACTGACGCTCAGCTGTCGTCGATCTCTTCAAGAGATGGCCCAACAGAACCGCGTGAACCTCACATGGGTCCCGGGACACAGAGACATTGAGGGAAACTGTAGGGCAGACGAACTTGCCAGGCAGGGCACGACCAAGCAGATTCTTCAAGATAAAGAGCGCATAGGTATGCCGTTTGCCACGTGCAAGCTAATGCTGAAGGAGCATACACTCCGCGAAGCCAACGAAAGATGGCTACTAGCCCCAGGGTGCCGGATATCCAAGCAAACCTGGCCAAAATGCGATCTTAAAAGATCTAGACACATATACGCCCTAAAAAGGAAGGATATCTCCATATTAATAGGTGTTTTAACCGGGCACTGCCTTGTTGGTAGGCACGCAGCAAGGCTAGGCGTTCCCTACCGACGATGCTGCAGGAGTTGCAAAGATGATGAGGAAGAGGAAACGGTGGAGCACCTCATCTGCAACTGCCCGGCCTTAAGCGGAGCGAGAAGGCGCTCTCTGGGAGTTCCCTTCCTGGTTAGCTTAAGCCAGGTCGCGGAGCTAGACATAAAGGACTTGATGGCCTTCATCAAGTTATCAAAAAGGTTCGAGGAGGGGTAGCGGTGTCGGTTAGGAGTGTCAGTCCCGGGTTTCGGCTATATGGAGAGTCCCGACAGCACTGGGATTTTCCATATGGCCGGGCCCCGGGACTGACTTTCCTAGTGTTTGGTGGTATCACAACGGGCCTTTTATTACTGGCCTAGGTGTGCCTTTGCGGCAGCCACTTCTACCTACCTACCATACGTGTCGCCCATGCGGCCCTTCGAAAAGTGACTTATAAGTGTCGTCTGAGGGATAAAAAAATGATGAAAAAAAAATCGTTTTACCGGGACTCGCACCCTGAAACATACGCATGCCAGGCGACCACGCTAGCTCTAGGCCATGGCATTTTCTGATATTTAAATAGAAATCTCTACATATTATAAAACAAAGTCACTTTCTCTGTCTGTTTTTTCCCTTGAATGCTTAAATCTTGAAACTAAGCAACGGATTTTTATGCGGTTTTTTTTAATAAATAGATTGGTTGAAGAGGTAGGTTTATGTCATTATAACGTGAAGAAATATATAAAGTGGGCGTGGCAATCGGACAAAATGTGGTAAAAAACCACACATTTTTTGTTTACACAGCCATAAATCCTAAACGAATCCACCGATTAAAATGAAACTTACTTGAAGTTAAACTTTGAAATATTTACTTTCGTTCTGCATCAAAAAAAAGTAGTTTCATATCTTATTTAACCAAAATTGTTTAAACGAAAACAGCACTTTTTCCAAAAAAGCTGTTTGGTTGTTTGTTCGCTGTTAAACGATTGAGCCATTAGAACTTGACAGCGAATAAACACACAAACAGCGTTATGAATGAGGTGGGGTGAGATCGTATGGTGAAAGAACGCTGTTTGTGTGTTTGTTCGCTGTCAACCGATTATACGGGAATCTCACCCCACCTCATTCATTTTGAATTAGATCGTATGGTGAAAGAACTCGATACGTATGTATGTAAGTACATATGTACGAATCTCTCGCATAATTAAATTTCGGACGTATGTATGTATGAATGTATTTTCAATTCATGGCCTTATTGCTGTACTGAATTCCATGTAATTTACATTTTTCCGTGCGAAGCCGGAGCGGGTTGCTAGTTCAACAATAAGTATTCAAAACACAAGCGCCACTTATTGTTGTTGTACAATGTAAAGCATCTTCTAGAAGTGACGCACGCGTTACTTATGCGATATGGAAGAGAAAACGCTCTTCAAAATGCTAGCAGGGTAGTGGTTTGTAGGTTCTCTTGGCGGCCCAAAATGCTTCTCTATAGAACATGTACTCGAGAACTTTAAAGTTACGCACCGTATTATTTCCTTCAACACAGGCGTTATTTCTTTTTAAAAAGGGAAATAATGCCTGCCGCGGGCGTTATTTCATTGCCCGTCGGCTAGGCTGTATGCAGGGTCGACACTAAAAAAAGTGTTCCGCCCAAATCCGAAAAAAGCCCAACAATTTTTTTTATTTTTTTGTCAACAATCAACTTAAAAAGAATTTATTTTCTTACTATTCACATGTTGTAATATGTTTTTAACATATATATGAATGTAGGTACATAAGTATTTCTACATAGGTACATATATGAAAGTTCGAGCTGTCTTTCATTAACATTAAAAACACTTTACAGTAGTTATTTTAATAGTTAGGATAATAGCACATGGCTTACCGTTTTGGAAGATTCAAAGCTTCAACTTTAAGAGTATGTAAAAATATTTTGAAAGAAGTTTCAAAAATTAAAAGAAAATTCACTTTCAAAAAAATGCCATTTGCCCCATACAAAATGTATAGGAAAGGGCAAAAAAAAAATAGCCACCCCTAAGGGTTAAGTTAGAGCGCTAATTTTTTTCAAGGCTTATTTTCTCATCAATACCTAACTTTTTAGGGGGTAAGACCAAGGCGACATTTTTTTTGAATCACCCTAATACATATGTAGCTGCACCTGCATATTTCCTTTTTTAACCTGCATATTTCCTTTTTTTAACACCCGACAGTTATAGCTATTTACTACGTTTTATCACTGTTAACTTAGTTCTTAGTAAAGATTTCAGAATAAAGAGAAAAATTTGCACTAACGAGTTAAAACGTAGTTTTTTATTAGTTACGATGCAGCACATTTATGTACTATTTCATTGTAGATATGTATGGCGATTCTGATGCAAATAAATTGATTTCAGGTTTAAAAATGTTATCAATGTGTTGAAGTATGCCGTGAATGGGGTAAAGTGCTACACATCTACAAATCATTTATAGCCATTTTTATTCAAATAAGTTGATTTCAGAATTTAAAGAAGAAAACAAATGTTATCAATGGGTTAATACATAGCCGCTAATGGGTTTATATAATACACATTGGATATTTTTGTACAGAAATACATATTTTGATTTAAATAATTTGGTTATAGATCTTAAAAAAAATTGGTCACCAATGGGTTAATTCACGGCCGTTAATGGATTAAGATTCCAAAGATTACTCGTTTTAGTGCAGATACAACTAAAATGATGTAAATATTTTGATCTAAGAATTAAGTAAAAAATTTGGGTCAAAATGGGTTAATGCGTTGTCGTTAAAGGGTTAAAATTCTTGGGATTTACTACTTTAGTATCGATATACCGATTCTGATTCAATAAAATTAAATTCGAAACTAAAATAAAAAAATAGGTCACCAACGGATTAACCCATGACCGTCAATGGGTTTCGATGCTATACTTACAAGATACGTGGTGGTCGTTCCAACCAGATCAACAAAGACAAAACCAGTAATCGACGCGTTGAGTCAACTTACGTTATACTTCGGCTTGCCTCAGAAGATGGTCACAGATCGAGGTGCGGCATTTACATCGGCAGCTTTTACATCGTATTGCGAGGCTAACAGTATCCTACATATCAAGATGGCAGTACACACGCCACAATCCAATGGTTTGGCCGAGTCGGTTAGCCAAGCAGTGTTGGCGTATTTGAAGCCGTCAACGGGTAATCCAAAGGATTGGGATGTGAGTGCTACAACGAAGCACGCAGCGTTAGATCTGATCTATGACTTTCCCCTTCGGGACATAAGCGGCAATAAAGTATTGGCTGCAGTGCATGACGACGATGTACAAGCTTGATAAGTATGAAGTTGGCGAGTTGGTCTTGTTAGCGGCGCGTATGCCTGCCACGGGCGAGTCACGTAAGCTTCAACCGCAATTTAAAGGGCCGTATGTCAAAAGCAAGGTGTTGCGCTTCGATCGTTATGTCGTCGAAGATCTTGAGGGAAATCAGCGCTCACAGCAGAAGTACTCGACAGTGGCAACGACAGACAACATGAAGCCGTGGTGCGCTTTATTTCCATAGGTTGACGACGAGCATGAGAGCTCCGAAGATGACACGGAGTGGCTTCCAAATCGGTACGAGTTTGGTCAGGAGAGGCTGAGCAGTCACTCATCTAGTCGTTGTCATTTGACTTCTCTCTTATAATGCTATCATAATATTTCTCACTCACACAAACTAATGTAAACCCACCAAAATTATATATTTCTGTTTGTATTGTATTCAGTTTACTTTTAACTTTCAATAAATGCGTAACGCCTAAAGGCCAGTGACATTTATGCATTTTTTTTCAAGAGTGTTGAGTGTTTTTTCCCATACAACTCGTGAAATAGGAACATTGACGAAATTTGTAAAACACGGGGTTTGAGTCTGGCCCACTATCCAATGAAATGATCAGTTTCAAAATCGGTGGGCTTTAAAAAATAAATTTGTGCAGACTTCGCATGGCTAGTGTGAGGTTTCGGTATAACTTAGACTTCTTCAGTTTATACTAGGGCCACGATATAAGCTATTCAATTGGGAAAGAGAAATTCGCCATATTTTTTTTTAAACTATGTTTTCGTCGTCCTCTATGAAGTTAACCCTAAAACATCCTCCCATATAAACTGAAGATACCTAATTTTTAATATCATATTTTACCGACCTTAAAATTCTTGACTAATTTGTTTTTTTTTTTTACTTTTAAATAAAAAATTAAATTGTAATTTATAGCAACAAATATAACAAGTGTAGAGGAACTTGAAGCAAGTATGCGTGTTATAGATACTGGTAAGGAAGATTCATTTGGGAACTTGACTGATGGCTGTAGCATGCCTTCGGAGAAGGAAGTGAAGGTAATTGATATTGCGCGGGATCAAGTATGTGGAACACCTGAGGAAGGCGAAGTACAAGCATTCAAAAAGTTATTACAAAAACTCGGAACTGGATATATGCAAAACCAGCAACAAAAAACTTCCATGCAAAAATTCTTGCCAGAAACAAACTTACTAGGTTGTGTAAAAGGCGGTACGACGACGCCTATTAAACCCGTGAACTTAAAAGAGTCAAAGACCACGTTTGCTACATCACACTTCCCTCAGCATATGGTTTTTAAAGATGTAGAAGGTAAGAGCATTAACCAGGTACAGTTTAATCAGCAGCATCATAACAATAGCGATGTTGCATACTTGACAATACCGCAACCTGATCGTATATCAGTTTACTTTGAAAGTCAAGGGGAAAAACATTTAGGGACAAATAATCTTCATAAATGTGTAAAACGTGGTGAAATACCAAAACATTTATTTGAAGAAGAAATTAAGAACTCATATGATAAGGAAGTAACTCCTATGGTTTTGCGAGAGATGCCAGATATAGACCGTTGTACTCCTAATATACAACAGTTAGGTTTAACATTACTTGCCGATGGGCAGCAACGGGCAAGATCACCTCTATTATATCGCAAAAGTGAATTGTCTCGTTCAAATCAAATTTCATCCAATAAATCAATTCGACATCATGGTTTTGAAGCATGTCCTCCCCCTCCACATTTTCCATCTCAAAATCGGCAAGTTATTCCAGGGCAAAGGGAATTGCAGTTCCATACACAAACCGTTATTCCGAATACACTTTGGAAAAAGAAAATAGAAGATTATCAACTACAACAGAACGATATTAATGGAAAGCAACAGGAAACTCAGAGGCAACCGCAACAAAATAAATGTATCACAGGGTTAGTTGAAGGTGATATGCAACCAGAAACAAGTTCAAGAGCCCAAATTTCTAATAGTGCACTAAGAAACCCACAACAACCACCGCATTTTCAACCAACTACTCCACAACATGTCAACTCTATTAACTCTTCAACGCCTTTGGCTTTTACTCCAACCTCAGTTCTTCGCAAGATGACTGCCGATAGAGAAAGTTTCTATACGAGTTCACCAGATAAATATCAACGTGTGGCAACTCTGGGTATGCAACATCAAGTTAAGGCTTTGCCAGAAAATACTTTCGTAAAGTATCAATTCGCCCAACAGCAAATATCTCATTCAAACTCGCAACCTCGTATGATACTAGGCGGCAAATTGTCACAATCGCAGCAAGTCAGTGCTAATAAGAAACCATCATCAGATTTAACTCAATCTCGACCGCAATCAATTCCATCTTTACGGACCACCTTAGCTCCAGCCAAATGGTCTTCGAATTTACTGAATCATGATATGAGTACCACTAAAACTCTGGGTAACTATTATTAAATACGAATTATATTAAACTTTCTAATGTGTCACCAATTTTTGTTTTTTTACCTTTATACTTTCACGAAAATGTATATTGGTAATTTTAAACTATTAACGATTTAAATGTAATCATTTAGATCAAACGCAATTTACCGTTATTCAAAAAAGAAAATTTACAAGATGTACATATATGTTACGAAAAAATTTAGAAATTTTAAAACTAGCTATAAAAGCTCATACACTACTTTTTGCTACATTTTGCCCAATTTCTCAGAAAATTTTTAATTGTTTAGGACCGATGCCTAAAATCTTCAAAATTGTAACATCCTTATGTCACTTTCTAATCACCCACACCACGCATTTCCTGAAAGAATGGGTATAAAAATAAGATCTGTAAAAAGTCTGGCCATCTGTAGTAAAAAAATTTCATGGAAATTTGACCTAAAGGCTTGCAATCTAGCCATCTGTAGTAAAACAAGTAAGGAAAGACTGTCTTCGCCTATGCCGAAGGCTTTATACCTTTCATGAACATGCGCAAATTTAAATATACACATACATCTGCCACCAGGTCGCCGTTGTCATTTTTACTGGAGTTTGCCCCGGGTTTAAAGCCTTCCGTCATTCGTCGAATTTTTTGATACAATTTTTGGACGTTGCTTCTGCTGGCTAGCATATTAAGCTCTTCGATTTCAGGCTTTTCCGCTTCCCTTTCATCTCAAGGTAGTGTTCACAGACGCTCCTCGTTGCATTCGCTTTTAACGTTGCCTTGAAGGCGTCGTCCTCTCTTTTGACTGCGTCTGTGCACTCTCTTGCACTTGCCGGAATACAATTACTTCTTCGGCTGCGGTACGAAGTGCTCAGGAGATATGTTCCCACTGCTAATGTACTCCGCTGGGTTGAATTGTGCTCTCAGAGAGCAGGCGTGCGCGTCGTTGTGCGGAATCATTGGCTGCCTGTTGTAACTGCAATTTTTCGGCGTCCAGCTTTCCTTCCGTTTTTTGTGGCGCCTCTTTTGTTGTACTTAGCGAGTCCGCACACGGAGCAAATCGTCATAGACGCGTGTTAGACGCTACATTCGAAGAGGCGCACACGAATCGTCAGCTGCACGAAAGTGCCAAAGCGTAAAATCTACATGCTGCTCAGCGTATGACAATGCTGGTATCCAGGCGTCGTACGCTTAGAAAAGAGGAAAAAGAAGCATTTGTTTACATTTTTCATTATCGATTTTTGTTGCCGTGCCTTTGCTTTCTTTTTTTTAAATAATTAATTGTTGATTTTAAAAAGAAAATGGAAACTTCTCAACATTTTTTTAATTTGTGGAAAGATGGACGGCCATAACTTCGGTAAATGTATCATTTAATATTTTAATTTTGACATTTCTTTGTGTGTTTTCTTTCTGCAGCCAAGCTTGATGTTTATACGTGTCTGCACACAGGGAAATTGGTACTCAGTCAATTGACATATACGCGTCTATGACGATACGCCTCGTCTGCAATCTGCCTTAGGAGGGTACGAATCTTGGCTGCTACCGAGTAGTGATCGGGTTCGATGTTCGGGCCCCGCATCGTACGTACGTCCATAACGCTGGAAGCGTTGCTTCCGTCTATCACAAAGTGATCGATCTGGTTGCGTGTTTTACGGTCTTGTAACGACAGCCTTTGAGGATTTCTCTGACTACGCGCAAGCCGGTATATGAACAGATGCATAAGCAACCGCTAACCGAACTCCCTTATTCGTTTTTACGATATTTGCATAGCGGATGGTTAATGGTGTGAGTGGGTTAAAATGGACAATGGGGTATAAAAAGGAGTTCCGCTGATCGACAGATCAAATTTGAAAAAGTCGAGGTCTTATCGAGTGCCAAAGTGTTGAAAAAAAAGTTTAATTTGAATGTGCGTTTTCCACCTTAAAGTGTAGGTGCGCGTGTGAAAATGTGTGCATTTTTATAAAGTGCGGTTTCACGCCAAAAGTTTTCGCGAGCGTAAAATAAATTAGTGGATCACTGGTACCAGGAAATCCTCCCTACGGGCGTGAAAAATCGCCTTTAAAAAATCAGCAGTCACCGGTGAGGTCACTTTGTGAAATTTTTTAAATTGTTAAATACCTTCTTTTTTAAGTTTAGTAAAAAAAATAGATTCCGTGAAATCACATTCCAATATTTTTTTGGTGAATCCAGAAAATTTTGTTTGAACTTCCCGCAAAGCTTCGATAAAAATTTAATTTTTCTAAATTTAGAATGTTCCTTTTTCTGGTTTGATGCATTTTTAAATAAATTTTGATAAAGTCCCTTGTTATTTGGGATCTCTTTGTTTAAACCGCCGGCCGCCGTGGTGTAGCGGTTAAGTGTTCGGCCTTCTACACCGAGTCGTGGCGGTTCGATGCCCGGCAAAAGTAACATCAAAAATTATTTAGAAAAAGAATTTTTCTAAAACGGGGTCGCCCCTCGGCAGTAGTTTGGCAAACTCTCCGGGTGTATTTCTGCCATGAGAAGCTTCTCAGCAAAAAATTCATTTGCTTTGCAAGTGCCGTTCGGAGTCGGCAAAAAACTGTAGGTCCCGCCAGCTTGTAGGAAAAACTCAAAAAGCAACACACCACAAGTTGGAAAGAGAAGCTCGGCTAAAAATCTCGTTAGAGGTTATGATGATAACCTGTAGGTATATCGCCGCCATTAGTTTTTGTTTAAACAAAGTTGTGCTCCTGAAAAGGACCGTTTATTTAAGTGCATCAGCATCCACTAAAATATTCCGGAAATATTAAATAATATTTTTGAGCCCCAAAACCGTTTCTCAAATTTTTAAATTTTATTTATTTTCTAAAATTTAATTCGAAAATTCCTAAAGATTAAAAACTGCATAAATGCACTTACGTGAACATATGTATGTAAATATGTACACGAGCATGAACGCAAACAAATAGCGTGGATTGTTGTTGTAAATAATTTTTTTTTGCACTTTTATCCAAACCATAAAATTTTAAATCACCAATTATGTTTTTGACCCAAAACCCCGTTTCCACTTTTTCGATTTTACTTGAATTTTTAATTTAGAAAAAATTTAATGTAATTCGGAAAATTCAAAAATATTAAAATATATATATATATGTATGTACATTTATACACGAGCACGTATTCCGCCTCTGCCAGTGCAGACAAGTTAATGTCCAGGGTAGAAGAGGCGTCGATGGTGCGAAGGGCTCTAAAAAGTCGCCATCAACCGGTGTATTGGTGGACTGAGGAAATTGCGCAACTCCGCTCCGAATGCAACCGGGCGAGAAGGATAACACAGAGGTCTTTTGGCACTATTCATCACCAAATAGATCGCCTATTATTTGCGGAGAAGCGCAGACAGTTAAAGAAGGCGATACGTGCAAGCAAAAGATAGACATTCCTCCGTCTCTGCGACGATGCAGAAAACAAACCCTGGGGGGAGGCATATCAAATCGTGACCAAACGTTTTGTGGGTAGCACTAGGTCTCCAACTGATGAACAGCTGGTAAGAGATAGCATTCGCGTACTTTTCCCGAACCGAGAACCACTGCAGCGTCACTCCAATCTTCACGTTATTGGAGAGATGGTACCAGAAGTAACCAAATAAATCTCCAGGACCGGATGCTGTCCCAAACATTGCTGTGTCGGAAGTTTTCAAGACACAACCTTTGTTTAAAAACCGGAACTTTCCCAAGACATTGGAAGCTCAAAGGTTGGTGCTACTACCTAAACCCAACAAGCTACCTAATGACCCATCGGCATATCGCCCAATATGCATGATAGATACCGCAGGTAAAGCCCTTGAGCATATCATCTTAAATCGCATCAGCGATGCAATTGAAGAGACAGGAGTACTTGCGGGGAATCAATTCGGCTTTCGGAAAAGCCTATCCACGGTTGACGCGGTGAAGCTCGTAAAAGACATAGCATCTAAGGCCATTTCAGGAAAGCGCTGGAAAGGGGGGACCATTGAATACTGTTTAGTAGTGACCCTGGATGTGAAAAACGCATTCAACTCTATCCGCTGGGGGACAGTCATTGCGGCGCTGGAGGAGTTCGGAGTACCAGACTATTTACTCCAAATTATAAGAGATTATTTCAGTGAGAGGCTTTTCTGATGACATTGCAGTAGTGGTTGTGGCTAAACAATCAGTGATTTGGAGCGTATAGCAAACGAAACGGTAGGAGCCGCATACGGATGTATGGATGACGCATACGAGTTATATATACATATATATATAGTTATATTATGAAGTTCGTTGTTTAAGTCTTCCGTTTATGTTTGTTTGTTATGTTTATTAATTATTGTACTTGTTTACTCTAAGTGTTTTAAATAATTTTATTGTTGATCAAATATGTTGGAAATATATAAAATTTTGAGTTCTGAAATATAATGAAAAATAGTTAGTTTTTAAGAAGCTTTCAAATATCAATATCAAATAAATTTGTAAAATATATAATTCTAATTTTAATTATAAAAACTTTTGTGGCGACGAGGATGGGATATGTTCAATAAATGAGCGTATAATCCCCAACAAACTTACAAAGAAGCATTTTACGAGAATAATTCATTTGCATATACATAATTCCCAAGAGACGGATAGAGAGGAATATTTATAAACGAATTCAAAGAATTAATGAAATTTGCGAAAATATCAAAATGGCATTAACGTTAGCTGAGTGTTTAAGAGAAGCCCGAAGCATTCCTGTATTTAATGGAAAAAGTGAGTACAGTCTCAATAACTATTTACGAGACATATCGACTGTGTTATCATTAACGGCTGAGGAAAATTTAAGAACCATTCAGGTTGTATTGGCAAATCGTCTTCAGGGTAAAGCATTGCGTGCGGTTGAATGTATGGTAAATCCAACGTTTGAACAAACAATTCAAAGGTTACGTGAAGAATTTGGAGTTAAGCAAACTTTTGTATATCTTCGAAATGAAGCAATGAATGTGAACGCTTCGAATATTGAAGAATTGCATCTTAGTTTAAAGAAAATTTTACATTTAATGAGTAAATTTTATTTGAAATGTAGATATTTTGTATACACCTACAAATAATGAAAGAATTATTTTTGATGTATATATAACTTTCCTTCCAATTTATATCAACACTCTCTTATTACAAAATAATATACAAAATATAGACCGTGCCATATAGCTTTTATATAGAGAATAATTTAATTAAAGACATCGTTATTAATACAAATAAATGTTTAAATCAAATTCATTCGAACCTAAAAAAAGAAAATTATAATGTAGATAAAAATTAATAACAATTTAACCAAAATGGGTTCAATACTTCTAAATTTCAACAATTTAATTATAATCAAAATCCTAATCGAAATTATCCTAGACAAAATGGTCAATTTGAAAATAATAATGGCTTCAATACTTCTAAATTTCAGCAGTTTAATTACAATCAAAATTCTAATAAAAATTATCTTAGACAAAATGGGCAATTTGAAAATAATAATGGTGGATATAGAAATTTTAATAGTCAAAATCAATTAGAACCAATGGAGATTGATTCTATGGACACCGTGCCAAATTTTCGTTTACGGCCTCAACAACGCCCAAATTACCAATAGTTGTTTTGACTATAAATAATATTAAGGTAAGATGTTTAATTGACAGCGGTGCTTCAACAACTATAGGAGATTTACAAGTTTTTAACAAATTTAGAAGTAGGAGGAGGTTGCAAAAACCTTTAATGCTTAATACACTTTTGGGTTCTAATTTGATAACAGAAGAAGTTATAACAGAAGTACCATTAGAATTTAATAAATTCAATGAAACGATGTCAATAAAATTAGCAAATATAAATAACAAGAAATTTGATTGTGTTTTAGGAATAAATCTTTTACGTCCAATTGGAGCCAAAATAAATCTTTTGGAAAATAAACTAATTGTTAATAATTCAGAAATTCCTCTATACAATGATGAATTAAATGAATTAGAGTTAAGTGATACATATTTTATTGAAAAAAATGATTTCAATACAACTATTTTATTAGATGAAGAATAGACAAAATAAAAGTTTTTATATCAGGAAGGTCAAAAATTATCCGTGACTAGTTCTGTTGATCATCAAATTATTACAGTTCCGCATAAACCGATATATTGTACAAATTATAGATATCCATATGCATTAGAAAAAGAAATTAGTATGCAAATTGAAAATATGTTAAAAGACGGAATAATAAGACATAGTAAGTCTCCTTATAATTTTCCTTTATGGATAGTTCCTAAAAAAATTGACAATTCAAAACAACATAAATGGAGGGTTGTTGTAGATTTTAGAAAACTTAATGAAATTACTATTGATGATAAATTTCCAATTCCGCATATAGAGTCTTTTATTTAAAAAAGTTGGGAAAGCGCAATATTTTTCAACAATTGATTTGGCAAAACGATTTCATCAAATTCTTATGAATGAGGCTGATATTGAAAATACTGCTTTTTCGAGTCCAATGGGACATTTTGAATATTTGCGAATGCCTTTTGGTTTGAAAAATGCGCCAGCAACATTTCAAAGGATGATGAATTTTGTTTTAAGTGAATTTGTAAATAAGATTTGTGTGCTTTATATGGATGATATTTTGGTTTTTTCCACTTCAATAGAAGAATATTTTGAAAACTTAGCAACAATTTTTAAGTGTCTTAAAGATAACAATTTAAAGGTTCAGTTCGATAAATGTAAATTTCTATCTAAAGAAACCAATTTATTAGGTCATAAAATAACTAATCAAGGCATTATGCCCAATCCAGACAAAATTTCTGTAATTAATAAATTAAATATTCCTGTTTCCGTTAAAGAGATAAAATCTTTTCTTGGATTTACTGGTTATTATAGAAAGTTTATTAAAAATTATTCATTAATAGCAACTCCCATTACAAATTGTTTAAAAAAAGGATCAAAGATTGATATTAATAATAAGGATTATATAGAATCATTTAATAAATTAAAAAAAATTTTGGTGTCACCTCCCACAGATGCCAGTAATTCAGCTATCGGTGCAGTACTTAGTCAAAGTGGTAAAACAATTTGTTTTGCAAGTAGGACATTAAATGGACATGAGCGAAATTATAGTACAATAGAAAAAGAATTACTTGCTATAGTTTGGTCAGTTAAATGTTTTAGGCCTTATTTATATGGTAGGAAATTTCTTGTCTAAACAGATCATCAACCTTTAAAATGGTTATTTTCTTTAAAAGAACCCAATTCACGTATAATAAGGTGGAAAATATTGTTGAGTGAATATGAATTTGAAATTGAGTATTTAAAGGGGAGAGAAAATAAGGTGGCTGATTTCTTAAGTCGTTTATCTTATGAAAATTCCATTCCGGTTAAACAAGATTTTGAAATAAAATCGCTTTTTGAAAATTCTGTTGAAGAAGTTAATTCAAATATTCAATTTTTAACTTCAGATTCTATTATTAATAAATATTTAACACAAATACGCATTGTAAAAAAAAATGAAAGAGTTTGAAATACTTTTCGGAAAGTATAAAATAATTTATGTTTCTCAGCAGGATTTACATAAAACAAATTATTTGAATGATTTATTTCGGCGTTATTTGAAGCATGGAACAATTGGCGTTTATTCTGAGTTAAATGAATGTGAATATAATATTATAAAAGATAGATTAATTGAATTATTTTGTAATAAAACAGAAATGAAATTTACAAGATGTAATAAATTGGCAATTGATATTTGTAATAAGGAGGATATTTTTGAAATTATAGAACGTCCCCATAATGAAAGTAATCATAGAGGAATTTCTGAAAATTTTGAGGAAATAAAATTAATTTATTTTTATCCAAATTTAAAAAAAATGATCAATAGTTGTGTTATTTGTATTGAAAATAAATATGATCGTAGACCTTTTAAAAAAAAATATTGCCATACAATGACTTCAAATGGTCCAAATGAAATTGTACATATAGACATTTTCCAGATTTGTAAAACTTACTTTTTAACTTTAATAGACAGGTTTACAAAATTAGCTTCAATTCATAAATTTTTTTATAAAAATATGTGTACCCTTAAAATTAAATTAGAGGAAAGAATTGCATTGTTAGATACTCCAAAACTTTTAATAATGGATAACCAGTTTAATAATGCATTGATAAAAATGTTTTGTAGAGAACATAAGCAAATAATAAGTTTTAAAAATAATGGTAGTCCAGGCGACGAAGACAGAGAATCTAATGAATATCGAATAAAAAACAAAAAAAATTAGCTTCAATTCATAAAATTTTTTATAAAAATATGTGTACCATTAAAATTAAATTAGAGGAAAGAATTGCATTGTTAGATGCTCCAAAACTTTTAATAATGGATAACCAGTTTAATAATGCATTGATAAAAATGTTTTGTAGAGAACATAAGCAAATAATAAGATTTAAAAATAATGGTAGTCCAGGCGACGAAGACAGAGAATCTAATGAATATCGAATAAAAAACTGCGGCTTTTAGCACGATAGGCAGCGTTATACATAGAAAAACTTCTCTCTACCTCAACTGAGGTAATTGGTGCATATTTAAAGGCAGCATTTTCTGATATTGAGAATTTTTCAATACGCTCCGTTTCATTTTCATTTTGGTCAGAAATTTGAGTACCAACTTTTTTTAATATATTGGTTTTTTTAAACATTTGCAAATTTTAGTTTTACAGAGTCGCACATTTATCAATAGCTTCTTTTACATCTCAAACTATTTTTATTTGATTAACTAGACTTAAATTACTTGTTTGCTAAACAAGTCCAATGAACTATTTTCGGATAAAAAAGTTAATAGCTTTTGCGGCTTTCACCATGTACGGAGCAGCATCAGTGATGAAAAGAAGTATTGCCTCCTTGTTGAACTCTGGCCCGAAAATGTCAACTGAATCTGCAAACAGTGTTGCCGTTGGGGACCCTAAAGGGTCAATTTGACCCTTTTTTAGAGCCAGGACCCCGGACCCTACTTTTTCAAAAAAGTACCATTTTTGACCCTTTTTTTAAATTCGTGACCCTTTTTGATCTCTTTTCACTTTCAAACTGCAATGAAATGCATTTTTATCGTTTTTTTGTTAAAACACTTGTTAACACTTGCCGATTTCCAAATGTCTTGCCTAACTGATTTATATGTATGTATATATAAGGGTGATTCAAATAAATAAGTTTTAGTTTTTTTTTTGGGTCTTACGCCCTACAAAGTAAGTAAATGATAAGAAAAAAGCCTCGCAAAAAGTTAGCTCTGCAACTTACCCCTTACCTACTTAAAATATCCTTTAACCGCCTAGGCTATTCTGGCCTTAAGTGTCGCTTTTTCGCCCTTTCCCATATTTTTTTTACGGGAAAAAAAGGAATTCTTTTCAAACTCAGTCATTCAACATCAAAAAAAAAATGGAAAAGGCTTATGTAAATGTGTTCCTATCTAAAAAAAGAGGGGACCCTTTTTTGGGACCCTTTTTGAAATTTTTTCAGCGGCAACACTGTCTGCAAATAATCGAGCTATTGAGGAGTGATTTACTGCCTCTAATAAAGCTGTTTTTATCAAATATTTTTAGCTAGTAAATAGCTAGTACATAAGACTTTTAGAGTATAAATAAGCTGCATTTTATGAATAAAGAGAAGAATTGGTATTCGGCACTCAAGGGTGCCTCACCAAATTAAATAGTTTGTTTTCCTAATTTCACATCATCTCGTCATCCTGGTCACTTTGGTATACTTATTGAAGGGTCCATCTCCTCTTTTTCTCATACTTACAAATACCCTCGTGAAGGGTGGACACCTTGCCGCGGTACGAGGGCTTAAGTCGATAGCCATAGGGCTACGCTGCCCTTGTGATCATAGCGCCGCCCGGTACTACATCACGAGAGAAGCCTAGCCTATCTGCCGCGACGACAAAGATCTTCCCCCTCCCAATCCAGGGTGTTATGCGACCACGTGCCCATTGGACGTTTGCCGCTGGGAGGCAAATCGCGGCTGTAACCGAATGAAGCCTCTCTGATAGCGGGCCGCCTCGGAGAATAACTATGGCCTTACCGCGGTATGGGGCTCTGCCGCGAAGGACGACACATTCCCCTTACTCTTCCCTTGACCCTAAGCTGGCCTTGCCCGACGAGGAGTCATACGAACAAGATGAACAATAATAATAAAAATAATAAAAAACATTAAAACTAAAGAAACGGCAACTACGTATACTGCACAGCAGAGGAGGACAATGCTGGAGCAAGCGAGAACGCAACGTCGGAGGATAACCTCCATTTCAATATCAGCGGTGAGATAGACAGCGATGGCAACTACGGGTCGATTAGCTCTGGATAATAAGAGGGTAATCCGCAAATCAAGTACCGGTACAAACACAGTGAAGCCAACAACGGCTGATGCTAAACCTCCATTAAATGCCGGTACCGAAACCAATTCCTTAACGTCTGTGGCAGTGGTCTCACAACATGGCCCAGAGATCCAAATAAGGGAACGACCGCGATTTCAACTACGGGTCGAAATTCCTCCCAAAAGACATCTCCCAGTCGCTCTTAGTACTTGGATGCTGAAAAAATACGCGGAAGTTTCACAGGAGACGCTATCGCCGAATGCCAGAAAGATGGTGGAGATAAGTGAAACTATGTTACCGAACTTCCAAAGCAATTATGCGCCAAAGAAGGTTAACGGAAATCCTTTCAAACGCCAGAGATCGCACGGGAATTTAAAACCTTATCCTAAGCGGCAGCAGAACACCCACGTAGTGGGTAAACTTAGCTTTGCTGAAGTGACCAAGGACAGGATCCTCATAGGCGTCATTGATCGAGGTAACGAAAGCTGGATCATCCCTAGGGACCAGTGGCGCTACGTCCGGAACGCGATCGGCAATGCCCTTCTAGACATTATGGATGAGTGTCCGGGTGCCACGGCGATGGGTTCTGATACGGGATGCAACCAGGGCCGAATCAAGGTATTCGCTTGCGAGGATGCAAAAATTGTTGCACTGTACAAGGCAGCAGCTGCAAGACTGGGTGATATCTACCAAGGGGCAAGAATCGAGGTTGTCGACTGGAAGGACATTCCGGCTCGGCCAAGGGCAAAGGCATGGATTCCTGCCATCCCTGCTGTACCTGAGAGAATTCTCAGGATACTGCGGATCATGAACCCGTCTCTCCCGACGCAGGACTGGAGTGTCAATCTGGTTGAGGACGCGGTAGGGCCTGATAGGCAGGTAGTCTTCACCTTGAATATGGAGGCAGTCGAGCCCCTTAAACGGTGCTATGGACGAGTGCACAGCGGCATGGATAAGATCGTGTTCCACAATTTAAAGCAGTTTGGCTGCTTTGATCATTCGTCTTTCTAAAGGCGACGTAGATGTGGCCCTCATCCAAGAACCCTGGGTCAATAGCTCAAGGATTTGCGGTCTAATTCTAGACTTTTCTGTTGAGCAGCCGGTTATTAAACGCAACCCACGTAACAAAAAACTGGCAGCTACACAATGAAATATTAGCTAGGGACCTACCAGCTCTGCCCCCACAAGTCCCCTCATCAGTAGGGGAGTTGGAGGATCTGGTAAAGACCTTTACAACGGCGCTCTCAAATGCCCTAGAGCAGGCTTGCCCAGTGCCAAAACCCGCAAATCATGTAGGACACAATTTAATAATGCCAAGAGCCTTGGCATGGAGACTCAATGGCTCGAATATAAAGTTAAACCTAGGGCCTACAAAAAAGCTCTGAGGTAGGCGAAGAGAGTAGCGTGGAGAAATTTCTGCACTGGGGTCGAAAATGCCGACGATACAGCGAGACTTAGACGAGTGCTCGCAAAAACTCAAACAGCCGCAAGCTATTTGCGCAAACCTGACGGTTCCTGGACCAGCACGGAGGGGGAACCCTAGAGCTGCTCTTGAATACGCATTTTCCTGGGAATTTACATGAGGAACCCTTAGCACCTACAACAAACTTGGAAACTTGTAAACATATCCATCACGGAGGAAAAGGTTAGGTGGTCAGTTAAAAGTTTCGAACCGTTCAAGGCTGCCGGGCCAGATGGGATTATTCCCGCACAACTCATAAAAACGTTGGAGACATCAGCCAAATGGCTGGTATTTCTCTATACAGTCTGCCTGGCTCTTAGCTACAGGTTGCTACAAACACCGCTTTAACAATCTGGGCATAAGCAGGTCTCTTATTGGACTACTGATCAACTACTAAGGGGTAGAAGAATAGTTTCATCACTGGGCTCGGTTGATTTATCACGCTATGTCACAAGGGGAACGCCTCAGGGTGGTGTTCTCTCCCCGCTTCTATAGAACCTCACTGTCAACTCACTGTTGCGAGACACAAGCTGGGGGCGGGAAGGTTGTGGCATATGCAGACGATTTGGCTATTGTATATTGGACAAATTCCAACAAACCCTGTGCGACTTGATGCAAGTAGAACTGCGAGAGGTTGCCTTATGGTGCTCGCACTGCGGACTGAGCATCAACCCGGGAAAAGCAGAACTCCAGGCCATTCTTGGCATTTTGCCACTCGATCTAGAAGGGTACCGGGTAGCAGCAGCATCGGCTCTGCGTCTAAGGTAAACGTCCGGCTGGGGTGCAAGCACTACTGGACACGCCAGTATTTTGGGATCCTACAGCTTTCTTCCGCTGAGCACAGATCGTTGTGCGACCACAACAGTCGGATATAGCGGTTTTAAAATAAATATTCCCAGCAGGAAAGAATGGGAGAGGACGAATGGATAGGCCCACACACTATCAGACAGGATGTTTTTATTCTTAGCGACAGGCAAGCGGCCATCAAATACCTTGGCTCTTACTCGTTCAACTCTGAACTGACGCTCAGCTGTCGTCGATCTCTACAAGAGATGGCCCAACAGAACTTGGCATGGGTCCCGGGACATAGGGACATTGAGGGAAATTGTAGGGCAGACGAACTTGCGAGGCAGGGCACGACCAAGCAAGCACATGCAAGCTAATGCTGAAGGAGTACACACTCCGTCAAGCCAACGAATGATGGCTGCAATCTCCAGGACGCCGGATATCCAAAGAAACCTGGCCGAAATGGGATCATAAAAGATCAAGACAAATTTATACCCTAAGGAGAAGAGAAATCTCCATATTAATAGGCGTATTAACTGGGCATTTTGGGCACTGGGAGTTTGAACAAACAATTCAAAGGTTACGTGAAGAATTTGGAGTTAAGCAAACTTTTGTATATCTTCGAAATGAAGCAATGAATGTGAACGCTTCGAATATTGAAGAATTGCATCTTAGTTTAAAGAAAATTTTACATTTAATGAGTAAATTTTATTTGAAATGTAGATATTTTGTATACACTTACAAATAATGAAAGAATTATTTTTGATGTATATATAACTTTCCTTCCAATTTATATCAACACCCTCTTATTACAAAATAATATACAAAATATAGACCGTGCCATATAGCTTTTATATAGAGAATAATTTAATTAAAGACATCGTTATTAATACAAATTCGAACCTAAAAAAAGAAAATTATAATGTAGATAAAAATTAAAAACAATTTAACCAAAATGGGTTCAATACTTCTAAATTTCAACAATTTAATTATAATCAAAATCCTAATCGAAATTATCCTAGACAAAATGGTCAATTTGAAAATAATAATGGCTTCAATACTTCTAAATTTCAGCAGTTTAATTACAATCAAAATTCTAATAAAAATTATCTTAGACAAAATGGGCAATTTGAAAATAATAATGGTGGATATAGAAATTTTAATAGTCAAAATCAATTAGAACCAATGGAGATTGATTCTATGGACACCGTGCCAAATTTTCGTTTACGGCCTCAACAACGCCCAAATTACCAATAGTTGTTTTGACTATAAATAATATTAAGGTAAGATGTTTAATTGACAGCGGTGCTTCAACAACTATAGGAGATTTACAAGTTTTTAACAAATTTAGAAGTAGGAGGAGGTTGCAAAAACCTTTAATGCTTAATACACTTTTGGGTTCTAATTTGATAACAGAAGAAGTTATAACAGAAGTACCATTAGAATTTAATAAATTCAATGAAACGATGTCAATAAAATTAGCAAATATAAATAACAAGAAATTTGATTGTGTTTTAGGAATAAATCTTTTACGTCCAATTGGAGCCAAAATAAATCTTTTGGAAAATAAACTAATTGTTAATAATTCAGAAATTCCTCTATACAATGATGAATTAAATGAATTAGAGTTAAGTGATACATATTTTATTGAAAAAAATGATTTCAATACAACTATTTTATTAGATGAAGAATAGACAAAATAAAAGTTTTTATATCAGGAAGGGCAAAAATTATCCGTGACTAGTTCTGTTGATCATCAAATTATTACAGTTCCGCATAAACCGATATATTGTACAAATTATAGATATCCATATGCATTAGAAAAAGAAATTAGTATGCAAATTGAAAATATGTTAAAAGACGGAATAATAAGACATAGTAAGTCTCCTTATAATTTTCCTTTATGGATAGTTCCTAAAAAAATTGACAATTCAAAACAACATAAATGGAGGGTTGTTGTAGATTTTAGAAAACTTAATGAAATTACTATTGATGATAAATTTCCAATTCCGCATATAGAGTCTTTTATTTAAAAAAGTTGGGAAAGCGCAATATTTTTCAACAATTGATTTGGCAAAACGATTTCATCAAATTCTTATGAATGAGGCTGATATTGAAAATACTGCTTTTTCGAGTCCAATGGGACATTTTGAATATTTGCGAATGCCTTTTGGTTTGAAAAATGCGCCAGCAACATTTCAAAGGATGATGAATTTTGTTTTAAGTGAATTTGTAAATAAGATTTGTGTGCTTTATATGGATGATATTTTGGTTTTTTCCACTTCAATAGAAGAATATTTTGAAAACTTAGCAACAATTTTTAAGTGTCTTAAAGATAACAATTTAAAAGTTCAGTTCGATAAATGTAAATTTCTATCTAAAGAAACCAATTTATTAGGTCATAAAATAACTAATCAAGGCATTATGCCCAATCCAGACAAAATTTCTGTAATTAATAAATTAAATATTCCTGTTTCCGTTAAAGAGATAAAATCTTTTCTTGGATTTACTGGTTATTATAGAAAGTTTATTAAAAATTATTCATTAATAGCAACTCCCATTACAAATTGTTTAAAAAAAGGATCAAAGATTGATATTAATAATAAGAATTATATAGAATCATTTAATAAATTTAAAAAAATTTTAGTATCACCTCCCACAGATGCCAGTAATTCAGCTATCGGTGCAGTACTTAGTCAAAGTGGTAAAACAATTTGTTTTGCAAGTAGGACATTAAATGGACATGAGCGAAATTATAGTACAATAGAAAAAGAATTACTTGCTATAGTTTGGTCAGTTAAATGTTTTAGGCCTTATTTATATGGTAGGAAATTTCTTGTCCAAACAGATCATCAACCTTTAAAATGGTTATTTTCTTTAAAAGAACCCAATTCACGTATAATAAGGTGGAAAATATTGTTGAGTGGATATGAATTTGAAATTGAGTATTTAAAGGGGAGAGAAAATAAGGTGGCTGATTTCTTAAGTCGTTTATCTTATGAAAATTCCATTCCGGTTAAACAAGATTTTGAAATAAAATCGCTTTTTGAAAATTCTGTTGAAGAAGTTAATTCAAATATTCAATTTTTAACTTCAGATTCTATTATTAATAAATATTTAACACAAATACGCATAGTAAAAAAAAAATGAAAGAGTTTGAAATACTTTTCGGAAAGTATAAAATAATTTATGTTTCTCAGCAGGATTTACATAAAACAAATTATTTGAATGATTTGTTTCGGCGTTATTTGAAGCATGGAACAATTGGCGTTTATTCTGAGTTAAATGAATCTGAATATAATATTATAAAAGATAGATTAATTGAATTATTTTGTAATAAAACAGAAATGAAATTTACAAGATGTAATAAATTGGCAATTGATATTTGTAATAAGGAGGATATTTTTGAAATTATAGAACGTCCCCATAATGAAAGTAATCATAGAGGAATTTCTGAAAATTTTGAGGAAATAAAATTAATTTATTTTTATCCAAATTTAAAAAAAATGATCAATAGTTGTGTTATTTGTATTGAAAATAAATATGATCGTAGACCTTTTAAAAAAAAAATATTGCCATACAATGACTTCAAATGGTCCAAATGAAATTGTACATATAGACATTTTCCAGATTTGTAAAACTTACTTTTTAACTTTAATAGACAGGTTTACAAAATTAGCTTCAATTCATAAAATTTTTTATAAAAATATGTGTACCCTTAAAATTAAATTAGAGGAAAGAATTGCATTGTTAGATACTCCAAAACTTTTAATAATGGATAACCAGTTTAATAATGCATTGATAAAAATGTTTTGTAGAGAACATAAGCAAATAATAAGTTTTAAAAATAATGGTAGTCCAGGCGACGAAGACAGAGAATCTAATGAATATCGAATAAAAAACAAAAAAAATTAGCTTCAATTCATAAAATTTTTAATAAAAATATGTGTACCATTAAAATTAAATTAGAGGAAAGAATTGCATTGTTAGATACTCCAAAACTTTTAATAATGGATAACCAGTTTAATAATGCATTGATAAAAATGTTTTGTAGAGAACATAAGCAAATAATAAGATTTAAAAATAATGGTAGTCCAGGCGACGAAGACAGAGATTCTAATGAATATCGAATAAAAAACTGCGGCTTTTAGCACGATAGGCAGCGTTATACATAGAAAAACTTCTCTCTACCTCAACTGAGGTAATTGGTGCATATTTAAAGGCAGCATTTTCTGATATTGAGAATTTTTCAATACGCTCCGTTTCATTTTCATTTTGGTCAGAAATTTGAGTACCAACTTTTTTTAATATATTGGTTTTTTTAAACATTTGCAAATTTTAGTTTTACAGAGTCGCACATTTATCAATAGCTTCTTTTACATCTCAAACTATTTTTATTTGATTAACTAGACTTAAATTACTTGTTTGCTAAACAAGTCCAATGAACTATTTTCGGATAAAAAAGTTAATAGCTTTTGCGGCTTTCACCATGTACGGAGCAGCATCAGTGATGAAAAGAAGTATTGCCTCCTTGTTGAACTCTGGCCCGAAAATGTCAACTGAATCTGCAAACAGTGTTGCCGTTGGGGACCCTAAAGGGTCAATTTGACCCTTTTTTAGAGCCAGGACCCCGGACCCTACTTTTTCAAAAAAGTACCATTTTTGACCCTTTTTTTAAATTCGTGACCCTTTTTGATCTCTTTTCACTTTCAAACTGCAATGAAATGCATTTTTATCGTTTTTTTGTTAAAACACTTGTTAACACTTGCCGATTTCCAAATGTCTTGCCTAACTGATTTATATGTATGTATATATAAGGGTGATTCAAATAAATAAGTTTTAGTTTTTTTTTTGGGTCTTACGCCCTACAAAGTAAGTAAATGATAAGAAAAAAGCCTCGCAAAAAGTTAGCTCTGCAACTTACCCCTTACCTACTTAAAATATCCTTTAACCGCCTAGGCTATTCTGGCCTTAAGTGTCGCTTTTTCGCCCTTTCCCATATTTTTTTTACGGGAAAAAAAGGAATTCTTTTCAAACTCAGTCATTCAACATCAAAAAAAAAATGGAAAAGGCTTATGTAAATGTGTTCCTATCTAAAAAAAGAGGGGACCCTTTTTTGGGACCCTTTTTGAAATTTTTTCAGCGGCAACACTGTCTGCAAATAATCGAGCTATTGAGTAGTGATTTACTGCCTCTAATAAAGCTGTTTTTATCAAATATTTTAAGCTAGTAAATAGCTAGTACATAAGACTTTTAGAGTATAAATAAGCTGCATTTTATGAATAAAGAGAAGAATTGGTATTCGGCACTCAAGGGTGCCTCACCAAATTAAATAGTTTATTTTCCTAATTTCACATCATCTCGTCATCCTGGTCACTTTGGTATACTTATTGAAGGGTCCATCTCCTCTTTTTCTCATACTTACAAATACCCTCGTGAAGGGTGGACACCTTGCCGCGGTACGAGGGCTTAAGTCGATAGCCATAGGGCTACGCTGCCCTTGTGATCATAGCGCCGCCCGGTACTACATCACGAGAGAAGCCTAGCTTATCTGCCGCGACGACAAAGATCTTCCCCCTCCCAATCCAGGGTGTTATGCGACCACGTGCCCATTGGACGTTTGCCGCTGGGAGGCAAATCGCGGCTGTAACCGAATGAAGCCTCTCTGATAGCGGGCCGCCTCGGAGAATAACTATGGCCTTACCGTGGTATGGGGCTCTGCCGCGAAGGACGACACATTCCCCTTACTCTTCCCTTGACCCTAAGCTGGCCTTGCCCGACGAGGAGTCATACGAACAAGATGAACAATAATAATAAAAATAATAAAAAACATTAAAACTAAAGAAACGGCAACTACGTATACTGCACAGCAGAGGAGGACAATGGTGGAGCAAGCGAGAACGCAACGTCGGAGGATAACCTCCATTTCAATATCAGCGGTGAGATAGACAGCGATGGCAACTACGGGTCGATTAGCTCTGGATAATAAGAGGGTAATCCCCAAATCAAGTACCGGTACAAACACAGTGAAGCCAACAACAGCTGATGCTAAACCTCCATTAAATGCCGGTACCGAAACCAATTCCTTAACGTCTGTGGCAGTGGTCTCACAACATGGCCCAGAGATCCAAATAAGGGAACGACCGCGATTTCAACTACGGGTCGAAATTCCTCCCAAAAGACATCTTCCAGTCGCTCTTAGTACTTGGATGCTGAAAAAATACGCGGAAGTTTCACAGGAGACGCTATCGCCGAATGCCAGAAAGATGGTGGAGATAAGTGAAACTATGTTACCGAACTTCCAAAGCAATTATGCGCCAAAGAAGGTTAACGGAAATCCTTTCAAACGCCAGAGATCGCACGGGAATTTAAAACCTTATCCTAAGCGGCAGCAGAACACCCACGTAGTGGGTAAACTTAGCTTTGCTGAAGTGACCAAGGACAGGATCCTCATAGGCGTCATTGATCGAGGTAACGAAAGCTGGATCATCCCTAGGGACCAGTGGCGCTACGTCCGGAACGCGATCGGCAATGCCCTTCTAGACATTATGGATGAGTGTCCGGGTGCCACGGCGATGGGTTCTGATACGGGATGCAACCAGGGCCGAATCAAGGTATTCGCTTGCGAGGATGCAAAAATTGTTGCACTGTACAAGGCAGCAGCTGCAAGACTGGGTGATATCTACCAAGGGGCAAGAATCGAGGTTGTCGACTGGAAGGACATTCCGGCTCGGCCAAGGGCAAAGGCATGGATTCCTGCCATCCCTGCTGTACCTGAGAGAATTCTCAGGATACTGCGGATCATGAACCCGTCTCTCCCGACGCAGGACTGGAGTGTCAATCTGGTTGAGGACGCGGTAGGGCCTGATAGGCAGGTAGTCTTCACCTTGAATACGGAGGCAGTCGAGCCCCTTAAACGGTGCTATGGACGAGTGCACAACGGCATGGATAAGATCGTGTTCCACAATTTAAAGCAGTTTGGCTGCTTTGATCATTCGTCTTTCTAAAGGCGACGTAGATGTGGCCCTCATCCAAGAACCCTGGGTCAATAGCTCAAGGATTTGCGGTCTAATTCTAGACTTTTCTGTTGAGCAGCCGGTTATTAAACGCAACCCACGTAACAAAAAACTGGCAGCTACACAATGAAATATTAGCTAGGGACCTACCAGCTCTGCCCCCACAAGTCCCCTCATCAGTAGGGGAGTTGGAGGATCTGGTAAAGACCTTTACAACGGCGCTCTCAAATGCCCTAGAGCAGGCTTGCCCAGTGCCAAAACCCGCAAATCATGTAGGACACAATTTAATAATGCCAAGAGCCTTGGCATGGAGACTCAATGGCTCGAATATAAAGTTAAACCTAGGGCCTACAAAAAAGCTCTGAGGTAGGCGAAGAGAGTAGCGTGGAGAAATTTCTGCACTGGGGTCGAAAATGCCGACGATACAGCGAGACTTAGACGAGTGCTCGCAAAAACTCAAACAGCCGCAAGCTATTTGCGCAAACCTGACGGTTCCTGGACCAGCACGGAGGGGGAACCCTAGAGCTGCTCTTGAATACGCATTTTCCTGGGAATTTACATGAGGAACCCTTAGCACCTACAACAAACTTGGAAACTTGTAAACATATCCATCACGGAGGAAAAGGTTAGGTGGTCAGTTAAAAGTTTCGAACCGTTCAAGGCTGCCGGGCCAGATGGGATTATTCCCGCACAACTCATAAAAACGTTGGAGACATCAGCCAAATGGCTGGTATTTCTCTATACAGTCTGCCTGGCTCTTAGCTACAGGTTGCTACAAACACCGCTTTAACAATCTGGGCATAAGCAGGTCTCTTATTGGACTACTGATCAACTACTAAGGGGTAGAAGAATAGTTTCATCACTGGGCTCGGTTGATTTATCACGCTATGTCACAAGGGGAACGCCTCAGGGTGGTGTTCTCTCCCCGCTTCTATAGAACCTCACTGTCAACTCACTGTTGCGAGACACAAGCTGGGGGCGGGAAGGTTGTGGCATATGCAGACGATTTGGCTATTGTATATTGGACAAATTCCAACAAACCCTGTGCGACTTGATGCAAGTAGAACTGCGAGAGGTTGCCTTATGGTGCTCGCACTGCGGACTGAGCATCAACCCGGGAAAAGCAGAACTCCAGGCCATTCTTGGCATTTTGCCACTCGATCTAGAAGGGTACCGGGTAGCAGCAGCATCGGCTCTGCGTCTAAGGTAAACGTCCGGCTGGGGTGCAAGCACTACTGGACACGCCAGTATTTTGGGATCCTACAGCTTTCTTCCGCTGAGCACAGATCGTTGTGCGACCACAACAGTCGGATATAGCGGTTTTAAAATAAATATTCCCAGCAGGAAAGAATGGGAGAGGACGAATGGATAGGCCCACACACTATCAGACAGGATGTTTTTATTCTTAGCGACAGGCAAGCGGCCATCAAATACCTTGGCTCTTACTCGTTCAACTCTGAACTGACGCTCAGCTGTCGTCGATCTCTACAAGAGATGGCCCAACAGAACTTGGCATGGGTCCCGGGACATAGGGAAATTGTAGGGCAGACGAACTTGCGAGGCAGGGCACGACCAAGCAAGCACATGCAAGCTAATGCTGAAGGAGTACACACTCCGTCAAGCCAACGAATGATGGCTGCAATCTCCAGGATGCCGGATATCCAAAGAAACCTGGCCGAAATGGGATCATAAAAGATCAAGACAAATTTATACCCTAAGGAGAAGAGAAATCTCCATATTAATAGGCGTATTAACTGGGCATTTTGGGCACTGGGAGTTTGAACAAACAATTCAAAGGTTACGTGAAGAATTTGGAGTTAAGCAAACTTTTGTATATCTTCGAAATGAAGCAATGAATGTGAACGCTTCGAATATTGAAGAATTGCATCTTAGTTTAAAGAAAATTTTACATTTAATGAGTAAATTTTATTTGAAATGTAGATATTTTGTATACTCTTACAAATAATGAAAGAATTATTTTTGATGTATATATAACTTTCCTTCCAATTTATATCAACACCCTCTTATTACAAAATAATATACAAAATATAGACCGTGCCATATAGCTTTTATATAGAGAATAATTTAATTAAAGACATCGTTATTAATACAAATTCGAACCTAAAAAAAGAAAATTATAATGTAGATAAAAATTAAAAACAATTTAACCAAAATGGGTTCAATACTTCTAAATTTCAACAATTTAATTATAATCAAAATCCTAATCGAAATTATCCTAGACAAAATGGTCAATTTGAAAACAATAATGGCTTCAATACTTCTAAATTTCAGCAGTTTAATTACAATCAAAATTCTAATAAAAATTATCTTAGACAAAATGGGCAATTTGAAAATAATAATGGTGGATATAGAAATTTTAATAGTCAAAATCAATTAGAACCAATGGAGATTGATTCTATGGACACCGTGCCAAATTTTCGTTTACGGCCTCAACAACGCCCAAATTACCAATAGTTGTTTTGACTATAAATAATATTAAGGTAAGATGTTTAATTGACAGCGGTGCTTCAACAACTATAGGAGATTTACAAGTTTTTAACAAATTTAGAAGTAGGAGGAGGTTGCAAAAACCTTTAATGCTTAATACACTTTTGGGTTCTAATTTGATAACAGAAGAAGTTATAACAGAAGTACCATTTGAATTTAATAAATTCAATGAAACGATGTCAATAAAATTAGCAAATATAAATAACAAGAAATTTGATTGTGTTTTAGGAATAAATCTTTTACGTCCAATTGGAGCCAAAATAAATCTTTTGGAAAATAAACTAATTGTTAATAATTCAGAAATACATATTTTATTGAAAAAAATGATTTCAATACAACTATTTTATTAGATGAAGAATAGACAAAATAAAAGTTTTTATATCAGGAAGGTCAAAAATTATCCGTGACTAGTTCTGTTGATCATCAAATTATTACAGTTCCGCATAAACCGATATATTGTACAAATTATAGATATCCATATGCATTAGAAAAAGAAATTAGTATGCAAATTGAAAATATGTTAAAAGACGGAATAATAAGACATAGTAAGTCTCCTTATAATTTTCCTTTATGGATAGTTCCTAAAAAAATTTACAATTCAAAACAACATAAATGGAGGGTTGTTGTAGATTTTAGAAAACTTAATGAAATTACTATTGATGATAAATTTCCAATTCCGCATATAGAGTCTTTTATTTAAAAAAGTTGGGAAAGCGCAATATTTTTCAACAATTGATTTGGCAAAACGATTTCATCAAATTCTTATGAATGAGGCTGATATTGAAAATACTGCTTTTTCGAGTCCAATGGGACATTTTGAATATTTGCGAATGCCTTTTGGTTTGAAAAATGCGCCAGCAACATTTCAAAGGATGATGAATTTTGTTTTAAGTGAATTTGTAAATAAGATTTGTGTGCTTTATATGGATGATATTTTGGTTTTTTCCACTTCAATAGAAGAATATTTTGAAAACTTAGCAACAATTTTTAAGTGTCTTAAAGATAACAATTTAAAGGTTCAGTTCGATAAATGTAAATTTCTATCTAAAGAAACCAATTTATTAGGTCATAAAATAACTAATCAAGGCATTATGCCCAATCCAGACAAAATTTCTGTAATTAATAAATTAAATATTCCTGTTTCCGTTAAAGAAATAAAATCTTTTCTTGGATTTACTGGTTATTATAGAAAGTTTATTAAAAATTATTCATTAATAGCAACTCCCATTACAAATTGTTTAAAAAAAGGATCAAAGATTGATATTAATAATAAGAATTATATAGAATCATTTAATAAATTTAAAAAAATTTTAGTATCACCTCCCACAGATGCCAGTAATTCAGCTATCGGTGCAGTACTTAGTCAAAGTGGTAAAACAATTTGTTTTGCAAGTAGGACATTAAATGTACATGAGCGAAATTATAGTACAATAGAAAAAGAATTACTTGCTATAGTTTGGTCAGTTAAATGTTTTAGGCCTTATTTATATGGTAGGAAATTTCTTGTCCAAACAGATCATCAACCTTTAAAATGGTTATTTTCTTTAAAAGAACCCAATTCACGTATAATAAGGTGGAAAATATTGTTGAGTGGATATGAATTTGAAATTGAGTATTTAAAGGGGAGAGAAAATAAGGTGGCTGATTTCTTAAGTCGTTTATCTTATGAAAATTCCATTCCGGTTAAACAAGATTTTGAAATAAAATCGCTTTTTGAAAATTCTGTTGAAGAAGTTAATTCAAATATTCAATTTTTAACTTCAGATTCTATTATTAATAAATATTTAACACAAATACGCATTGTAAAAAAAAATTAAAGAGTTTGAAATACTTTTCGGAAAGTATAAAATAATTTATGTTTCTCAGCAGGATTTACATAAAACAAATTATTTGAATGATTTGTTTCGGCGTTATTTGAAGCATGGAACAATTGGCGTTTATTCTGAGTTAAATGAATCTGAATATAATATTATAAAAGATAGATTAATTGAATTATTTTGTAATAAAACAGAAATGAAATTTACAAGATGTAATAAATTGGCAATTGATATTTGTAATAAGGAGGATATTTTTGAAATTATAGAACGTACCCATAATGAAAGTAATCATAGAGGAATTTCTGAAAATTTTGAGGAAATAAAATTAATTTATTTTTATCCAAATTTAAAAAAAATGATCAATAGTTGTGTTATTTGTATTGAAAATAAATATGATCGTAGACCTTTTAAAAAAAAATATTGCCATACAATGACTTCAAATGGTCCAAATGAAATTGTACATATAGACATTTTCCAGATTTGTAAAACTTACTTTTTAACTTTAATAGACAGGTTTACAAAATTAGAGGAAAGAATGGCATTGTTAGATACTCCAAAACTTTTAATAATGGATAACCAGTTTAATAATGCATTGATAAAAATGTTTTGTAGAGAACATAAGCAAATAATAAGTTTTAAAAATAATGGTAGTCCAGGCGACGAAGACAGAGAATCTAATGAATATCGAATAAAAAACAAAAAAAATTAGCTTCAATTCATAAAATTTTTGATAAAAATATGTGTACCATTAAAATTAAATTAGAGGAAAGAATTGCATTGTTAGATACTCCAAAACTTTTAATAATGGATAACCAGTTTAATAATGCATTGATAAAAATGTTTTGTAGAGAACATAAGCAAATAATAAGATTTAAAAATAATGGTAGTCCAGGCGACGAAGACAGAGAATCTAATGAATATCGAATAAAAAACTGCGGCTTTTAGCACTATAGGCAGCGTTATACATAGAAAAACTTCTCTCTACCTCAACTGAGGTAATTGGTGCATATTTAAAGGCAGCATTTTCTGATATTGAGAATTTTTCAATACGCTCCGTTTCATTTTCATTTTGGTCAGAAATTTGAGTACCAACTTTTTTTAATATATTGGTTTTTTTAAACATTTGCAAATTTTAGTTTTACAGAGTCGCACATTTATCAATAGCTTCTTTTACATCTCAAACTATTTTTATTTGATTAACTAGACTTAAATTACTTGTTTGCTAAACAAGTCCAATGAACTATTTTCGGATAAAAAAGTTAATAGCTTTTGCGGCTTTCACCATGTACGGAGCAGCATCAGTGATGAAAAGAAGTATTGCCTCCTTGTTGAACTCTGGCCCGAAAATGTCAACTGAATCTGCAAACAGTGTTGCCGTTGGGGACCCTAAAGGGTCAATTTGACCCTTTTTTAGAGCCAGGACCCCGGACCCTACTTTTTCAAAAAAGTACCATTTTTGACCCTTTTTTAAATTCGTGACCCTTTTTGATCCCTTTTCACTTTCAAACTGCAATGAAATGCATTTTTATCGTTTTTTTGTTAAAACACTTGTTAACACTTACCGATTTCCAAATGTCTTGCCTAACTGATTTATATGTATGTATATATAAGGGTATAAGTTCCTGTAAGGACAATAATGGCGACCTGGTAACCGACGTACAGAGTGTACTTAAATTATGGAGGGAGCACTTCTCCTCACTGCTAAATTGCGAGGGAGACGTCGAACCCGATACCCCAATCCCTGACGATGGAAAAGTCGTCCCACCACCTGACTATGATGAAGTGAGGATAGCTATATCCCGGCTCAAAAACAACAATGCGCCTGGAAAAGACGGACTACCCGCCGAGCTGTTCAAACACGGAGGCGAAGAGCTGGTAAAAAGCATGCATCAGCTCTTATGCAGAATATGGTCAGACGAGTGCATGCCTCCAGATTGGAATTTAAGTGTGCTCTGCCCAATCCACAAGAAAGGCGATCCCGCTAACCGCACCAACTACCGCGGAATCAGCCTTCTTAATATCGCATATAAGGTTCTTTCTAGCGTATTGTGTGAAAGACTGAAGCCCATCGTAGACAAGCTGATTGGACCTTATCAGTGTGGCTTTAGACCTGGTAAGTCTACCATCGACCAGATTTTCACGATACGCCAAATCCTGGAGAAGACCCATGATAAAAGAATCGACACACACCATCTCTTTGTCGATTTCAAAGCCGCTTTTGACAGCGCAAAAAGGAGTTGCCTGTATGCCGCCATGTCTGAATTTGACTTCCCTGCAAAGCTTATACGGCTTTGCCAAATGACGTTGAGCAATACTAACAGCTCCGTCAGAGTCGGGAAGGACCTCTCTGAGCCATTTGAAACCAAACGAGGCTTCAGACAGGGCGACTCCCTTTCGTGCGATTTCTTCAACCTGATGCTGGAGAAGATAATTCGAGCAGCAGAGCTAAACCGCAATGGTACAATCTTTTACAAGAGCGTGCAATTGCTGGCGTATGCCGATGATATTGATATCATTGGCCTTAACAACCGCGCCGTAAGCGCTGCCTTCTCTGGACTGGATAAAGAAGCGAAAAAAGTGGGTCTTGCGGTCAACGAGGACAAGACGAAGTATTTGCTGTCATCAAAGAAAGAATCGGCGCACCTGCGCCTTGGCAGCCACGTCACTGTTGATAGTTACAAATTTGAAACTGTGAGGGACTTCGTCTATTTGGGAACCAGCATTAACACCGAAAATAATATCAGTCTAGAAATCCAACGGAGAATCACTCTTGCGAACAAGTGCTACTTTGGACTGAGTAGGCAATTGAGAAGTAAAGTCCTCTCTCGAAGAACAAAGATCGCGCTCTATAAGTCTCTCATCATACCTGTCCTGATGTATGGCTCAGATTCATGGACAATGTCAAGAGAAGATGAGATGGCCCTTGGAGTATTTGAGAGAAAAGTTCTCCGGAAGATTTATGGTCCTTCCCGTGATGCCGACGGCGAGTATCGAAGGAGATTTAACGATGAGCTGTACGAGCTTTACGCAGATCTGACCATAGTCCAGCGAATTAAAGCCCAAAGGCTCCGCTGGCTGGGTCACGTCATGCGAATGGACAAAGAAGCTCCAGCCCAGAAGGTTTTCCAATCGTCACCCGAATTCGGCAGCAGAGGAAGGGGGAGGCATCGACTGAGATGGAAACAACAGGTTGAGGATGACTTGAACTCCCTTGGGGTTTCCAATTGGCGTCAGTTATCGCTAAAAAGGAATGACTGGCGTGCTTTGATAGGCGACGGCCAAAATCGCTTAGGCGGTTAAGCGCCAATAAATGAGAGGGGACCCTTTTTTGGGACCCTTTTTGAAATTTTTTCAGCGGCAACACTGTCTGCAAATAATCGAGCTATTGAGGAGTGATTTACTGCCTCTAATAAAGCTGTTTTTATCAAACATTTTTAGCTAGTAAATAGCTAGTACATAAGACTTTTAGAGTATAAATAAGCTGCATTTTATGAATAAAGAGAAGAATTGGTATTCGGCACTCAAGGGTGCCTCACCAAATTAAATAGTTTGTTTTCCTAATTTCACATCATCTCGTCATCCTGGTCACTTTGGTATACTTATTGAAGGGTCCATCTCCTCTTTTTCTCATACTTACAAATACCCTCGTGAAGGGTGGACACCTTGCCGCGGTACGAGGGCTTAAGTCGATAGCCATAGGGCTACGCTGCCCTTGTGATCATAGCGCCGCCCGGTACTACATCACGAGAGAAGCCTAGCCTATCTGCCGCGACGACAAAGATCTTCCCCCTCCCAATCCAGGGTGTTATGCGACCACGTGCCCATTGGACGTTTGCCGCTGGGAGGCAAATCGCGGCTGTAACCGAATGAAGCCTCTCTGATAGCGGGCCGCCTCGGAGAATAACTATGGCCTTACCGCGGTATGGGGCTCTGCCGCGGAGGACGACACATTCCCCTTACTCTTCCCTTGACCCTAAGCTGGCCTTACCCGACGAGGAGTCATACGAACAAGATGAACAATAATAATATAAATAATAAAAATCATTAAAACTAAAGAAACGGCAACTACGTATACTGCACAGCAGAGGAGGACAATGCTGGAGCAAGCGAGAACGCAACGTCGGAGGATAACCTCCATTTCAATATCAGCGGTGAGATAGACAGCGATGGCAACTACCGGTCGATTAGCTCTGGATAATAAGAGGGTAATCCCCAAATCAAGTACCGGTACAAACACAGTGAAGCCAACAACGGCTGATGCTAAACCTCCATTAAATGCCGGTACCGAAACCAATTCCTTAACGTCTGTGGCAGTGGTCTCACGACATGGCCCCAGAGATCCAAATAAGGGAACGACCGCGATGGCATCTACGGGTCGAAATTCCTCCCAAAAGACATCTCCCAGTCGCTCTTAGTACTTGGATGCTGAAAAAATACGCGGAAGTTTCACAGGAGACGCTATCGCCGAATGCCTGAAAGATGGTGGAGATAAGTGAAACTATGTTACCTAACTTCCAAAGCAATTATGCGCCAAAGAAGGTTAACGGAAATCCTTTCAAACGCCAGAGATCGGACGGGAATTTAAAACCTTATCCTAAGCGGCAGCAGAACACCCACGTAGTGGGTAAACTTAGTTTTGCTGAAGTGACCAAGGACAGGATCCTCATAGGCGTCATTGATCGAGGTAACGAAAGCTGGATCATCCCTAGGGACCAGTGGCGCTACGTCCGGAACGCGATCGGCAATGCCCTTCTAGACATTATGGATGAGTGTCCGGGTGCCACGGCGATGGGTTCTGATACGGGATGCAACCAGGGCCGAATCAAGGTATTCGCTTGCGAGGATGCAAAAATTGTTGCACTGTACAAGGCAGCAGCTGCAAGACTGGGTGATATCTACCAAGGGGCAAGAATCGAGGTTGTCGACTGGAAGGACATTCCGGCTCGGCCAAGGGCAAAGGCATGGATTCCTGCCATCCCTGCTGAACCTGAGAGAATTCTCAGGATACTGCGGATCATGAACCCGTCTCTCCCGACGCAGGACTGGAGTGTCAATCTGGTTGAGGACGCGGTAGGGCCTGATAGGCAGGTGGTCTTCACCTTGAATACGGAGGCAGTCGAGCCCCTTAAACGGTGCTATGGACGAGTGCACAACGGCATGGATGAGATCGTGTTCCACAATTTAAAGCAGTTTGGCTGCTTTGATCATTCGTCTTTCTAAAGGCGACGTAGATGTGGCCCTCATCCAAGAACCCTGGGTCAATAGCTCAAGGATTTGCGGTCTAATTCTAGACTTTTCTGTTGAGCAGCCGGTTATGAAACGCAACCCACGTAACAAAAAACTGGCAGCTACACAATGAAATATTAGCTAGGGACCTACCAGCTCTGCCCCCACAAGTCCCCTCATCAGTAGGGGAGTTGGAGGATCTGGTAAAGACCTTTACAACGGCGCTCTCAAATGCCCTAGAGCAGGCTTGCCCAGTGCCAAAACCCGCAAATCATGTAGGACACAATTTAATAATGCCAAGAGCCTTGGCATGGAGACTCAATGGCTCGAATATAAAGTTAAACCTAGGGCCTACAAAAAAGCTCTGAGGCAGGCGAAGAGAGTAGCGTGGAGAAATTTCTGCACTGGGGTCGAAAATGCCGACGATACAGCGAGACTTAGACGAGTGCTCTCAAAAACTCAAACAGCCGCAAGCTATTTGCGCAAACCTGACGGTTCCTGGACCAGCACGGAGGGGGAACCCTAGAGCTGCTCTTGAATACGCATTTTCCTGGGAATTTACATGAGGAACCCTTAGCACCTACAACAAACTTGGAAACTTGTAAACATATCCATCACGGAGGAAAAGGTTAGGTGGTCAGTTAAAAGTTTCGAACCGTTCAAGGCTGCCGGGCCAGATGGGATTATTCCCGCACAACTCATAAACACGTTGGAGACATCAGCCAAATGGCTGGTATTTCTCTATTTCAGTCTGCCTGGCTCTTAGCTACAGGTTGCTACAAACACCGCTTTAACAATCTGGGCATAAGCAGGTCTCTTATTGGACTACAGATCAACTACTAGAAGAATAGTTTCATCACTGGGCTCGGTTGATTTATCACGCTATGTCACAAGGGGAACGCCTCAGGGTGGTGTTCTCTCCCCGCTTCTATAGAACCTCACTGTCAACTCACTGTTGCGAGACACAAGCTGGGGGCGGGAAGGTTGTGGCATATGCAGACGATTTGGCTATTGTATATTGGACAAATTCCAACAAACCCTGTGCGACTTGATGCAAGTAGAACTGCGAGAGGTTGCCACATGATGCTCGCACTGCGGACTGAGCATCAACCCGGGAAAAGCAGAACTCCAGGCCATTCTTGGCATTTTGCCACTCGATCTAGAAGGGTACCGGGTAGCAGCAGCATCGGCTCTGCGTCTAAGGTAAACGTCCGGCTGGGGTGCAAGCACTACTGGACACGCCAGTATTTTGGGATCCTACAGCTTTCTTCCGCTGAGCACAGATCGTTGTGCGACCACAACAGCCGGATATAGCGGTTTTAAAATAAATATTCCCAGCAGGAAAGAATGGGAGAGGACGAATGGATAGGCCAACACACTATCAGACAGGATGTTTTTATTCTTAGCGACAGGAAAGCGGCCATCAAATACCTTGGCTCTTACTCGTTCAACTCTGAACTGACGCTCAGCTGTCGTCGATCTCTACAAGAGATGGCTCAACAGAACTTGGCATGGGTCCCGGGACATAGGGACATTGAGGGAAATTGTAGGGCAGACGAACTTGCGAGGCAGGGCACGACCAAGCAGGTTCTTCGGGATAAAGAGCGCTTAGGTATGCCGTTTGCCACATGCAAGCTAATGCTGAAGGAGTACACACTCCGCCAAGCCAACGAATGATGGCTGCAATCTCCAGGATGCCGGATATCCAAAGAAACCTGGCCAAAATGGGATAATAAAAAATCAAGACAAATTTATACCCTAAGGAGAAGAGAAATCTCCATATTAATAGGCGTATTAACTGGGCATTGCCTTATTGGTAGGCACGCAGAAAGGCTAGGTGTGCCCTACCTACGATGCTGTAGGAGTTGCAAAGATGACGAGGAGGAGGAAACGGTAGAGCACCTCATCTGCAACTGCCCCGCTTTAAGTGGCGCTTTTTGGGAACGCCCTTCCTGATTAACCTACGCAGGTCACGGAGCTGGACATAAAGGACCTGATGGCCTTCATCAAGTCATCTAAATGGTTCGAGGAGGAGTACCGGTGTCGGGTTAGGAGCGTCTGTTCCGGGATTCTCCTATGTGGAGAATCCCGATAATACAGGGATTTTCCATATGGCAGAGTCCTGGAACTGACTTTCCCAGTGTTGTTGGTATCACAACGGGCCTTTTAATACTGGCCTAGGTGTGCCTCTGCGGCAGCCACTTGAACCTAACCTAAACTATAATGGAGCAGATGTGGCCCCTCACTCCATACACACATTAATGGTCTGATTTTATAAAACGATAAGCGACGCGAAGAGTCACATTCACCCAAGTGAAACCGAATTCGTAGTTTATAAATCACTTCGTGACTGTCAGTGACTGTGGGTGAATATGAGTACGTTTCTTACGTTTTTTTTGTAACATATAAGAACGCGAACTGACGCGAAGAGTCATTTTAGCTGTCAAACTAAACACTTGCTTTTGGGCCACGTTTGCTGGATTCACTTTATTTATTTCTATAATTTTTTAGCAATTAAAAAAAAAATTAACAAAAAAAAAGAAAACAATTTGAGGCATGGATAATTTGATGATAATAAAGCGTATATTTGTGAAACACACCCAAAAATTACGACAGCGCTGAGTTTTTCTAGAGAGCTTAGGTTCACCTTGTTTCGAAAAATGTCCTGAGACAAAGTTGTAGATCTGAAAATTCTCTACAATAATTATCGTTTTAACACACTCTAGGTGTTCGAGGAAAATCCTGAAAAGTCTATACATGGCATATATGGTATGCGCATATAATACGTAGAGCTAATTTCACAATCGCGTTATTTCAGTACTGGAGGCTCATAGGGAAATTCAAGGTCTACAACTTTGTCTTAGGCAATTTTTAGAAAAAACTTACCGTTTTCGAGAAAAATCCAAAAAAAAACTTAAAATTTGGACTTTTCACCCCGAACAACTTTTTTTAGAACACATGGGATCGATTGGGACTTTTTAAGTAATTTTTCGGTATTTGTTTTTTTTAGGGGTCAACTGCTAACAAATTAGTTAAAAATATGGGAGATAGCTCAAAAGACGGGGTTTGGCCTCAGGATCTCGAATCCGAAAGCGCTTTTTTAATATTTTGCTTCTCTGAAGAGGTTGTTGTAAATTTATTGGGTTGTACCTAAAACGTGCGAAAAAATGCTTGCCGTGGCGCCAGCCACAGTTCAGGTAACCACCCGGACTTGGGATGGCATAGCCCGCGGTCCTACAACATCTATCACATAACACCCTTATATTACATACAACAATGTGCAACGCGGTTTGGCACTCGGTACCTGCTGAGATGCTGAAGTTTTCCAACTTCAACGAAAACGAAGCGAATAAACAGTCTCAAGTGCAAAAAAAAACACTCAAACACAAACAAACCCTCACTATAACACTCTTTTCACAAAATTTTATAATTTCTTGCTTTTTTATCATAATTCAACAATAAAAATAAGGCAAGAGCACTAAAACATTTTATTTTATTTTGTGGCTTGTTTACATTTTTGTTTGTGTTCGCTTGCGGAATTGCCAACTACCGTGAACGCAGACCTGTCAAACGCAGTGATAACGTAACTGGATGAACGCGAAAACTTACGTGCTTATAAATTACGAACTAGAGGGTGATGGTGAACGTGAGTGAGCGCGTCGCGTCTAGTCACCGTGTTTATAAAATCAGGACATTAGTCGGCAGAAAGAGGACTTAAAATCTCACTGGAAAAAAACGAAAGGTGCGCATGAAAAGCTAGTGTGCTCAAATAAGTTAAACGCCGACGATATAGATTTCGTCAAAAATAAGTACAAAAGTACATATTCAGTCTATTTACGCTGCATATCGATCACCTGAACGTGGGCATGGTATCCGCCTGCCTCCATGCGATTCTGAACTTTTGAAAGGCGATTATCTGTGTTGTTGTTGTAACGAAGTGTAGCCCTGCCTAAATGTCAGACAGGGTCACCCCGAGTGTATTATTCTTGGCTGGGTCGATATAAGAAAACGGCCCTGGTCGTTTCGGCAGGGTGGGTACAGCACAAGCAATACAAGAAACTAGCCGGGGAGGCGAGGGATATAGTTGAGAAAAGTCGGTGCAGTGCAATAGAGCCCGTGGAAATAGCGCCCGCGGGCATTATTTCCTTAAACAAATCGCGCGATTTTTAATTCCAAATTTTCAATTTATGTTATAAAGTTAATTATATCACATGCATTTAAAATGAAAATTTGGAATAAAAAATCGACCGATTTGAATATGTACTTTTGTACTTATTTTTGACGAAAGCTATATAGTCGGCGTCTAACTTATTTGAGCACACTAGCTTATCATACGCACCTTTCGTTTTTTCCAGTGAGATTTTAAGTTCTCTTTTTGCCGACTTATGTCCTGATTTTCTAAATCACGGTGACTAGACGCGACGCGATAACTCACGTTCACCATCACCCTCTAGTTCGTAATTTATAAGCACGTAAGTTTTCGGGTTCATCAAGTTACGTTATCACGGCGCAGTCACTGCGTTTGACAGATCTGCGTTCACGGTAGTTGGCAATTCCGCAAGCGAACACAAACAAAAATGTAAACAAGCCACAAAATAAAATAAAATGTTTTAGTGCTCTTGCCTTATTTTTATTGCAAGAAATTATAAAATTTTGTGAAAAGAGTGTAATAGTGAGGGTTTTTGTGTTTGAGTGTTTTTTTTTTACATTTGTGACTGTTTATTCGTTTCGTTTTCGTGATCCAGAGGCCAAACCCCGCCTTTTGAGCTATCTGCCATAATTTTAACTAATTTGTTAGCAGTTGACCCCTAAAGAAAACAAATACCGAAAAATTACTTAAAAAGTCCCAATCGATCCCATGTGTTCTAAAAAAAAGTTGTTCGGGGTCAAAAGTCCAAATTTTAAGTTTTTTTGGATTTTTCTCTAAAACGGTAAGTTTTTTCTAAAAATTGCCTAAGACAAAGTTGTAGACAAAGTTGTAGACTATGGGTCTCCAGTAATGAAATAACGCGATTGTGAAATTAGCTTTACATATTATATGCGCATAGCATATATGCCATGTATAGACTTTTTAGGATTTTCCGATTATTTTTGTAGAGAATTTTCAGACCTACAACTTTGTCTCTGGACATTTTTCGAAACAAGGTGGGCCTAAGCTCTCTAGAAAAATTCAGCTTTGTCGTAATTTTGGTGTGTTTCCATGCCTCAAATTGTTTTCTTTTTCTTTGTTAATTTTTTTTTAAATTGCTAAAAAATCATAGAAATAAATAAAGTGAATCCAGCAAACGCGGCCCAAAAGCAAGTGTTTAGTTTGACAGCTAAAATGACTCTTCGCGTCAGTTCGCGTTCTTATATGTTACAAAAAAAACGTAAGAAACTTACTCATATTCACCCACAGTCACTGACAGTCACGAAGTGATTTATAAACTACGAATTGGGTTTCACTTGGGTGAATGTGACTCTTCGCGTCGCTTATCGTTTTATAAAATCAGGCTATTAATGTGTGTTTGGAGTGAGGGGCCACATCTGCTCCATTATAGTTTAGGTTAGGTTCAAGTGGCTGCCGCAGAGGCACACCTAGGCCAGTATTAAAAGGCCCGTTGTGATACCAACAACACTGGGAAAGTCAGTTCCAGGATTCTTCGATATGGAAAATCCCTGTATTATCGGGATTCTCCACATAGCAGAATCCCGGGACTGACGCTCCTAAACAGACACCGTTACTCCTCCTCGAACCATTTAGATGACTTGATGAAGGCCATCAGGTCCTTTATGTCCAGCTCCGTGACCTGAGTAGGTTAACCAGGAAGGGCGTTCCCAAAAAGCGCTTTCTCGCGCCACTTAAAGCGGGGCAGTTGCAGATGAGGTGCTCTACCGTTTCCTCCTCCTCGTCATCTTTGCAACTCCTACAGCATCGTCGGTAGGGCACACCTAGCCTTTCTGCGTGCCTACCAATAATGCAATGCCCAGTTAATACGCCTATTAATATGGAGATTTCTCTTCTCCTTAGGGTATAAATTTGTCTTGATCTTTTATGATCCCATTTCGGCCAGGTTTCTTTGGATATCCGGCATCCTGGAAATTGCAGCCATCATTCGTTGGCTTGGCGGAGTGTGTACTCCTTCAGCATTAGCTTGCATGTGGCAAACGGCATACCTAAGCGCTCTTTATCCCGAAGAACCTGCTTGGTCGTGCCCTGTCTCGCAAGTTCGTCTGCCCTACAATTTCCCTCAATGTCCCTATGTCCCGGGACCCATGCCAAGTTCTGTTGGGCCATCTCTTGTAGAGATCGGCGACAGCTGAGCGTCAGTTCAGAGTTGAACGAGTAAGAGCCAAGGTATTTGATGGCCGCTTGCCTGTTGGCCTATCCATTCGTCCTCTCCCATTCTTTCCTGCTGGGAATATTAATTTTAAAACCGCTATATCCGACTGTTGTGGTCGCACAACGATCTGTGCTCAGCGGAAGAAAGCTATAGGATCCCAAAATACTGGCGTGTCCAGTAGTGCTTGCACCCCAGCCGGACGTTTACCTTAGACGCAGAGCCGATGCTGCTGCTACCCGGTACCCTTCTAGATCGAGTGGCAAAATGCCAAGAATGGCCTGGAGTTCTGTTTTTCCCGGGTTGATGCTCAGTCCGCAGTGCGAGCACCATAAGGCAACCTCTCGCAGTTCTACTTGCATCAAGTCGCACAGGGTTTGTTGGAATTTGTCCAATATACAATAGCCAAATCGTCTGCATATGCCACAACCTTCCCGCCCCCCAGCTTGTGTCTCGCAGCAGCGAGTTGACAGTGAGGTTCTATAGAGAGGGGAGAGAACACCACCCTGAGGCGTTCCCCTTGTGACATACCGTGATAAATCAACCGAGCCCAGTGATGAAACTATTCTTCTACCCAGGAATTTCTCCACGATATTCTCTTCGCCTGCCTCAGAGCTTTTTTGTAGGCCCTAGGTTTAACTTTATATTCGAGCCATTGAGTCTCCGTGCCAAGGCTCTTGGCATTATTAAATTGCGTCCTACATGATTTGCGGAGCGAGTCCAGGTCGTCGGACCACCAATGCGGCCTATGTTTACCGCGTGGTTTTGGCACTGGGCAAGCCTGCTCTAGGGCATTTGAGAGCGCCGTTGTAAAGGTCTTTACCAGATCCAGGCGACTTGTGTGTGTAGCTGGTAGGTCCCTAGCTAATATTTCATTGTGTAGCTGCCAGTTAGTGTTGCGTTTCATAACCGGCTGCTCAACAGAAAAGTCTAGAATTAGACCGAAAATCCTTGAGCTATTGACACAGTGTTCTTGGATGAGGGCCACATCTAAGTCGCATTTAGAAAGACAAATGATCAAAGCAGCCAAGACTGCTTTAAATTGTGGAAGACGATCTCATCCATGCCGTAGTGCACTCGTCCATTGCATCGTTTAAGGGGCTCGAGTGCCTCCGTATTCAAGGTGAAGACCACCCGCCTATCAGGCCCTACCTCGTCCTCAACCAGTTCACAATCCAGTCCTGCGTTTGGAGAGACGGGTTGTTGTTGTTGTTGTTGTAGCGAGGTGTAGCCCTGCCTAAATGTCAGACAGGGTCACCCCGAGTGTATTGCTCTTGGCCGGGTCGATATACGAAAACGGCCCGGGTCGTTTCGGCACGATGGGTACAGGACAAGTACTGGTACCGTTCTCGTAGAACCGGCAATACAAGAAACTAGCCGCGTAGGCTATGTAGGTCATTTAGCGTTACCCAGGGTGCACCAACTGGGAGGCGACCTACTTTTACACCCCTACGGGTTCATGATCCGCAGTATCCTGAGAATACTCTCAGGTTCAGCAGGGATGGCAGGAATCCATGCCCTTGCCCTTGGCCGAGCCGGAATGTACTTCCAGTCGACAACCTCGATTCTTGCCCCTTGGTAGATATCACCCAGCCTTGCAGCTGCTGCCTTGTACAGTAAAACAGATAACGTAACTGGATGAACGCGAAAACTTACGTGCTTATAAATTACGAACTAGAGGGTGATGGTGAACGTGAGTGAGCGCGTCGCGTCTAGTCACCGTGTTTATAAAATCAGGACATTAGTCGGCAGAAAGAGGACTTAAAATCTCACTGGAAAAAAACGAAAGGTGCGCATGAAAAGCTAGTGTGCTCAAATAAGTTAGATGCCGACGATATAGATTTCGTCAAAAATAAGTACAAAAGTACATATTCAGTCTATTTACGCTGCATATCGATCACCTGAACGTGGGCATGGTATCCGCCTGCCTCCATGCGATACTGAACTTTTGAAAGGCGATTATCTGTGTTGTTGTTGTAACGAAGTCTAGCCCTGCCTAAATGTCAGACAGGGTCACCCCGAGTGTATTATTCTTGGCTGGGTCGATATAAGAAAACGGCCCTGGTCGTTTCGGCAGGGTGGGTACAGCACAAGCAATACAAGAAACTAGCCGTGTAGGCCATGTAGATCATTTAGCGTAACCCAGGGTGCACCAAAGGGGAGGCGACCTACTCTTATACCCTGCGATTATCTGTCATGGCCAACGTTTACAGATATGTTCACGGCCATATATATTTTGAACAAACGCCCTGACAAAAGGGGAGGCGAGGGATATAGTTGAGAAAAGTCGGTGCAGTGCAATAGAGCCCGTGGAAATAGCGCCCGCGGGCATTATTTCCTTAAAAAAATCGCGCGATTTTTAATTCCAAATTTTCAATTTATGTTATAAAGTTAATTATATCACATGCATTTAAAATGAAAATTTGGAATAAAAAATCGACCGATTTGAATATGTACTTTTGTACTTATTTTTGACGAAAGCTATATAGTCGGCGTCTAACTTATTTGAGCACACTAGCTTATCATACGCACCTTTCGTTTTTTCCAGTGAGATTTTAAGTTCTCTTTTTGCCGACTTATGTCCTGATTTTCTAAATCACGGTGACTAGACGCGACGCGATAACTCACGTTCACCATCACCCTCTAGTTCGTAATTTATAAGCACGTAAGTTTTCGGGTTCATCAAGTTACGTTATCACGGCGCAGTCACTGCGTTTGACAGATCTGCGTTCACGGTAGTTGGCAATTCCGCAAGCGAACACAAACAAAAATGTAAACAAGCCACAAAATAAAATAAAATGTTTTAGTGCTCTTGCCTTATTTTTATTGCAAGAAATTATAAAATTTTGTGAAAAGAGTGTAATAGTGAGGGTTTTTGTGTTTGAGTGTTTTTTTTTTACATTTGTGACTGTTTATTCGTTTCGTTTTCGTGATCCTGAGGCCAAACCCCGCCTTTTGAGCTATCTGCCATAATTTTAACTAATTTGTTAGCAGTTGACCCCTAAAGAAAACAAATACCGAAAAATTACTTAAAAAGTCCCAATCGATCCCATGTGTTCTAAAAAAAAGTTGTTCGGGGTCAAAAGTCCAAATTTTAAGTTTTTTTGGATTTTTCTCGAAAACGGTAAGTTTTTTTCTAAAAATTGCCTAAGACAAAGTTGTAGACAAAGTTGTAGACTATGGGTCTCCAGTAATGAAATAACGCGATTGTGAAATTAGCTTTACATATTATATGCGCATAGCATATATGCCATGTATAGACTTTTTAGGATTTTCCGATTATTTTTGTAGAGAATTTTCAGACCTACAACTTTGTCTCTGGACATTTTTCGAAACAAGGTGGGCCTAAGCTCTCTAGAAAAATTCAGCTTTGTCATAATTTTGGTGTGTTTCCATGCCTCAAATTGTTTTCTTTTTCTTTGTTAATTTTTTTTTAAATTGCTAAAAAATCATAGAAATAAATAAAGTGAATCCAGCAAACGCGGCCCAAAAGCAAGTGTTTAGTTTGACAGCTAAAATGACTCTTCGCGTCAGTTCGCGTTCTTATATGTTGCAAAAAAAACGTAAGAAACTTACTCATATTCACCCACAGTCACTGACAGTCACGAAGTGATTTATAAACTACGAATTGGGTTTCACTTGGGTGAATGTGACTCTTCGCGTCGCCTATCGTTTTATAAAATCAGGCCATTAATGTGTGTTTGGAGTGAGGGGCCACATCTGCTCCATTATAGTTTAGGTTAGGTTCAAGTGGCTGCCGCAGAGGCACACCTAGGCCAGTATTAAAAGGCCCGTTGTGATACCAACAACACTGGGAAAGTCAGTTCCAGGACTCTTCGATATGGAAAATCCCTGTATTATCGGGATTCTCCACATAGCAGAATCCCGGGACTGACGCTCCTAAACAGACACCGTTACTCCTCCTCGAACCATTTAGATGACTTGATGAAGGCCATCAGGTCCTTTATGTCCAGCTCCGTGACCTGCGTAGGTTAACCAGGAAGGGCGTTCCCAAAAAGCGCTTTCTCGCGCCACTTAAAGCGGGGCAGTTGCAGATGAGGTGCTCTACCGTTTCCTCCTCCTCGTCATCTTTGCAACTCCTACAGCATCGTCGGTAGGGCACACCTAGCCTTTCTGCGTGCCTACCAATAATGCAATGCCCAGTTAATACGCCTATTAATATGGAGATTTCTCTTCTCCTTAGGGTATAAATTTGTCTTGATCTTTTATGATCCCATTTCGGCCAGGTTTCTTTGGATATCCGGCATCCTGGAGATTGCAGCCATCATTCGTTGGCTTGGCGGAGTGTGTACTCCTTCAGCATTAACTTGCATGTGGCAAACGGCATACCTAAGCGCTCTTTATCCCGAAGAACCTGCTTGGTCGTGCCCTGTCTCGCAAGTTCGTCTGCCCTACAATTTCCCTCAATGTCCCTATGTCCCGGGACCCATGCCAAGTTCTGTTGGGCCATCTCTTGTAGAGATCGGCGACAGCTGAGCGTCAGTTCAGAGTTGAACGAGTAAGAGCCAAGGTATTTGATGGCCGCTTGCCTGTTGGCCTATCCATTCGTCCTCTCCCATTCTTTCCTGCTGGGAATATTAATTTTAAAACCGCTATATCCGACTGTTGTGGTCGCACAACGATCTGTGCTCAGCGGAAGAAAGCTGTAGGATCCCAAAATACTGGCGTGTCCAGTAGTGCTTACACCCCAGCCGGACGTTTACCTTAGACGCAGAGCCGATGCTGCTGCTACCCGGTACCCTTCTAGATCGAGTGGCAAAATGCCAAGAATGGCCTGGAGTTCTGTTTTTCCCGGGTTGATGCTCAGTCCGCAGTGCGAGCACCATAAGGCAACCTCTCGCAGTTCTACTTGCATCAAGTCGCACAGGGTTTGTTGGAATTTGTCCAATATACAATAGCCAAATCGTCTGCATATGCCACAACCTTCCCGCCCCCAGCTTGTGTCTCGCAGCAGCGAGTTGACAGTGAGGTTCTATAGAGAGGGGAGAGAACACCACCCTGAGGCGTTCCCCTTGTGACATACCGTGATAAATCAACCGAGCCCAGTGATGAAACTATTCTTCTACCCAGGAATTTCTCCACGATATTCTCTTCGCCTGCCTCAGAGCTTTTTTGTAGGCCCTAGGTTTAACTTTATATTCGAGCCATTGAGTCTCCGTGCCAAGGCTCTTGGCATTATTAAATTGCGTCCTACATGATTTGCGGAGCGAGTCCAGGTCGTCGGACCACCAATGCGGCCTATGTTTACCGCGTGGTTTTGGCACTGGGCAAGCCTGCTCTAGGGCATTTGAGAGCGCCGTTGTAAAGGTCTTTGCCAGATCCAGGCGACTTGTGGGGGCAGAGCTGGTAGGTCCCTAGCTAATATTTCATTGTGTAGCTGCCAGTTAGTGTTGCGTTTCATAACCGGCTGCTCAACAGAAAAGTCTAGAATTAGACCGAAAATCCTTGAGCTATTGACACAGTGTTCTTGGATGAGGGCCACATCTAAGTCGCCTTTAGAAAGACAAATGATCAAAGCAGCCAAGACTGCTTTAAATTGTGGAAGACGATCTCATCCATGCAGTAGTGCACTCGTCCATTGCATCGTTTAAGGGGCTCGAGTGCCTCCGTATTCAAGGTGAAGACCACCCGCCTATCAGGCCCTACCTCGTCCTCAACCAGTTCACACTCCAGTCCTGCGTTTGGAGAGACGGGTTGTTGTTGTTGTTGTTGTAGCGAGGTGTAGCCCTGCCTAAATGTCAGACAGGGTCACCCCGAGTGTATTGCTCTTGGCCGGGTCGATATACGAAAACGGCCCGGGTCGTTTCGGCACGATGGGTACAGGACAAGTACTGGTACCGTTCTCGTAGAACCGGCAATACAAGAAACTAGCCGCGTAGGCTATGTAGGTCATTTAGCCTTACTCAGGGTGCACCAACTGGGAGGCGACCTACTTTTACACCCCTACGGGTTCATGATCCGCAGTATCCTGAGAATACTCTCAGGTTCAGCAGGGATGACAGGAATCCATGCCCTTGCCCTTGGCCGAGCCGGAATGTACTTCCAGTCGAAAACCTCGATTCTTGCCCCTTGGTAGATATCACCCAGCCTTGCAGCTGCTGCCTTGTATAGTAAAACAGATTTTGCATCCTCGCAAGCGAATACCTTGATTCGGCCCTGGTTGCATCCCGTATCAGAACCCATCGCCGTGGCACCCGGACACTCATTCATAATGTCTAGAAGGGCATTGCCGATCGCGTTCCGGACGTAGCGCCACTGGTCCCTAGGGATGGCCCAGCTTTCGTTACCTCGATCAATGACGCCTATGAGGATCCTGTCCTTGGTCACTTCAGCAAAGCTAAGTTTACCCACTACGTGGGTGTTCTGCTGCCGCTCTGGCTTTTGAAAGGATTTCCGTTAACCTTCTTGGCGCATAATTGCTTTGGAAGTTCGGTAACATAGTTTCAGTTATCTCCACCGTCTTTCTGGCATTCGGCGATAGCGTCTCCTGTGAAACTCCCGTGTATTTCTTCAGGATCCTTGCAGCCGCTCTTTTGTCCTAGTACTCAGAGCGACTGGGAGATGTCTTTTGGGAGGAATTTCGACCCGTAGTTGCCATCGCGGTCGTTCCCTTGTTTGGATCTCTGGGGCCATGTCATGAGACCACCGCCACAGACGTTAAGGAATTGGTTTCGGTACCGGCACTTAATGGAGGTTTAGCATCAGCCGTTGTTGGCTTCACTGTGTTTGTACCGGTACTTGATTTGGGGATTACCCCCTTATTATCCAGAGCTAATCGACCCGTAGTTGTCATCGCTGTCTATCTCACCGCTGATATTGAAATGGAGGTTATCCTCCGACGTTGCGTTCTCGCTTGCTCCAGCATTGTCCTCCTCTGCTGTGCAGTATACGTAGTTGCCGTTTCTTTACTTCTAATGTTTTTTATTATTTTTATTATTATTGTTCATCTTGTTCGTACGACTCCTCGTCGGGCAAGGCCAGCTTAAGGTTAAGGGAAGAGTAAGGGGAATGTGTCGTCCTCCGGGGCAGAGCGACATACCGCGGTAAGGCCATAGTTATTCTCCGTGGCGGCCCGCTATCAGAGAGGCTAAATTCGGTTACAGCCACGATTTGCCTCCCAGCGGCAAACGTCCAATCGGCACGTGGTCGCATAACACCCTGGATTGGGAGGGGGAAGGGCTTTGTCGTCGCGGCAGAGAGGCTAGGCTATGATCACAAGGGCAGCGTAGCCCTATGGCTATCGACTTAAGCCCTCGTACCGCGGCAAGGTGTCCACCCTTCACGAGGGTATTTGTAAGTATGAGAAAAAGAGGAGATGGATCCTTCAATAAGTATGCCAAAGTGAGCAGGATGACGAGATGATGTGAAATTAGGAAAACAAACTATTTAATTTGGTGAGGTACCCTTGAGTGTCGAATACCAATTCTTCTCTTCTTATGTACTAGCTATTTACTTATCAGAGCTGCTAGCAAGACAGTCACATACGTACATGCATGTACCAAGCGTGGAGCTATCAAAAATGCAATCGCTCATATCCACAAATATGTGGCTAGCGTATGCAAACTGAAATCACTCCATAGCTTGTGCTGCTCTTTACTTAGAGTGAGAAACTGAATGTAATTAGAAATACGTTGACGCTGCAGAATGTTTACATTCCATACATTAAAAGTTGGCGTGTGACATGCTCTGATATACTACACCTCCTTTCCAAAAAAAATCGTGAATACATATGAACGATTTTATAGCTGTGATGTAGCTGTGATGTATCTAAGTGGTTTACATTTCTACAATTAATTTGTGAGTCTTTTATTTGATACTTTTCAAATTTTTATTGTTTGCCATTTGTTTACAAATGCCGGTTACAAAGCCGGTTCCAAACGGTTTTAGTGAGAACATAGGTATTTTCTTTCACAAACAGGTACCCTAAAAAATTTGCATGGAAGATCGTAGAGCAAGGTTACAAAAAAAAACGGTTTGACCTCAATACAAAAATTCTGAAATATAGTTGAGAAGAGCTCAGAAATCACCATATCGAGCGGTTTGCGCTAAAAAGACGTATGAGCCAAAAAGTAGATTGTTCAGTAGACGGTTTTTTTTAAATTTATTTCCATCCAGTTTATATATTGTCATGAAATTTGGTAAGTAGCTCTATTTAGCTCCTTTATATATAATGCAATAAATATTTTTTTAATATTCGTAATATAAGGGCACTTTTTGGCTCATACGCCTTTTTTGCCTGTACAGAATTAAGCCACTGTCTGAAAATTTGGCTGTTACGCCAACATTTTTTTTTCAACAAATGGTAAGTAATGAGGTCTATAATTTTAGAGCTCTAACCATATCACACGCAATCTATAAACGAAAGGTAAGTGACGTATATTGGAAAAATGATTGGTTGCATCAATGACAGTTTGTTGGTATTCGACATTTATTACATTGGACTAACATGAAAGTAAAAGCTGAGTGCCACCAGACACGTGCCCAACATTTTACACTCATACCACCATCGCACTAACTCATTTCCAGTTCTGAGTTCTAACATACGTACTTACTTTCGTTATTATTGTACTTATACTTAATTAAAATATTAAAAGATTAAATGTGCATGTAAAAATAACTTGAAATAGCTGTTGCACTACTCAGAATTTACTCATTTCACATTCCCAAACCATTCACATGCAATCCAATCACTTTCAACATTCCAACCAACGTCTAAGCCAGCATTTGTAATTTACGCAAAATATCAATGGCAGTCATCAGTCGTTGGCAGTAAAAACTTAGCAAAGTATGAGTATGAAAAACTAACACATACATATTCTGTTCTATTCTTTTGATATTTCCAATTATGCACGTTTAAATTAAGTCTTTTGAGTTAAATTCAATTTTTTTCTTAAAACAAGGTTTTTAATGGATGTGTAGAAATTAATGTAAATATATTTTTATATTTTTTAACAAAACTTAAATTTATCTTTATTTCAGGAATTTCAATTCAGAACTTGCAAAAAAAAAATTTTTTTTTTTTTTTTGACAACAAAGTAAAATGTATATTTTAAAAAAAATTAATACAAAATTATTCAAGTGTAAAATAACACAGTAGGTACGCCACAGTACCCCCTTCCTAGTGACAACGAAATATAATTAAATGTATTTAATCTAATTTAAAAGTAACGTGACGACGAAGATTTTTCTCAATATTTTCTTGGTTATCCAAAAGAAAGGCCGGCTTCAAACGATCTATCGAAATAACTTTGCTACCTCCATTAACTTGAATCTTAAAAATTTTGTTTGTTCTTGAGAGCACTTTGAATGGTCCATCATACGGTTGCTGTAAAGGTTTTCTTACTGAGTCACATCTAATAAATACAACGGGTGAATCTGTCTATACATGTAAGGATGTATCTATATTGTTTACATAATGGCAGTGGACCAACAATATCAATGCTAACATATTTAAAACGTTCAGTTGGGGGTGCGAAATTACCAACAGGACTTTTTACGTGGCGAGTAATTTTAGATTTTTGGCAGGTAACGCATGATTTAGACCATTTACTGACATCTTTTGAAATTGATGGCCAAACAAAACGATTTCCAAGTAATTTTATTGACGCTCGCACTCCGGGATGTGAATATGCATGAATAACTTCAAAGAGAGGAACATTGGAGTAATAAATGGATATATATTTTTCGTAGAAACGTCACAAAAAATTTCAACATTTACTTCCGGTATTTTCATCTTTTTCAAATTAAGGTTAGGTTAGGTTGAAGTGGCTGCCGCAGAGGCACACTTAGGCCAGTTTTTTGCCGCTTAAAGCCGGACAGTTGCAGATGAGGTGTTCCACTGTTTCCTCCTCCTCATCATCTTTGCAACTCCTACAGCATCGTCGGTAGGGCACACTTAGCCTTTCTACATGCCTACCAATGAGGCAGTGACCGGTTAATACCCCTATCAATATGCATATTTCCCTCCTAGTTAGGGCATAAATACGTCTAGACCTTTTAAGATCCCATTTTGGCCAGGTTTGTTTCGATATCCGACACCCTGTGGATTGCAGCCATCTTTCGTTGGCTTGACGGAGTGTGTGCTCCTTCAGCATTAGTTTGCATGTGGCAAACGGCATACCTAAGCGCTCTTTATCCTGAAGAACCTGCTTGGTCGTGCCCTGCCTGGCAAGCTCGTCTGCCTTACAGTTTCCCTCAATGTCCCTATGTCCCGGGACCCATATGAGCTTTACGCGGTTCTGTTGGGCCATCTCCTGAAGAGATCGACGACAGCTGAGCGTCAGTTCTGAGTTGAACGTGTATGAGCCAAGGGATTTGATGGCCGCTTGGCTATCGCTGAAAATAGCGATATCTTCTCCGATAACACGTTTGCTTAACCAGGCCGCGGCGTCTAGGATTGCCGAGACTTCCGCCTGGAAGACGCTACAATGATCAGGTAGTCTGAAGGAGAGCTCAAGGTCAAAATCCCTTGAATAAACCCCTCCTCCAACTCTGCCGTCCAACTTCGAGCCGTCGGTGTATATGGAAGTGCCACTATTTGTTTCGGGACACCAATCCGTCCTCTCCCAGTCTTCTCTGCTGGGAATGTTTATTTTGAAACAGCTATCACCGACTGTAGTGGTCGCACAACGATCTGTGCTTAGAGGGAGAAAGCTGTAAGATTCCAGAATACTGGAGTGTCCAATAGTACCCGCCCCCCAACTGGAGGTTTCTCTTAGGCGCAGAGCTGATGCCGCTGCTGACCGAAACCCTTCCAGATCAAGTGGCAAAATGCCCAGAATGACCTGGAGGGCTTCGTTGGGCGTTGTCCTTAGCGCACCGCTTATACAGATCATATTGGATCTATGGAATTTCCGCAACAGATTCAGGTATGTTGCCTTGCTCAGCGCAGGCCACCATACGACGACTCCATATAGTATGATTGGACGAATGATGGCCGTGTAGATCCAACTGCATACTCTGGGGCTGAGCACCCATTTTTTGCCAATGGCTCTTTTGCACGTGTAAAGAGCGATGCAAGCTTTCTTCTGGCGCTGAAGAACATTCTCCTTCCAATTCAGTTTCCTGTCCAGAACTATGCCTAGAAACTTGGCCTTATCCGACAAGCCCAGGCGCGTGCCATCTAGTTCTGGTAGGCTTAGTGGCGGTATTTTGTACCGGTTGGTGAAGAGGACAAGTTCCACTTTCCCCGGGTTGATACTAAGTCCGCAGCGAGAGGACCACGTCGAAACTTCTCGCAGTGCTACTTGCATCAGGTCACACAGAGTTTGTGGGAACTTGCCTCTGAATGCAATAGCTAAATCGTCTGCGTATGCCACTATCTTCCGGCCCCCCCAACTTGTGTCACGTAGCAACGAGTTGACTGTGAGGTTCCATAAAAGCGGGGAAAGAGCACCACCCTGGGGGGTTCCCCTTATGACATAGCGTGATAACTCAACCGTACCAAGTGAAGAAGCTATTTTCCTTCCCCTTAAAAGTTGGTCAATTAAACCAGTTAGAGGTCTATCTACGCCCAGATTAGTTAGAGCGGAGTTGATAGCCTCCGGGCTTATATTGTTGAAAGCCCCCTCAATGTCTAGGAAGGCCACGAGACAGTAGTCCTTTTCACACAGCGATTTCTCAATGACCGATACTAGGCTGTGCAGAGCGGTTTCTGTTGATTTACCCTTGGTGTATGCATGCTGATAGCTAGAAATAAGGTTGCTATCAATAGTCGTTGAGAGGTAGTCGCTTAGTATCCTCTCAAAGGTTTTGAGTACAAAGGACGAGAGACTGATCGGTCTGTAGTCTTTTGGCTCGTAGTGGGATGCCTTCCCAGCCTTAGGGATAAACACTACCGTGGCGCTTCTCCAGGAGCCCGGAATGTGGTTGAGAGCCAGGCAGGCTGTGAAGAGAAATACCAGCCATTTAGCTTATGTCTCCAACCTGTTTATAAGTTGCGCGGGGATAATCCCGTCCGGCCCGGCAGCCTTATACGGTTCAAAGCTCTTAACTGCCCACCTTACCCTTTCCTCAGTGATGGGTATTTTTACTGCCAGGTTTGTTGCAGGTACTAGTAGTGCGTCATGCAGATTCCCCGGAAAATGTGTATTCAAGAGCAGCTCAAGGGTTTCCTCTTCCGTGCTGGTCCAGGATCCGTCAGTTTTTCGCAAATAGCTGATGGCTGTTTGATTTTTCGAGAGGACTCGTCTAAGTCTCGCTGCATCGTCGACCTTTTCGACGCCAGTGCAGAAATTTCTCCACGAAGTTCTCTTCGCCTGTCTCAGAGCTTTTTTGTAGGCCCTAAGTTTAGCTTTATATTCGTGCCAATGAGGCTCAGAGCCGAGGCTCTTGGCCTTGTTAAATTGTTTCCGACATGATTTGCGGAACGAGTCCAAATCGTAGGACCACCAATGTGGCCTGTGTTTACCGCGTGGTTTTGGCACTGGACAAGCCTGTCCTAGAGCATTTGAGAGCGCCGATGTAAATGTAGTAACAAGATCCTCCAGCTCCTCTACTGATGAGGGGGTTTGTGAGGGCAGTACTGGGAGGTCTCTGCCTAATATTTCATTGTGTAACTGCCAATTTGTGTTACGTGGATGGCGCTTCATGATTGGTTGTTCTACAATAAAGTCTAAAACCATTTCTATGTAACGGTGGTCGGAGCATGATTGTTCTTCCAGAACCCGCCATTTTCTGACCCACCCATAAGCGCCTTCACTACAGATAGTGAGGTCTATGACCTCCCTACGGGTCTTAGTGATAAAAGTAGGCTCATTACCCACGTTGCAAATTACCAGGTTGGTTGTTAAGAGGTAATCAAACAGAGACTCGCCCCTGGCATTGATATCGGAACTCCCGCATTGGACATGGTGAGCATTAGCGTCCGCTCCAATAATAAGATTACCCGTGCAGAAATTTGACACCAGGTCTTTCACCTCCGTTTGGATTAAGGTTAAAATGTGCTGAAATTAAAAAACTGTGCTGTTCCGAATCTGATTTTTGAGCAAGAGCTAATGCTTTGTAATCTAGCGGTGATGGTATTGCTATTGCGTCAATTCTAGACAGAGCGTCAGCTACAATATTCTCTTTTCCAGAGACATGACGTATATCAACTGTATGTTGACCGATGTAATCTAGATGCCTCAACTGTCTCGGTGATGCTTTTTCTGGCTTTTGTAAAAACGAGTATATAAGGGGCTTATGGTCTGTATAAATAGAAAATTCTGGACCCTCTAAAAAATATTGAAAATGTTTTAAGGCTGAGTAAGCTGCTAAAATTCGCGATCATAAGCGCTATATTTTTTTTGCGCTGTACTTAATTTTTTAGAGTAAAAAGCAATTGGCTTCCAATTACCATTAATTTGCTGTTGTAAAACACCCATTCCAGTATCAGAGGCGTCAACCCACGGAGATGTTGGTGCATTAAGTGATGGATATGCTAAAAGTGTTTCATCAGCTAATTGCTTTTTGCAAGTATTAAAGGCTTCAATAAGTTCCGGGGTCCATTTAATTGTTTTGTTGTCACCCTTTTTATTTCCACTGTATAGGGCATGCAACTTTGATTGATGCTGTGCGGCTTTGGGAATGAAACGACGATAAAAGTTTAGCATACCCAAAAACGTCGCAGATCCTTAACTGTTTCAGGAAGTTTGTAATTTTGGATAGTATCAACTCGAGAGGGTGAGGGTTTTAAACCATTAACAGTAACTAAATATCCAAGAAATTGACCTTCGGGTACAGCAAAAATGGACTTCGACATATTAATAATAATTCCAAATTCTCTAAATCGTTCAAATAAACATCGAATATGCCTGACATGATCGTCCAAATTCTTAGATGCAATTAGAATGTCATCTATATATGTATAACAGAAATCCAGTCCACGAATAACTTGGTTGATGAAACGTTGAAACGTTTGTGCAGAATTGCACAAACCAAACGTCATACGTGGAAACTCAAACAACCCAATTGGCGTAATTATTGCAGTCTTTTCAATATCGGAATTCTCTACCGGAATTTGATAATAAGCTTTAACCAAATCAACCTTGCTGAAAACTTTCGCCCCATTTAGAAGAAACCCAAAGTCATGTATATGCGGTACTGGGTAACGATCCGGGATTGTCACAGAATTTAATCGTCGATAATCCCCACAAAGGCGCCATTCTCCATTAGGTTTCGGTACAATGTGCAACGGACTGGCCCAACAGCTTTTTGATGGCCTACATATTCCCTGCTTTAACATAATATCAAATTCACGCTTCACAAGTTGTAGTTTCTCAGGAGACAGCCTACGAGCCTTGGAACATATTGGCGGACCAGTTGTTTGTATGTAATGGGTTACAGAATGCTTAATTGGTGTATTTTTATTATACGAGGTAGTGAGATCCTTAAATTCTGCGAGCAAGGGATAAATATCTGAATTTTCAGATATTGATTTAACTGAAGGTGGTGATAACCCAACATGTAAAGTCGCGTTACTAATAGATTTTGAGACATTATCAATTAAACGATTGTTTTTAACATCAATTATTAATCCGTAATGGCTAAGAAAGTCGGCACCGATTATAGGCTTCTTAACATCAGCTTTATATTATATCCACCGAAAAGTTCTTTTAAGGCCTAAACTTAAATTTAATGTTTTTTGTCCAAATGTTTTTATTGGATATTGGTTTGCAGCAAATAACTGAAGAGGTGCTGGTCCATGCAACCTTTCAGCGGCAAAAGCAGGATACACCGAGATATCTGCGCCAGTATCAATGAGAAATTCTGTGTCTAGTGCAATTTCTCGAATAAATAGGCGACATATTTCTTGGCCAACCCCATCCGTCACCGAAGACGTTTTCCAAAGTATTGTGTGAATTTTGAGTATAGCTACATGGCTGAACGCATTTCTGAGCGCGCTCACCAAACTTAAAATGATACCAACAAAAAGGTTTATTGTGCCTTGCTTTCGAGGAATTAGTTCGCTTAAACCGCTTATTATTTTGACGGCTGTGACTACGAGAACGATGTGAAAGAAGCTCAACTTGTTTGGTAAGGGCTTCGATTTGTAAGGCATTATTTACCGAAGGAGACTTTGAAACAGCACTTACTTCCCATGCTTCTGATGTATCTGATATTTTATCTGCCATAAGGGCGAGTCTATTTCAATTTTCGCTACTTACAGATAAAATTGCTTGTGATTGTTTAGGTAGATGTTGCATCCATAAAGATTTTAATAATTCAGCGGAGACTTTACCAGGAGCAAGGTCCATCATTTCCTGCAACATCGCAGAAGGCTTTCTATCACCCAGTTCCATATCACGCAACAGCTTCTTTAATATTTTCTCTTCTGAATGCACGAATCGTTCTTGTAAACGTGTTTTAAAGTCTCGTACATATTTATTTCTGGTGGGTTCAGGATAAGATCGCTGACTTCACTAAGCACATTAGCTTCAATGGAGCCTACAATGGTGTGAAATTTGGTAGCATCTGAAGTTATTCCAGCCGTAATAAACTGGCTCTCAACTTGTTTGAACCATAGAGCAGGATTGGTTTTCCAGAAAGGCGGAACTTTAACTGACACACGTGCGACTTCAAATGTAGAATTTGCCTCATCTAGAAGATTTCTCGAAAATGTGGATGTTTGCGGCAACATTGGTACTGGTTCTTGAAGATCTTGAATCAATGAATCACCAGCACCATTTTTGTCGGCGTATCCTCTTGTTGGTGTATGAAACATTTTCCTTGTCGGGGTCACCAATTGTAGAAATTAATGAAAATATATTTTTATATTTTTTATCAAAACTTAATTTTATCTTTATTTCAGGAATTTCAATTCAGAACTTGCAAAAAAAAAATTTTATTTTTTTTTTTACAACAAAGTAAAATGTATATTTTTAAAAAAAATTAATACAAAATTATTCAAGTGTAAAATAACACAGTAGGTACGCCACAGGTGCAACTAAATTAATATGTATGAAAATAAAGGTGTTCCTCAAAACCACTTTCGAAATGCCAATTATGTACATACATATGGAAATTGAATCTTTCAATTGCAGTCTTCCTCTTGGTCTGTCTCAGGTAGGCGATCCTTGACATTCTCTTCGTGTTGCAAATTTAAAAACTCGTTGTGAAACTGTCGAGGTATTGTGTTGTTTTCGCAAAGTTTTTTGAAATCTTTGTACTTCCTCTATACAATTCTCAATTGATTCTTATATAGAGGAAGTGGTCCATTTGTTATTACCAGGGCAACCAAAACTATGCATATGCATATTTTTTGTGTTACAAGCTGTGATGTAATAGATTAAATACGAATGCGATTTACATAAAAAGAAAGAGTTTAAGCTACATTTGTTAGCGCATATTTTTGCATATTTTGTAATAAATGCATATTTTTGCATATTTTTTAATAAATGCATATTTTGCATATTTCTTTATAAATTCATATACTTAAATTATAAAAAAATTTTATGGTTTAAATTTAATTCCTACTGCGATAAAGATTAAAATCGCCTTTAACTTTTGCGCTTCCCAACACTTGGCGAAAGCCAAATATTAGCGCGTATATAAATGCTATTTTTGTGTTACCTCTTCTTATGGTCATACATGTGAGATGGAAAGGGAAAACACTTCTTTTCATTTCTGTTGTTGCCCGTTTTGAAAAAGGCGAGATGATACAAGTGGTGGTAAACTAAAGTAAATACGGTCAGTGTCAAAAGAAAATGTACACCATAAAATTGCAATTTTCACCAATCATTTCTTCTTTTTAAATATTTTCGCAAATTTTTTATGAAAGTTCTTCTAGAAATACAGCATGTGCTTTTTTTACAAATGTTAAGCCTCTAGCAAAATTCCCTGATTTTTGGCAATTTATTTTCTAGCTGGTCTCTGCATTTTTTTCCAGATCGTATATCCTGTGTTGTGCAGCATTTGCAAAGCGCAGGGCACAATGAAAAGGCCAACCAGCATTCCAGTTCACAAATGCAAAAACAAAAATTATTAACAGAATATAAATCTAAAGGTGCAGAATTCGCGAAAAATTTATGTAAAGCTTTCGTTTCGTCCGATATTCCTTTGTATAAAATAAGATATGACCACCTTAAAACAAAAGGAAAATTAAAAAGTCGTTTATCACAACACAAATCTGACTATAAATATTGCCATCAGACTACAAATCAAAAAACAGCACTCATGACCCACTGTACTGAAAACTCCCACTCACCAAACTTTGACGACGCCAGAGTTCTTCAACAAGAACAACATTACAGCAAACGATTTACACTGGAAATGCTTCATATTATAAACACTCCGACTAGAAAACGAATGAACTACAAAACGGACATAGAAAACAACTCGGCTAGCTTCTATCGCCATTTGTTTACAAACAAACAAATAGTGACCAACTCCACGTCAAGTGATACACACGTGTAAAAAATGTATGTAATTAATTTTTTAAAAATCAAAAAACTTTTTTGTTATGATGTTGTTATTTATTTTATTTATTTTGTTGTTTTTATGTTTTGTAGTTTCACCCTGAAGACGATTACCGTGTGTAATCGAAATATATTGGTAATAAAAACAAAACGTTTGTGTTTTATTAAAACTTGGACCTCAAGCCAGCTTATATAACTCTTTAGTAACCAAAAGGTCGCCAAAATCAAAAATTTACAAAGACGGACGGCACGCCGTATATATAACACAACAACAATGGAATATACTGAAATCAAAAACAACAATAACCACGCCAGAGCGTTAATAAATAAGTTACAAAATACGTCGAAGAAAATGGTAAAGCAAAAATGTAATATTAAGTTTCTATTAAAGTGTAGAAAATCAAAATTAGTACCTAATTTTATAAAAAATCCACAAAATGTAATAGCCTATTCATATTTGATCATTATACAAAAACTGACATATACAGAACCTTAGATAACCATACACATTATTTTCACATAAAAATACTTAGTCTGCTAATAAAACAAAAACACAACATATTGAAAAGACAGCAGCAACAGATGGAGCAAATAACAACAAAACTCAAGGAATATCTGAGCGCGGGAGATTTTGAGAAATTGCTCAAAAGTAAAACAATAATCGCAGAAAAACTGACAACAACTCTAAAGAAACGACAAGAAGCAAAGCACGACAAACTGCGAAAAAATCGAAACCATCTCTTTGCGGACAACAACAAAAATGAAGGTTGGTTCGTAAACAAAACTAACGTCGAGTTTCCATCAGACGTACAAATGCTATTGACAAAAGGTCCAAAGTTTGCTCTTCCAATCGAAAATAAAAAATTTCCTTTGTTTAAATATATAGCTGACGGAGAGGATCTTGTTCAAACAATTAAAGTTAAAGAAAAACAAGAGCAAGCAAGAACAAAATTCTCAATACTTATAAAAGATTATACAACAACAAATAGGCAAAGTGCAATAGATCGTGCAATAACTGATACAGTGGGGCGGACGCAGAAATTTCTTAGTAAAAATAAAAACATTCGTATATTAACATCTGACAAAGGCAATAAAACGGTAGCTATGGATATAAATGACTACAATAAGAAAATGGGGGATATCTTAAACGACTTGACAATGTATAGGGTTCAAAGACAGGATCCTACGTCGAGACTTCAAAGCAAAAATAACAATTTGGTCGACAAACTGTATAAATTAAATCTAATTTCAAAAATGGAGAAAAATAAATTAGCTACAACAACGGCTCTACCACCGAGAATTTATGGTCTACCAAAACTACATAAGGAAGGGACACCACTTAGGCCAATCTGCTCAGCCACTGGATCACCAGCACACAACCTATGCAAATATATAGCAGATATATTAAGAAACGTAACGGCAAACTCGGCATACAACATCAAAAATACACTGGAGTTTAAAACAAAAATAAACAATGCCTACATATCTGACAATGAAAAGCTAATATCCTTCGACGTAATTTCCCTGTTTCCCAGTATTCCCACACAATTAGCATTTGACATCATAAGAGAAAAGTGGACGACAATAGAAGAACACACACAGATACCAAAAAAACTTTTTATGGAAATACTGACATTTTGCATAGAAGAAAATAGATATTTCAAATTCAATGTTTTATTATATACACAGTTAAAAGGTTTGCCAATGGGATCCCCAACTTCACCAGTAATTGCCGACATAGTGATGGAAAAATTATTAGACAACACAATAACAAAGTTAGAAAGAGGGCCTAGATTAATCACAAAATATGTCGATGATCTATTTGCCATAATTCACGAAAAGGATGTAAAAATAACGCTGGAAACACTTAACTCGTTTAACAAATATATAAATTTTACAACGGAACTTGAAGACGAAGGAAAACTACCATATCTTGACGCAATTGTTATTAGAAATAAAAATGAATTGAATTTAAAGTGGTATAAGAAATCAACATCAACTGGACGAATCATCAACTTTTATTCAAGGCATCCAAAGACGATGATAATGAATACAGCAATGGGCTGTATAAGACGAATGTTAGAAATTACCGACGACACTTACCATAAGGAAATAAAAAATGAGATAAAACTAATGTTAAGAAACAATGATTTTCCCGAGAATATAATTAAAACACTGTTAAGAAAATATGAAGAAGAAAAGGATCAAGAAAGAGAAAAAGAAAAAACCCCGAAAATTTTTAAGTCGGTAGCTTATGTGCCGAAACTGTCTGAACGATTGGCAAAATCAGACTGCTACAACAAAGAGGAAATAAAAATAGCCCATAAGCCGATAAATACATTGAAAACTATGTATAATAAAACAAAATCAAAAATTCCACATACGGAAAAAAGCAATATAATATACGAAATCCCCTGTAATGGAAAAAACAACGAGTCATGTCACAGCGTATATATTGGCACAACAAAAGGAAAATTAAAAAGTCGTTTATCACAACACAAATCTGACTATAAATATTGCCATCAGACTATAAATCAAAAAACAGCACTCATGACCCACTGTACTGAAAACTCCCACTCACCAAACTTTGACGACGCCAGAGTTCTTCAACAAGAACAACATTACAGCAAACGATTTACACTGGAAATGCTTCATATTATAAACACTCCGACTAGAAAACGAATGAACTACAAAACGGACATAGAAAACAACTCGGCTAGCTTCTATCGCCATTTGTTTACAAACAAACAAATAGTGACCAACTCCACGTCAAGTGATACACACGTGTAAAAAATGTATGTAATTAATTTTTTAAAAATCAAAAAACTTTTTTGTTATGATGTTGTTATTTATTTTATTTATTTTGTTTTATTGTTTTGTAGTTTCACCCTGAAGACGATTACCGTGTGTAATCGAAATATATTGGTAATAAAAACAAAACGTTTGTGTTTTATTAAAACTTGGACCTCAAGCCAGCTTACATAACTCTTCATTTTTTAAAAAATATATTGATATAGAGTTGCCATCAGAAACCACTTTGAGATCTACAGTCAGTAGTTTATATGAACTTGCAATATAAAAAACGAATATCTATGGATCTCAACGGACCAAACTACACACGAGTCAGGCCGATATGTTGCAAATGTGGTAATAGGTGTATTATAAAACGATGAGCAAGCCGCAAAGCAAAAATATTTGATAAAAACAGCTTTATTAGAGGCAGTAAATCACTCCTCAATAGCTCGATTATTTGCAGACAGTGTTGCCGCTGAAAAAATTTCAAAAAGGGTCCCCTCTTTTTTTTAGATAGGAACACATTTACATAAGCCTTTTCCATTTTTTTTTTTATGTTGAATGACTGAGTTTGAAAAGAATTCCTTTTTTTCCCGTAAAAAAAATATGGGAAAGGGCGAAAAAGCGACCCTTAAGGCACGGCCAGAATAGCCTAGGCGGTTAAAGGATATTTTAAGTAGGTAAGGGGTAAGTTGCAGAGCTAACTTTTTGCGAGGCTTTTTTCTTATCATTTACTTACTTTGTAGGGCGTAAGACCCAAAAAAAACTAAAACTTATTTATTTGAATCACCCTTATATATACATACATACAAATCAGTTAGGCAAGACATTTGGAAATCGGCAAGTGTTCCCGATGTAAGAGTAAAAAAGGAACAAGGAGATTTTTTTGGTTTTTAACAAAAAAACGATAAAAATGCATTTCATTGCAGTTTGAAAGTGAAAAGGGATCAAAAAGGGTCACGAATTTAAAAAAAGGGTCAAAAATGGTACTTTTGTGAAAAAGTAGGGTCCGGGGTCCTGGCTCTAAAAAAGGGTCAAAATGACCCTTTAGGGTCCCCAACGGCAACACTGTTTGCAGATTCAGTTGACATTTTCGGGCCAGAGTTCAACAATGAGGCAATACTTCTTTACATCACTGATGGTGAAAGCTATTCACGTTTTTTATCCGAAAATAGTTCATTGGACTTGTTTAGCAAACAAGTAATTTAAGTCTAGTTAATCAAATAAAAATAGTTTAAGATGTAAAAGAAGCTATTGATAAATGTGCGACTCTGTAAAACTAAAATTTGCAAATGTTTTAAAAAAAAGCAATATATTAAAAAAAGTTGGTACTCAAATTTCTGACCAAAATGAAAATGAACGGAGCGTATTGAAAAATTCTCAATATCAGAAAATGCTGCCTTTAAATATGCACCAATTACCTCAGTTGAGGTGGAGAGAAGTTTTTCTATGTATAACGCTGCCTATCGTGCTAAAAGACGCAGTTTTTTATTCGAAAGGCGCATATGTTTATGGTTTATTTTAACAGCAAGTGCATTTCATTTGCAAAATTTTTAAAATATAAAAAAGTTATCTTTTCCGCTATAGTCTAGGGGACAGGGACTAAACGCGGAAGTGGCGCTGGCCATAGGTTTTTTTTAATTTTTCTAGCTATTAGCATTTACGAAATATTTAAAAACGAAAAGTGCAATTTAAATCGCTGCGGACAAAGAGGCTCTGCATATTTTCACATATTTGTTTTTACCCTTTCATTTTCTCTAGTAAGGCATAAAGATAACCCAAAAAAAAACTATGGTCCCAACCACTTCCGTATTCAGTAGATTCTCTGTCTTGTTGTTGTTGTTGTAGCGAGGTGTAGCCCTGCCTAAATGTCAGACAGGGTCACCCTGAGTGTATTGCTCTTGGCCTGGTCGATATAAGAAAACGGCCCGGGTCGTTTCGGCACGATGGGTACAGCACAAGTACTGGTACCGTTCTCGTAGAACCGGCAATACAAGAAACTAGCCGTGTAGGCCATGTAGGTCATTAAGCGTTACCGAGGGTGCACCAACGGGGAGGCGACCTACTCTTACACCTACTCTTACACTCTGTCTCGTCGCCTGGACTACCATTATTTTTAAAAGTTATTATTTGTTTATGTCCATGCTATGTTTTTTTCTTTGATGAATTTTAAGAAAATATTTTGAGTTTGAAAATTAATTACAAAAGAAAAATTTTTTAGCGCATATTTTAAGTGCATAGTATGCTGTTTTAAAGGATTTTTTTATACGCATAAACACTTTTTTACCGCATATTTTTGGTTGCCCTGCTAATCTGTATAGATTAGCAGTTTTATTGATTAAATTTTGAAAAGCCACCTAATGATTGATTACCAATTACTTTAATTTTTTAATGATTATTCTTCAATTGATTAAAGAAAAAAAAAAAAATATTTTTTATTTTTTTCCAGTACGGTTGTAGAAAAATATGTACATACATAAATACACACACAAACATACAAATGTATAGGTAAAAGCAAGAGGTTCTTTTATATAAATGCATGTATTCATCCACATAAATATCCCTGGAGTAAAAATCTGGAGAACTTTCGTACTAGTTCGTCATCAAGTGGTCGAGCTACAGCCTAAACAGAAGACGGTGCTTTTGCACATTCAGTCTAATATTTTTAAAAAGGTATATGTAATATTTAATGATGATGATGATAAATATGGAATGTAACGGTGTAATTTAGAACTTTTTGATAGTAGCAATAAAATCTTCTGTGGGTCGTGTGGTCGTTCGCCCCGTCCTTAAATTTCGGGGACGCCACTGAAAATATACCGCCTATAGCTCAGTTTTTTCAATTTCCTTTCCATTGGTGCGTGTTTCATTCAAATCGGTCGAACGGTTCGCTCACAGGAGGTTCCCAAAGTTTTTCATGTGGAGTACACAGATCCAAAAATGCCTAATAAAATTAATAAGATTGTCTTCATGAGCGGGTTTTGGGCTGAGGGGTAGTCGAAACGGCGGAAACGAAAAAAAACTATACGCAAATCTATTTGGTTTAATGAGGAAATTCTTATTGATATTATTAAGTGCAATTTCTTCTTATTTCTTTTCGATTTCTTTTTGTATGTGTTATTAATAAGAAAATCTTTTCAAGATTTCCTTAAAAATATGAAAAAAAGATGAAAAAGGAAAAATTCTTATTTTAATAAGATGATCCTAGGGTTCCTAACAAGAAGATTTGACTTATTAATGTTTTCAAAGGGAAATCTTGCAGAAAACGAAATGATTTCTTAGGGTTCTTTTTAATAAGATGATCTTAGGGTTCCTAACCAGATGATATGACTTATTAACTGATTTCCGCATAATTGTATGTGTTAATAAGATGATCTTAGGGTTCCTAACAAGAAGATTTGACTTATTAATTTTTTCAAAGGGAAATCTTGCAGAAAACGACATGATTTCTTAGGGTTCTTTTTAATAAGATGATCTTAGGGTTCCTAACAAGAAGATTTGACTTATTAATGTTTTCAAAGGGAAATCTTGCAGAAAACGAAATGATTTCTTAGGGTTCTTTTAATAAGATGATCTTAGGGTTCCTAACAAGAAGATATGACTTATTAACTGATTTCCGCATAATTGTATGTGTTAATAAGATGATCTTAGGGTTCCTAACAAAAAGATTTGACTTATTAATGTTTTCAAAGGGAAATCTTGCAGAAAACGAAATGATTTCTTAGGGTTCTTTTTAATAAGATGATCTTAGGGTTCCTAACAAGAAGATATGACTTATTAACTGATTTCCGCATAATTGTATGTGTTAATAAGATGATTTTAGGGTTCCTAACAAAAAGATTTGACTTATTAATGTTTTCAAAGGGAAATCTTGCAGAAAACGAAATGATTTCTTAGGGTTCTTTTTAATAAGATGATCTTAGGGTTCCTAACAAGAAGATATGACTTGTTAACTGATTTCCGCATAATTGTATGTGTTAATAAGATGATCTTAGGGTTCCTAACAAGAAGATTTGACTTATTAATATTTTCAAAGGGAAATCTTGCATCATCATCAGCACACATCATGTAGAACAATTATACGCTGAGAAGCAGAAGTACCCGATGGCTCGATGTTAAGCACCTGTGTTCAGCATTCAATATGTGGTTAGTTCGATTCGCGGTGGAGGCAATATGGCAAGTGTGGAAGGCAATGTAAGGAAGAGTGCGGTGAGATGGCTTGAAGGAAATATAAAAGGCAACATAAGAAGGTAAAGGCAATACAAGAGAAATCTAAAACTGAATCGTAACTGATAATCTGAAGTTCTCGAAGACAATATAAGAACTCTGAAATATAATTTTTATTTTTTTATTTGAAATATTAAAAAGAAGATCTTCTCAATAATATGTGATTTCATTTTGAAAACATTAATAAGTCGAATCTTCTTGTTAGGAACTCTAAGAAATCAATTCATTTTCTGCAAGATTTCCCTTTGAAAACATTAATAAGTCAAATCTTTTTGTTAGGAACCCTAAGATCATCTTATTAACACATACAATTATGCGGAAATCAGTTAATAAGTCATATCTTCTTGTTAGGAACCCTAAGATCATCTTATTAAAAAGAACCCTAAGAAATCAATTCATTTTCTGCAAGATTTCTCTTTGAAAACATTAATAAGTAAAATGTTCTTGTTAGGAACCCTAAGAAATCAATTCATTTTCTGCAAGATTTCTCTTTGAAAACATTAATAAGTCAAATCTTCTCGTCAGTGTAGCCATTTTGGTGCTTTTGGAGCTAGATCTAGCTCTTTTTTTTTGCCTTTAGCTCCAAAATTCGGTTTTAGCTCCTAGCTCTTTTTCTAGCACTTTTTTTTCAATTTTAGCTCTTTTTAGCTCCAAATTTATTTGGACAAATTGTATTGTGAAATTAAAAACGTTTTTATTTGTTTTATAAACGACGTTGAAATTTGGTTTTATTAGTTTCCTTATGTATCATGTGGAAACTCAGTTTCCTTAACCGATAACAAATACCTATCGATTAACTCTGTCGAGTAACATTCCTAAATGCCATATGTTTATTTTGCGAACAAAATTTCAAAATGGAAAGGTAAGCTTATTGTATGTAAAAATATAAACTTTCCTAATATTTAAATGATTTATTTTGTAGATTTTTAAGAAAAAGGAAAGCGCCAGAAGCAGAAGATACCAGTGAAAGCGAGGAAGATATGCAAAGCGAGGAAGGCAGTGAAAGCGAAGAAGGTAGTGCAAGCGATGAAGGCGAAAGTGATGATGCCTCTGATAAAATTTGCTCCAGTAAACGGCCAAGGTAATGATAATAGAATATTTCAATAAAATAAGTGAATAACTAATGCCCATTCTATAAAAAAAACCGGAAATAAGGTTAAAGTGTTTTTGTGCGTCTGTTCGCAGGAAATACTATTATTCTTCACTTGTTCATTTCTATCTGCATGCATATGTATGTAGGTAAATCAGTACTTATTTATTGTCATATTTTTGCAGAACATACGAACAGGAGCCACGAGCCGCTTGGTTTAAGGATAAGCGCTTAAAAAATTGGATTTTACAGACTGGTGATATTCTGACATGCAAATACTGCCATTGCAAATTAAAGCCGAAGTTACATGGACTTCTTAGACATGTTAAGACAAGTAAGCACTTAACTGCAGTAGGCCCATTTGTAAGTGGCAAACAAGCGTTAATAAAATTGCAATCAGCCAACAGTAAGATGCACATCGCGGAATTATCCGATTCCTTGTATGTAGCCGTGCATTCCTCGATAAGAGTAGTGGATCATTTAACCGGTGTACAAAGTCATATTTTTCCTGATAGCGTTATTGCTCAAAATTTAAGATTGCGTCGAACAAAGTGTAGCGCCGTGATCAAAAATGTTTTGTTCCCTTATTTTAAAAAAAATACTGATGGATGATATGGCCGGCAGCAAATTTAGTTTAATTGTTGATGAGGCAACTGACATTACCATAAAAAAATACGTCGGAATTGTAGTAAGGTACTACAGCACAAAAAATAAAGCTATAGTAAATACATTTTTAAAACTGGCAGAGCTGGATAACTGCACAGCTAATGGCATTGTTTTAGCAATAACAAATACAATGAAGGAATACAAGTTAAGTTTCAAAGACATGGTTGGCCTTGGAACCGACAATGCTAGTGTTATGGTAGGCGTTAATAACGGTGTTATAGCGCAGCTAAAAGAGCTCAATCCTGACATTAAACTTATTCCGTGCATATGTCACTCAATACAATTAGCTGTGTCTGCTGCATCCGCAAGTATGCCGAATGAAATTGAGTTTATTGTTAGCGAAGCCAGTTATAAGTGGTTTTCAAAATCAGTATCACGACAAAAGCATTACGAATCTTTATTCTCTGCAATAAACGATGGGCTCGAGCCCCTAAAAATTACTCGAGCGTGTGATACGCGGTGGTTATCTGTAGAACCAGCTATTAAGCGAATAGTTGAGCAATGGTTCGAGCTAAAACCCCATTTCGGTATTGCTTCTTTGAGGGAATCGTGTTACAAGGCTAAAATTCTTTCAAAAATGTACAATGATGAGAATTTGGCATATCTACAATTTTTAAAACCTATTTTATATGAAGTCCAGAAAAAGAACAAGCTATTCGAGAGCAATGTAGCGGATCCTACTAATCTGTTTTCTGAGGTCGCATATTTGCTTTCTAGCTTGTGCAACTTTGTAGTCTCACCATCTGATAGTTTTGATCCTTTAACTTCAGATGTTACGAAGGTTTTGATATCCCGACCTTATTTCCATTATACATTTGAAGAATACATGCGCAAAAAAAAAGAAGATAAATGCATAGATGATTATACTGAGGAAAAGATACGCCATATATGTCGTGATTTTGTTATTAAATTGATTGAACAATTAAGACAACGTTTGCCACAAAATATAGAAACTCTAAGAAAAATAGATTTCTTTTCGGCTGAAAGCACATTAAGAGTCGTAAAGCCTCAGGTATTTTCTTATTTCGAAAATGAAAGCAACAAGTATAGCATTGATGAAATAACTAGGATAGAAATGCAGTGGAAAAATATCTATCTCACAAATTGGAATGATGTTACTTCAACTTTAAGCTTTTGGTCTGAGGTAAAAGAGTTTAGAAATGCGTTGAATGAAAACCCGTTTGAAGAGCTTGTCGAATTTGTTTTTAAACTCCTATTACTGCCGCTAAGTAATGCTGAAATTGAAAGAACGTTTTCGATTATGAATTTGATAAAAAACAAACGAAGAAACAAAATGAGTCTAGATATGTTAAATTCGCTTCTGACAATAAGAAGTGGTCTCAAGAGACTGAATAAATGATGTAATGACTTTGAAATAAGCAATGACCTCTTAAAATTAATGAAAAAAACTTATATATATGAAGATAGCAATAATAACAATAATTCATCTTCTGAAGATGAAATAATAGATTTCGAAATCTAGCATTCTGCACACATGGCTTGGCTCGTCTTCGTAAATACAATAAAGTTATTAGTTTAGTCGTATTTTTGTCATCGTAACCATGATAAAACCTACTTCCAGGTAAAGTTTTCTATCTTATTTTTGATATTAAAAAATACTTCAAAAATGTTCGCATTTGTTGTATCATAACCTACTTTTGTTTGCCATTGATTTTTTTTTTTTAATTCTTTGATTTGCTAGCATCAAAGCATTTGTAGCATATTTACACAATAAATGTCAAAGTACATATATTTAGAAGTTTATTGTGAAAATATGTTACAAATGTCGTGATGCTAGACCATTTGCACAAGATTCTGAACAGATTTGCCCCCGATTCTGCTTGATAATATTATTCTGCTTGGTATAATATTATTTTTTTGAGTTTTACGCAAAATTAAATATTTTTTTCTTAATTATTTATCAAGCTTTATAAGTTATCAAGAACATATAATCGGGGTTTAATGTAATTTTAAAAATATATGGCCGCCCAAGTTCTAGCTGGAGGTATTTTTATTATATCGACTGTGTGATATATTGCCATGTCTAAAACGAGTTACATATGTATGTATATGCGTTATGTATGTTAAAAACAGTAATATTAATGAATTCTTTCGTACCTTATTTTTTTTTTTTTGTTGAGTTTATTACACCTTTTTATAACTTTTAAATATTATTAAAGTGAAATATGAAATAAATGTAAAAACTTACATACAAAATACTTTAGTGCTTTTTTAGCTCTTTTTCTAAAATTCTAGCTCTTTTTTAGCTCCTTTTTTTCTCGAATCTAGCTCAAAAAAAATTTTTTCCCTGGCAACACTGCTTCTCGTTAGGAACCCTAAGATCATCTTATTAATACATACAATTATGCGGAAATCAGTTAATAAGTCAAATCTTCTTGTTAGGAACCCTAAGAAATCGGTTTGTTTTTTGCAAGATTTCCCTTTGTAAACATTAATAAGATTTTCTCTTCAAATTTAAAAAGAACTTCTTCTTGAAGAAAATCTATAGAGATATCATATGACTTTTGTTCTATTTTATTAGGCATTGTTGGCTCTGTGTATTTATATATTGATACTGTGCGATAGTAAATTAAATGGATATAGTTGGTATGCTTATGTTTTAATTTCTGTAGCATACTTATACCTAAGTGTTCAAATAGAACTATCCAACCGTAGCCGTAGGGTATCAAACGAGAAATGTCCGTCACTATCCGTTTAGATATAAAAGGGACAAATTATCATCACTCCAACCCATATAACCATCAAACCTGGCATTTTTTCTCATATGTACATAGGTATGCTTAGCGTTCAAGGTGCATTCTAGAAATCCATGAGCCCCAAAGTGTACGTAGGTGTATATATTTGCATTCAAAGATACACAGATGTTTATACTTTTAACAACAAAATTTAAAATAATCAAAAAAAATTAAAAAAAAAATCACCGCTAAACAAGAAATGCGATGGGCGGGGCAAGGTTATAAGATCATCCGAACCTGCAATGTTTACTGGAGCGGCCATACTAATGAGCGCAGATTCTGCGTCGGTTTTTGTGGTAGGAAAGAAACTTTTATAACATGTAGTTTCCTTCACAGCCGTGAATGAGCGTCTCGCCACAATCCGAATTAAACTACGATTTTTCACCATATCGTTTATCTGCGTGCACGCACCGACCGAGGACAAGGACGACGTGGAAAAAGATGCATTCTACGCGAAATTAGAAGAAACTTATGAGCGCTGCCCCCGTCATGATATCAAAGTCATGCTTGGCGACTTTAACACCAGGGTGGGCAAAGAGGGTGTATTTGCCTCCATTGTTGGAAAGTTCAGCCTACATCATGAGACTTCGCCAAATGAATTCAGTCTAATGGACTTCGCCGGTGCACGAAACATGGTCGTGCCCAGCACCAGGTTGAAGCATAAAAAGATCCTTCAAGTCACATGGCTATCGCCATATCGGAAAATACGCAACCAGATCGATCACTTTGTGATAGACGGACGGCTCGCTTCCAGCGTTATGGGCGTACGTACGATGAACATTGACCCCGATCACTACTTGGTAGCAGCCAAGATTCGTACCCGCCTAAGTGCAACAAAAGAAGCGCCACAAAAAACGCAAGGAAAGCTGCACTTCGAAAAACCGCAGTCACAACAGGCAGCCAATGATTTCGCAGAACGACTCGCACACCTGCTCTCTGAGAGCACAATTCAACCCAACGGAGTGCATGAGCAGTGGATAATTGGATTCCGGCAAGTGAAAAAACAGCTGGTACGATGACAGAGCGTGCAAAGACGCAGTCAAAAGAAAGGACGATGCCTATAAGGCGACGTTAAAAGCGAATGCAACGAGGAGTGTAAAGGTAGGTCGCCTCCCAGTTGGTGCACCCTGGGTAACGCTAAATGACCTACATAGCCTTCTCGGCTAGTTTCTTGTATTGCCGGTTCTACGAGAACGGTACCAGTACTTGTGCTGTACCCATCGTGCCGAAACGACCCGGAGCGTTTTCTTATATCGACCCGGCCAAGAGCAATACACTCGGGGTGACCCTGTCTGACATTTAGGCAGGGCTACACCTCGCTACAACAACAACAACAGGAGCGTGTGTGAACACTACCGTGAGATGAATAGGGAAGCGGAAAAGCGTGAAATCGAAGAGCTTGAAATGCTAGCCAGCAGAAGCAACGTCCGAAAATTGTATCAAAAAACCCGTCGAATGTCGGAAGGTTTTAAACCTGGGGCAGGTTATGGAGGGATCACTTCTCTGCCCTTCTAAACGGAGGAACAGAGCTACAATCCAGAGAAGAGCACGAACCGGACCCCACAATCGAAGACGAGCACGGCGTGTGCTGATGTCCTGCCCGCTGAGCTATTCAAATGCGGCGGCGAGGAGCTCGTAAGGTGCATGCACCAGCTCTTGTGCAGAATATGGTCAGATGAATGCATGCCTGAAGATTGGAATCTAAGTGTTCTCTGCCCAATCCATAAGAAGGGTGATCCCGCAAACTGCCCCAACTATCGTGAATCAGCCTTTTGAGAATCGCATATAAGGTCCTACCAAGCGTATTGTGCGAAAGACTGAACCCTGGCGAAAACCGACTGAATGGACCTTATCAGTGTGGCTTCAGACCTGGTAAATCTACAGTCGACCAGATTTTTACAATACCCCAAATCTTGAAAAAAAAACCGTGAGAAAAGGATGCCGCCTTCGACAGCACGAAAAGGAGTTGCCTGTATGCCGCTATGTCTGATTTTGGTTTCCCAGCAAATTTTATACGGCTGTGCAAAATGACGCTGAACAATACCACCAGCTCGGTCAGAATTGGGAGGGACCTCTCCGAGCGATTTCTTTAATTTGATGTTGGAGAAAATAATTCAAGCTTCAGAACTTAATCGCGCTCGAACGACGATATATGCATCATTGGCCTCAACAACCGCGCCGTAACTTCTGCGTACTCCAAATTAGAAAAAGAAGCGGAAAAAATGGGCTTGGTGGTGAACGAAGGTAAAACGAAGTACCTGCTGGCATCATGCAAAGAGTCAGCGCATTCGCATCTTGGCAACCACGCCACTGTTGGCAGCAATAATTTCGAGGTAGTAAGGGACTTTGTATACCTGGGAAGCAGCATTAATACATCGAAGGATAACTCTTGCAAACAAATGCTACTTTGGGCTGAGTAGGCAATTTAGAAGTAAAGTCCTCTCTCGACGAACAAAAACAACACTCTATAAGTCACTCATCGTACCCGTCCTGCTATATGGTGCAATTTTTTATTCAAATTATGGACCCCAATTTTATTTTTTTTTTCTAATCGTAATCAATTTGAAAGCAATTAAAATAATCATTACCAGTTAAAAAAACCCTCTAATCAATCAATTACTAATCAAAATTAACAGTTTTATACCAAAAATTGGGTAAGGTCTGCAAAATCTAAACTAGAACTGATAGACCCCTAGAATTTAATATTAAGATCTGTAACTCGTTTTTGTAAAATAAAATCAATAAAATTTCCCATGGGGGGATTCATCCCCCAAATCCCCTCCCTATCTACGGCACTGGCAAGGGAATCCTGGTATGGTCACTTAGCTTCCTCCTACTCTATTTGTCATGATGCCACAAGCTATCAGGATAAATCCGAATAGCACTGACATCGTGACGGTCCCTGTCCAAAGTCAAAAGAAGGAAAGGCAAGTAACTATGGATAGGTAAGCAACATTATATAAAAGAACAAAAACAAAAAAAGGAAAGAAGTTAACGATTTAATGATCGAAAAAAAAATAGGAATCGTGGTAAAAATGAAAAGCAATTTAAGTGGGCTGTTAACGTTGGGTGCCATTGTTATGTAGCTGGTAGATTGTTGGATGAGGAGTGGTGGCAAGCAGGTATGCTTGCATCCCAGGCTAGCTCGTCGGCGTGGGGCACCACCCTCACCTACAGCCACAAGAACAAAAAGGGGTTCATACCTGCATATGTGAGAAAATAGAAGAAAATGTAAGTTGCAAGCAAAAAGGGGAAAAATCGCAAAAAGGAAAAGGTTGTGACGATAAAGGCTAGGCCTGTCGTGTCAGGTGGAGTCTTCCCAACCGTTTCCGCGCAGCTGCGCGAAACCATGGGCACTGTGCTGACTCCTGATTACTTACCTTGCCCCCAAAGCCTGACGTATGTCCATCTGTCGGTCAAGCGCACCACCCACACCCAAATAACGAAGTTAACCTTGCATCTTAGCAATGATGTCCAAAAGAATTTCAACCAAACATTAAAAAATTTTATTCAGTGAATTCCTGATCTTATTATTTTAGCCTGACTTCAAATATGATTACTATAGTTATATAATTATATAGTTAAATCCAAGTATAAGATATGAAAGAAAAAACTTATAGACTAAGTAATATCTAATTTGGCATTTGGGTACTGATATATGTAATAGAAAAATATTAAAATTCAAATGAATCCAAAAAGAAAAAGAAAAAGCAAAACGAAAGCAATACTTCGTGAAATTCGAATGTAATGAACAACAAACTGATCAGTTTTACTATATTATTATTTTTTGGACTCCCCCAAACTCAGAAAATATTATAATAAAAAGATAAAGGTCTAATACCGCCTAATGCAGCGGCCGTTGATCTTTCGATCAGCTGTTGGCTGTTCCACTGACCTAGTTTTAAATTTCAAGTTCAAGGTGATAGTTATATATATTAAAAAGTAAAAAAAAATAAAATTGAGTGTTGTGTAATTATGTGCGTGTGATTGTGTGTCCGAAGTGGTGGTTATGTATGTACGTATATTCCTTCGTTTTTGCTTCCTGGCATCAATCCCTTTCTCTACCTTGGGAGCAGAATGGGATTACGCGCTCAATAGACGTACATACATACGGGCATATATACATGTAGTTAATTTTCCACTCACCAAGTCACTTGCTCCAATGGCGCCACTGCAGAGCACCTGTGCTGAAAAAGAAAGAGAAAAACCCAAATGCATCTATGCCCACTCCCTATCGATCATGCGCAAGATGTCCCCTCTCTAAGCAATGCTCAGCCAGATCAATCGCTAGCTTTGATTTCAAGCTAGGGTTTCATTGTGCTTTATTACGGCTTCGGATGCACATGAAATGCAGCACCTCCTTTTACCAAAAGCTATTAAGAAGGAAACTAATCCATAAAACCAAACTTAGACAATTTCGGACATCCGGAAAAAAAGTTTGAATCAACCGGATAGGGTGGAGACGGCAGGTGCAAAAAAATGAAGAGAATTATTAAAAGTTTTCCTAAGGAAAAAAAGTGATAAATAATTAAGAAAACCTGGATGGTTTACTAAATTGTAAAACTACAACCGACAACAAAAAACAAATATTTCAGACAAAATGTAAGGTTGTAGGTGGGGGTTTTATTACGAGGGAAAAGGGTGAGGGCAAGCTTATTTTAACAAATATGAATTCGGCTCGGCCGTGGAGGCACATACGCAGATCTATATGTGTACAGATGCACCTACGTGTATGCAATTTCACTATTTGGCTTGTCAGGGAGATTGGCCATGAAATAAAACCAATCTCGCCGTAGAGCATGCCAGGGTATGTATGGTGAGGATGGGAAAGACTTACCGGGATTTTCCCTCGTCAAGGGTGGACACCTTGCCGCGGTACGAGGGCTTAAGTCGATAGCCACAGGGCTGCGCTGCCCTTGTGATCATAGCGCCGCCGGTACTACATCACGAGAGAAGCAAAGCCTCTCTGGCGCGACGACTAAGATCTCCCCCCTCCCAATCCAGGGTGTTATGCGACCACGTGCCCATTGGACGTTTGCAGCCGGGAGGCAAATCGTGGCTCTAATCGAACGGAGCCTCTCTGATACCGGGCCGCCTCGGAGAGTAAATATGGCCTTACCGCGGTATGGGGCTCTGCCGCGGCGGCCGACACATTCCCCATACTCTTCCTTTGACCCTAAACTGGCCTTGCCCGGAGAGGGGTCGTACGAACAAGATGAAAAATAGTAATAAAAACCCTAAAACTAATAATACAACCATGTATACTGCACAGCAGAGGAGGAAAATGCTGGAGCAAGCGAGAACGCAACGTCGGAGGACAAACTCCATTTCTTTATCAGCTGAGAGATCGACAGCGATGGCAACTACGAGTCGATTAGCTCTGGATAATAAGGGGGCAATCCCCAAAGTAAGTACCGGTACAAACACGGTGAAGCCAACAACGGCTGATGCTAGAGCCCTAGTAAGTGCCGGTACCAAAACCAAGTCTTTAACGTCTGTGGCAGTGCTCTCACGACCTGGTCCCAGAGATTCAAATAAGGGAACGACCGCGATGGCAACTACAGGTCGAAATTTACCCCAAAAGACATCTCCCAGTCGCTCTGAGTACTTGGACAAAAGAGCGGCCGCAAGGATCCTGAAGAAATACGAGGGTATTTCACAAGAGACGCTATCGCCGAATGCTAGAAAGACGGTGGAGATGGCTGAAGCTATCTTACCGAACTTCCAAAGCGATTACGCGCCAAAGAAGGTTAATATAAATTCCTTCAAACGCCAGAGATCGGACGTGGATTTGAAACCTCACCCGAAGCGGCAGCAACACGCCCCCGTAATGGTTAAACTCAGCTTTGCTGAAGCGACTAAGGATAGGATCCTCATAGGCGTCATTGACCGAGGTAATGAAAGCTGTTGCACTGTACAAGGCAGCAGCTGCAAGACTAGGTGAGATCTACCAAGGGGCAAGAAGAGGTTGTCGACTGGAAGGACATCCCGACTCGGCCAAGGGCAAGAGCGTGGATTCCTGCTATCCCTGCTGAACCTGAGAGAATTCTCAGGATGCTGAGGATCATGAACCCGTCTCTCCCGACGCAGGACTGGGGTGTCAATCTGGTCGAGGACACGGTAGGGCCAGACAGGCAAGTGGCCTTCACCTTGAATAAGGAGGCACTCGAGCCCCTTAAACGGTGCATTGGACGAGTGCACTACGGCATTGGTCAGATCGTGATCCACGTATACCGCGGCGATGCACAGCGCGCTGCTATTTCGGCTGCACCGGAGGACTCGGACATCGCAGTGCCGGAAGGGGAGTCGGAGATGTCCGACGCGGAAAGTATGGTATCTGCCACGTCAAATGGCGAAGGAGCAGTGAACAGCTCGGAGATGGGAGACAGCCTGCTGGACGGGGAAGACCTCAACGTCACAGTGATAGCAGCTAGTCCTGAGCGCCTTCGACAGCACGAAAAGGAGTTGCCTGTATGCCGCTATGTCTGATTTTGGTTTCCCAGCAAATTTTATACGGCTGTGCAAAATGACGCTGAACAATACCACCAGCTCCGTCAGAATTGGGAGGGACCTCTCCGAGCGATTTCTTTAATTTGATGTTGGATAAAATAATTCAAGCTTCAGAACTTAATCGCGCTCGAACGACGATATCTGCATCATTGGCCTCAACAACCCCGCCGTAACTTCTGCGTACTCCAAATTAGAAAAAGAAGCGGAAAAAATGGGCTTGGTGGTGAACGAAGGTAAAACGAAGTACCTGCTGGCATCATGCAAAGAGTCAGCGCATTCGCATCTTGGCAACCACGCCACTGTTGGCAGCAATAATTTCGAGGTAGTAAGGGACTTTGTATACCTGGGAAGCAGCATTAATACTAACAATGTAGGCCTGGAAATACATCGAAGGATAACTCTTGCAAACAAATGCTACTTGGGGCTGAGTAGGCAATTTAGAAGTAAAGTCCTCTCTCGACGAACAAAAACAACACTCTATAAGTCACTCATCGTACCCGTCCTGCTATATGGTGCAATTTTTTATTCAAATTATGGACCCCAATTTTATTTTTTTTTTCTAATCGTAATCAATTTGAAAGCAATTAAAATAATCATTACCAGTTAAAAAAACCCTCTAATCAATCAATTACTAATCAATATTAACAGTTTTATACCAAAAATTGGGTAAGGTCTGCAAAATCTAAACTAGAACTGATAGACCCCTAGAATTTAATATTAAGATCTGTAACTCGTTTTTGTAAAATAAAATCAATAAAATTTCCCATGGGGGGATTCATCCCCCAAATCCCCTCCCTATCTACGGCACTGGCAAGGGAATCCTGGTATGGTCACTTAGCTTCCTCCTACTCTATTTGTCATGATGCCACAAGCTATCAGGATAAATCCGAATAGCACTGACATCGTGACGGTCCCTGTCCAAAGTCAAAAGAAGGAAAGGCAAGTAACTATGGATAGGTAAGCAACATTATATAAAAGAACAAAAACAAAAAAAGGAAAGAAGTTAACGATTTAATGATCGAAAAAAAAATAGCAATGGTGGTAAAAATGAAAAGCAATTTAAGTGGGCTATTAACGTTGGGTGCCATTGTTATGTAGCTGGTAGATTGTTGGATGAGGAGTGGTGGCAAGCAGGTATGCTTGCATCCCAGGCTAGCTCGTCGGCGTGGGGCACCATCCTCACCTACAGCCACAAGAACAAAAAGGGGTTCATACCTGCATATGTGAGAAAATAGAAGAAAATGTAAGTTGCAAGCAAAAAGGGGAAAAATCGCAAAAAGGAAAAGGTTGTGACGATAAAGGCGAGGCCTGTCGTGTCAGGTGGAGTCTTCCCACCCGTTTCCGCGCAGCTGCGCGAAACCATGGGCACTGTGCTGACTCCTGATTACTTACCTTGCCCCCAAAGCCTGACGTATGTCCATCTGTCGGTCAAGCGCACCACCCACACCCAAATAACGAAGTTAACCTTGCATCTTAGCAATGATGTCCAAAAGAATTTCAACCAAACATTAAAAAATTTTATTCAGTGAATTCCTGATCTTATTATTTTAACCTGACTTCAAATATGATTATTATAGTTATATAATTATATAGTTAAATCCAAGTATAAGATATGAAAGAAAAAACTTATAGACTAAGTAATATCTAATTTGGCATTTGGGTACTGATATATGTAATAGAAAAATATTAAAATTCAAATGAATCCAAAAAGAAAAAGAAAAAGCAAAACGAAAGCAATACTTCGTGAAATTCGAATGTAATGAACAACAAACTGATCAGTTTTACTATATTATTATTTTTTGGACTCCCCCAAACTCAGAAAATATTATAATAAAAAGATAAAGGTCTAATACCGCCTAATGTAGCGGCCGTTGATCTTTCGATCAGCTGTTGGTTGTTCCACTGACCTAGTTTTAAATTTCAAGTTCAAGGTGATAGTTATATATATTAAAAAGTAAAAAAAAATAAAATTGAGTGTTGTGTAATTATGTGCGTGTGATTGTGTGTCCGAAGTGGTGGTTATGTATGTACGTATATTCCTTCGTTTTTGCTTCCTGGCATCAATCCCTTTCTCTACCTTGGGAGCAGAATGGGATTACGCGCTCAATAGACGTACATACATACGGGCATATATACATGTAGTTAATTTTCCACTCACCAAGTCACTTGCTCCAATGGCGCCACTGCAGAGCACCTGTGCTGAAAAAGAAAGAGAAAAACCCAAATGCATCTATGCCCACTCCCTATCGATCATGCGCAAGATGTCCCCTCTCTAAGCAATGCTCAGCCAGATCAATCGCTAGCTTTGATTTCAAGCTAGTGTTTCATTGTGCTTTATTACGGCTTCGGATGCACATGAAATGTAGCACCTCCTTTTACCAAAAGCTATTAAGAAGGAAACTAATCCATAAAACCAAACTTAGACAATTTCGGACATCCGGAAAAAAAAGTTTGAATCAACCGGATAGGGTGGAGACGGCAGGTGCAAAAAAATGAAGAGAATTATTATAAGTTTTCCTAAGGAAAAAAGTGATAAATAATTAAGAAAACCTGGATGGTTTACTAAATTGTAAAACTACAACCGACAACAAAAAACAAATATTTCAGACAAAATGTAAGGTTGTAGGTGGGGGTTTTATTACGAGGGAAAAGGGTGAGGGCAAGCTTATTTTAACATATATGTATTCGGCTCGGCCGTGGAGGCACATACGCAGATCTATATGTGTACAGATGCACCTACGTGTATGCAATTTCACTATTTGGCTTGTCAGGGAGATTGGCCATGAAATAAAACCAATCTCGCCGTAGAGCATGCCAGGGTATGTATGGTGAGGATGGGAAAGACCTACCGGGATTTTCCCTCGTGAAGGGTGGACACCTTGCCGCGGTACGAGGGCTTAAGTCGATAGCCACAGGGCTGCGCTGCCCTTGTGATCATAGCGCCGCCGGTACTACATCACGAGAGAAGCCAAGCCTCTCTGGCGCGACGACTAAGATCTTCCCCCTCCCAATCCAGGGTGTTATGCGACCACGTGCCCATTGGACGTTTGCAGCCGGGAGGCAAATCGTGGCTGTAATCGAACGGAGCCTCTCTGATACCGGGCCGCCTCGGAGAGTAACTATGGCCTTACCGCGGTATGGGGCTCTGTCGCGGCGGACGACACATTCCCCATACTCTTCCTTTGACCCTAAACTGGCCTTGCCCGGCGAGGGGTCGTACGAACAAGATGAAAAATAGTAATAAAAACCCTAAAACTAATAATACAACCATGTATACTGCACAGCAGAGGAGGAAAATGCTGGAGCAAGCGAGAACGCAACGTCGGAGGACAAACTCCATTTCTTTATCAGCCGAGAGATCGACAGCGATGGCAACTACGAGTCGATTAGCTCTGGATAATAAGGGGGTAATCCCCAAAGTAAGTACCGGTACAAACACGGTGAAGCCAACAACGGCTGATGCTAGAGCCCTAGTAAGTGCCGGTACCGAAACCAAGTCTTTAACGTCTGTGGCAGTGGTCTCACGACCTGGTCCCAGAGATTCAAAAGGGAACGACCGCGATGGCAACTACGGGTCGAAACTTGCCCCAAAAGACATCTCCCAGTCGCTCTGAGTACTTGGACAAAAGAGCGGCCGCAAGGATCCTGAAGAAATACGAGGGTATTTCACAAGAGACGCTATCGCCGAATGCTAGAAAGACGGTGGAGATGGCTGAAGCTATCTTACCGAACTTCCAAAGCGATTACGCGCCAAAGAAGGTTAATATAAATTCCTTCAAACGCCAGAGATCGGACGTGGATTTGAAACCTCACCCGAAGCGGCAGCAACACGCCCCCGTAATGGTTAAACTCAGCTTTGCTGAAGCGACTAAGGATAGGATCCTCATAGGTGTCATTGACCGAGGTAATGAAAGCTGGGCCATCCCTAGGGACCAGTGGCGGTACGTCCGGAACGCTATCGGTAACGCCCTTCTCGACATTATGGATGAGTCTCCGGGTGCCACTCCGATGGGTTCTGATGCGGGATGGCACCAGGGCCGAATCAAGGTATTCGCTTGCGAGGATGCAAAAACTGTTGCACTGTACAAGGCAGCAGCTGCAAGACTAGGTGAGATCTACCAAGGGGCAAGAAGAGGTTGTCGACTGGAAGGACATCCCGGCTCGGCCAAGGGCAAGAGCGTGGATTCCTGCTATCCCTGCTGAACCTGAGAGAATTCTCAGGATGCTGAGGATCATGAACCCGTCTCTCCCGACGCAGGACTGGGGTGTCAATCTGGTCGAGGACACGGTAGGGCCAGACAGGCAAGTGGCCTTCACCTTGAATAAGGAGGCACTCGAGCCCCTTAAACGGTGCAATGGACGAGTGCACTACGGCATTGGTCAGATCGTGATCCACGTATACCGCGGCGATGCACAGCGCGCTGCTATTTCGGCTGCACCGGAGGACTCGGACATCGCAGTGCCGGAAGGGGAGTCGGAGCTGTCCGACGCGGAAAGTATGGTATCTGCCACGTCAAATGGCGAAGGAGCAGTGAACAGCTCGGAGATGGGAGACAGCCTGCTGGACGGCGAAGACCTCAACGTCACAGTGATAGCAGCTAGTCCTTAGCGCACCAACGTTGACACTGCCACAGTTAGCAGGATCTCTGCCACGCCAAACCGTGGTCTGAACAAATCGTCGTTGAAAGATAAGCCTCCAGACGAGGTGGAACTCGACGACATGGTGGCAGGGAAGTCTGAGCACTCTCATTTTGGTGGTGATTTAATCAGTCGTCTCTCTAAAGGCGACATAGATGTGGTCCTCATCCAAGAACCCTGGGTCAACAGCTCAAGGATTTGCGGTTTGGGGACTAAGGCTTTTAAGCTTATTCGAGCCAGCGAGGGGGCAGGGTTAGAGCCTGTATTTTGGTTAAGTCTGAGCTGAATGCATTTCTCTTGCCCAACTATACCAATGGTGACGTTACAGCTGCCAGTTTAAAAGTCGACAGTACCAGTCTGACGATGGCGTCGGTCTATATGCCCTACGACGCCGAAGAACCTCCGCCACAGAGGGAGGTAAAAGACCTGGGGCAAATTTTTCCATGGGTCATCTTATTATCGGAACTGACGCCAATGCTCATCACGTCCAGTGGGGAAGCTCCGATATCAATGCTAGAGGAGAGTCGTTGTTTGACTATTTGTTAACAACTAACCTGGTAGTTTGCAACGTGGGTAACGAACCTACGTTTATTACTAAAACCCGTAGGGAGGTAATAGATCTCACTATTTGCAGCGAAGGCGCTTATGAGTGGGTCAGAAAATGGCGCGTTCTCGATGAGCACTCATTATCCGACCACCGGTACGTAGAAATAGTTCTAGACTTTTCTGTTGAGCAGCCGGTTATGAAACGCAACCCACGTAACACTAACTGGCAGCTACACAATGAAATACTATCTAGGGACTTACCAGCACTGCCCCCACAAGTCCCGTCATCAGTAGGGGAGTTGGACGATCTGGTAAAGACCTTTACAACGGCGCTCTCGAATGCCTTAGAGCTGGCTTGCCCAGTGCCAAAACCACGCGGTAAACATAGGCCGCATTGGTGGTCCTTCGACCTGGACTCGCTCCGAAAATCATGTAGGACACAATTTAATAAGGCCAGGAGCCTTGGCACGGAGACTCAATGGCTCGAATATAAAGTTAAACTCAGGGCCTACAAAAAAGCTCTGAGGCAGGCGAAGAGAGTATCGTGGAGAAATTTCTGCACTGGGGTCGAAAATTTCGACGATACAACGAGACTTAGACGAGTGCTCTCAAAAACTCAAACAGGCACAAGCTATTTGCGCAAACCTGACGGATCCTGGACCAGCACGGAGAGGGAAACCCTAGAGCTGCTCTTGAATACGCACTTCGCAAGTTGAGGAACCCGTAGCACCTACAAAAAACCTGGCTGTATACATACCCATCACGGAGGAAAAGGTTAGGTGGGCGGTTAAAAGCTTCGAACCGTTCAAGGCTGCCGGGCCAGACGGGATTATTCCCGCACAACTCATAAACACGCTGGAGACATCAGCCAAATGGCTGGTATTTCTCTATACAGCCTGACTTTCTCTTAGCTACATTCCGTGCTCCTGGAGAAGTGCCACGGTAGTGTTTATTCCTAAGGCGGGGAAGGCGTCTCATTACGAGCCCAAGGACCTCAGGCCGATCAGTCTCTCATCCTTTGTGCTCAAAACCTTCGAGAGGATAATAAATGACTACCTCTCCTCTACTATTGATAGCAACCTGATATGTAGCTATCAGCATGCATACACCAAAGGGAAATCTACAGAAACTGCGCTTCACAGCCTAGTTTCAGTTATTGAATAATCGCTGTATGAGAAGGAGTACTGTCTTGCGGCCTTTTTAGATATTGAAGGAGCCTTCAACAAGATAAGCCCTGATGCTATAAACACCGCTTTAACAAGTCTGGGCATAAGCATGTCTCTTATTGGACTTATTGATCAACTGCTAAGGGGTAGACGATTAGTTTCATCACTAGGCTCGGTTGACTTATCACGCTATGTCACAAGGGGAACGCCTCAGGGTGGTGTTCTCTCCCCGCTTCTATGGAACCTCACTGTCAACTCGATGCTGCGAGACACAAGCTGGGGGGCGGGAAGGTAGTGGCATATGCAGACGACTTAGCTCTAGTATATAGGGGCAAATTCCCACAAACCCTGTGCGACTTGATGCAAGTAGCACTGCGAGAGGTTTCCTCATGGTGCTCGCGCTGCGGACTGAGCATCAACCCGGGAAAAGTAGAACTGGTTTTTTTCACCAACCGCTATAAGATACCACCGCTAATACTACCAAAACTGAATGATGTGCACCTGAACCTGGCTGACAAAGCCAAGTTCTTAAGCAGAGTTCTGGATAGGAAACTAACCTGGAAGGAGAATGTTCTTCAGCGCCAGAAGAAAGCGTGTATTGCACTCTACACATGCAAAAGAGCCATTGGAAAGAAATGGGGGCTCAGCCCCAAAATATGCAAATGGATCTACACTGCAATCATTCGACCAATCATGCTCTTTGGAGTTGTGGTATGGTGGCCTGCGCTGAGCAAGGCAACAAACCTTAATCTGCTAGGTAAAGTACACAGATCTTGCATGATCTGTATAAGCGGTGCGTTAAGAACAACGCCCAATGAAGCACTCCAGGCCATTCTTGGCATTTTGCCACTCGATCTGGAAGGGCACTAAGGGAACGCCCAGCTGGGGCGAAAGCACTACTGGACACGCCTGTATTTTGGGATCCTATAGCTTTCTTCCGCTGAGCACAGATCGTTGTGCGACCACAACAGTCGGAGATAGCGGTTTTAAAATCAACATTCCCAGCAGGGAAGAATGGGAGAGCACGGATCGGAGTTCCGCCACTCATGGCGGCACTTCCATTTATACTGATGGCTCGAAGTTAGACGGCAGAGTTGGAGGAGGGGTTTATTCAAAGGATCTGAACCTTGAGCTCTCCTTCAGACTACCTGATCACTGCAGTGTATTCCAGGCTGAAGTTTCAGCAATCATGGACGCCGCGGCTTGGATAGGCCAACACACTATCGGACAGGACATTTTTATATTCAGCGACAGCCAGGCGGCCATCAAATCCCTTGGCTCTTATTCGTTCAACTCTGAACTGACGCTCAGCTGTCGTCGATCTCTACAAGAGATGGCCCAACAGAATCGCGTGAACCTCACATGGGTCCCGGGGCATAGGACATTGAGGGAAATTGTAGGGCAGACGAACTTGCGAGGCAGGGCACGACCAAGCAGGTTCTTCGGGATAAAGAGCGCTTAGGTATGCCGTTTGCCACATGCAAGCTAATGCTGAAGGAGTACACACTCCGCCAAGCCAACGAATGATGGCTGCAATCTCCAGGATGCCGGATATCCAAAGAAACCTGGCCGAAATGGGATCATAAAAGATCAAGACAAATTTATGCACTAAGGAGAAGAGAAATCTCCATATTAATAGGCGTATTAACTGGGCACTGCCTCATTGGTAGGCACGCAGAAAGACTTGGTGTGCCCTACCGACGATGCTGTAGGAGTTGTAAGGAGGATGAGGAGGAGGAAACGGTGGAGCACCTCATCTGCAACTGCCCGGCTTTAAGTGGCGCGAGAATGCGCTTTTTGGGAGTTCCCTTCCTGGTTAGCCTACGCCAGGTCACGGAGCTGGACATAAAGGACCTGATGGCCTTCATCAAGTCATCTAAATAGTTCGAGGAGGAGTAATGGTGTCGGTATAGGAACGTCAGTCCCGGGATTCTGCTATGTGGAGAATTCCGTTAATACCGGGATTTTCCATATGGCAGGGCCCCGGAACTGACTTTCCTAGTGTTGGTGGTATCACAACGGGCCTTTTAATACTGGCCTAGGTCTGCCTCTGCGGTCAGGGCCGCCAAGAGGGGGGGGGGGGGGGGACAGGGGGAAACCCCCCAGGCCCGGCATTTTTTAGGGGCCCGGGAATTTGAATAATTCGGAAAAAATTAACAGCGCCGCATAATTCGATTATTTTTGTACAACACTTGTTCCATATTCGTTCATGCTTGCCCTATAAATCGCAATTTCACCACGCAATATTTGAATAATCTCACCATACAATGACTTCTTATTCCAATAGCAACCATACAATCTATCCGAGTTTCCGACCGTAGTTTGTGTCTACGCTTTTTTTTACTTTGTTTCCGGTAAATATATAAACTAAACAGATAAAATAAGATAAACAAGATAAAAAGTGCACAAACTAGCTTCGTCGGTATTTCGAATCAAATCGCACACTGTTGCCAAATTCTGTAATTAAGTACCAAAGTAGGTGGTTTTTTTTTGTCGTTTATTTAATAATCTTTTCACACAGCTCAGCTACTGCGGAACGGAAATTTTTCGAACTAAGCTTATTTAAAACTAGGTTACGAAATAATTTTGAATTTCATACTATCAATACCATAAAGCTGAACTACAAATGTATCCTTAACGAACCAAAAACCCTTATTTGAAAATATGGAGTTTTTTGAAATTCATTAAGAATAAGTCGCTTCGAGTTAAGAATCTTTGCATATGATTGCTAAGAATTTTACTCGCTTGTCAAGTTTGTTTTTGCTCTTGCATTGAAACTTTTTCGTAGCAAGTATGAGACGGCTTTGAATAAAAAGGGCATATAATTTTGTATTTTGACAGAAAAATATGTGACGCTAGAAAGAAGTGTCTCCAATTATTTAACAGTTTTCATTGTGCAGATGTGTTTATAATTTGAAAAAAGTTATTTTATGTTGTAATGCCGATATCGTTGAATTAAAGTTAAAAGCTGATATGTGAAGCATACGAAGTAAAATATATTTTTTAAATTGTTATTTTCTTTGTTAACACAATGAACCTGCGTTTTGAACATCTTGGTAATTTTTTGGGTTTTTTTTCAACAGCTTGGTAATCTTCCCTTTTAGGCCTTTGGCAACCGTGTACATAAATTCCGTGATATTTCAGCATCATATTTTTGATAGTTTAGAATTCAAACTTAGATTTCCTTGGAAATTTGATTTTTTAAGGAAAATTAATTGAGTGTGTTTATCAGCTCAGTATGCTGCAAGTGGAGTAATTAGTGTGTTTTTAGTGAGTGAAGACAGAACTTAAGCAGAAAGTGAAAGTGAAATTATTTTTATTTGATTTATTTATAAACCAGGTAAGTGCCCCACCCAGCTTAATTTTCTTTAATTGTGCAAATCTTTATTAAAGCTTACATATGTATATCTAAATACATTCAGAAATTGTCAAATGAAAATTTTATATACCGTGACACCGCCCACTTTTCTACAAATTTATTAATTGATTTTGCAATATCTCCATAATTATAGAAATCATTTTTTAGTATCGTTATTCTTTATACTTATTATGACAGAAATAATTTTTTGAAGTATGAAGTAAATATGAGTGGCCAACTACACGGTTAAAAAAATGAGCCTAAATTTTAAGCCCGTCTAAAGTTTAAGCGATTTTTTTAAACTTTTTTTGGAATATTTTAATTTTTTTATTTATTTTTTCGGTTTAAAATTAAAACTTTTCGGTTTAAAATTAAAACTTTTTTGTTTAAAATTTTTGTTTTGTTTTCATTTATTTTTGAAAGCTTATTCAAGATTGAATTTTGCCCACAAAATTTATGTGTGCGATGTAGCTCAGTGGTAGAGCAGACCGGCATGCTGCGAATTCACTTAACGAATTTTCTTGAAAACTGGTCTAGTTTAAATTTGAAACCATATTTGGTTTGGTCATGTATGTAGTACAAAAAAATTTAAAATTTAGGCTCAAACCCACATTATACTGTATTTATTGATTGTTTGTTAAATTAACTAACATTTTCAGTCTGAACTCATAATGTATCGCCACAAATCTGGAGCTCAAAAGCGAAAAGAACGAGAACAGAAGAAAAAAAATGAAAAAGAAATGGCAAAAAAACAAAAAACCCTTTTTGGATTTAGTTTCGGCAACTCAAATGCCGGGAAAATCGACGAAACACAGAATAATACTACTGATATTAGCCACGATCAAACACCTGAGAGAGATGTTCAGCTTATGACTTCTACAACCAGTTCCAGTGTTAATATAAGCGCTTCCGATTCTTCGGGAAATATAACTGAAGCTATGAGAAAAACTGAGAATCCCGAAAAAACCATTAACTCTAAAGACTGTTCTACAGAAATAATTGAAAAAGAGCCAATTTCTGACGGAGCAGATAAGGCTATAAAAACCAATTCACCAGACGCATCACAAAACGATCAACACTATCTCTACGATTACGATATTGGAACCTTAAAAACCGAGTTTGTGCCGCCCGATATGGTAAACGAAGTCGTTCGTCGTGGTCACGCGAAAATGCCTGCTTTTTTTCCACGTGATCGATTAAATGAGCCATTTCCGCTCTCGCTCCTATACATAACCTTCCCTAATGGTGAAATCGTCAATCGCGATTGGTTGGTATGGAGTAGCAGCATGGATGCATTTTACTGTTTACCTTGTCGATTACTAAATACTAATAAGCTAAATAGTTCTAAGCTTTGTAGTCCAGAAGGATATTCGAAACATCAATCATGGAAAAAATTGTATGACAAACTGCCAGGACACGAAAGAAACCCCGATCACGTTCAGTGCTTCCTTCAATGGCGCTCAACGCAACGTCGTATCCAGAATGACAGCTCACTTGATACACTTCTTGATGAGCATATTATCAGCAAAACTAAAAAATGGCAAGAAATCTTACAGCGGATTCTGCACACCATTATTTTCCTTGGTGAAAGAGGATTAGCTTTGAGAGGTGGAAGCAATCTTGTAGGAGAACCAAACAACGGTAATTTTTTGGGTATCCTGGAGCACATCAGCCATTACGATCCAATACTTCGCGAGCATTTGGAAAAAGTTAGATTCGCTCAACAAGAACACAAACGTCTCCAAGTGCATTATCTTTCTGCATCTATTCAGAATGAGTTCATAGATATTTGTGCTCAACACGTAATTTCAGTAATATTAGAAGAAAGAAAGAAGGCCAAATACTTTTCTATTATCGTCGATGCTACGACCGATACGAGTAATGACGAGCAAAACACTTTTGTTTTGCGATACCTTAATTTTAACTCTTTGAAAAAGACTTTTACTATCCAAGAACCATTTCTGTGTTTCGTCGATTACACTAAAAAAACTGGAGCAGAAATCGCCAATTTGATTTGTGATACTCTGGAAAAATATAACATTCCTTTGAAAGAATGTTGTGCGCAGGGATATGACAACGGTAGTAACATGAAAGGTGAAATTAATGGTGCACAAAGTCATATTATCAAGAAAAATCCGAAAGCCGTTTATTCGCCCTGCGCCGCTCACAGTCTGAACTTGTGCGGTGTCGTAGCTGCAGAATGTTGTACAGCCTCAATCACCTTTTTCGGAGTGGTTCAAAAGTGTTTTAACATATTCAGCAGTAGTGCAAAACGTTGGGAAATTCTCAAAAAACATTTACCAGGTTCACTTCACAAACTCTCAGACACAAGATGGTCTGCAAGAATCGACGCAGTCAAACCCTTTGCAAAACATCTCAAAGGATTGCAAAACGCTCTAGAAGAATTAACTAAATTCGATTTGACTACAGAAATTAGAAGTGATATAAACGGAGTCCTAATGTACATAACCAAGTTTGAGTGTATCCTCATGTCGTCGATTTGGTGCAAGATTTTGAGCTCCATCAATGAAAGAAGCGTTATTCTACAAGGCACAGACGTCACTGTCGATATTGAAGTAAAAAATCTTGACAGCTTACTCTCAGATTTACAAGTCATTCGTAACCAATGGGACAGCATTTTGCGTGAATGTGAGAACGTAGCCAGCGGATTAGATGTTTCAACATCCTTCCCTTTAACCAGAAAGAACAGACTCCGAATATCTTCAGATGAACATCAACGAGATGCCATAACTGATTTCAAAAGGAACACATTTTTAGTCATAGTGGATTCAGTGATTTCAGGAATTTCTCGTCGATTTGAAGGCATGAAAAAGCTGAATACAACATTTGCTTTTTTATGGCAATTCCCAACGATGGAAGAAGACGAACTTCGAAATTATGCTACGATTTTTGTGAAAGTACATGAATTTGACGTTAAAAAGGGTTTAGAAGATGAAATAATCCATTTGAAACACATATACGAAACTAATTTTGAAATAGCCCTTACACCATTCAATTTGTTGAATGCAATTTTTTCTCAGGATTTACAAACGCTTTTTCCAAATATTTGTATCGCGCTGCGTTTATTTTGCACAATACCTGTCACAGTTGCTGGTGCTGAGCGCTCATTTAGTGTTCTTGCGAGGATAAAGAACTTTCAGCGCTCGTGCTCTGCACAAGATCGTGTTTCTGGGCTAGCTACTCTTTGTATAGAATCTCGTTTAGCAAGGCAACTAGACTACAATGCTTTAATTCGGAATTTCGCCGCCAAAAAATCAAGAAAAGTTAATTTATAAGTTTAACCACATATGTATAAAACCTTCTTGTAGACATGTATTACTTTTAAATAAAAAATGAGTGCACTAAAAAAAAATACTTGATATAGGGGGCCCTGAAATTTCGATCCCCCCGGGCCCGGAAATCCTGTCGACGGCCCTGTCTGCGGTAGCCACTTGAACCTAACCTAACCTACCGGGATTTTACAATATTTTCGGATGCTGGTTTTGCTGTTGGTATCTGCGTTCCTTCCCTTACCCCGGAGCGTTGTTGTGCGCTAGGTTTGGGACCCGCCACGTAAAAAATTTAGTCCACTGAAAAATCGAAAAATCGACAACCCGGCAAAACGATTTAAGGACAATGAGAAGGATATTAGGGCATGTACCTGGAATGTCCGGACCCTTTCCAGGGAAGGTACCGCTGTCCGACTGGTTGATGTCCTCGCTAACGCAAAGGCCGACATCACCGCTCTACAGGAAATGCGATGGACGGGACAAGGAAAGACAACCATCGGGCCTTGTGACGGATACTACAGTGGCCAGACACGCAGCAAATCGCGTGGTGTAGGATTTTTGGTGGGAAAGAGACTTCGCCGCCAAGTACTACATTTATATGCGCCTATGCGCCGACTGAGGAAACGGACGACGCAGAGAAGGACTCCTTCTACGATAAAGTTGAACAGACTTATAATCGCTGCCCCCAACATGATATCAAAATCGTGCTCGCCGACTTTAATGCCAAGGTGGGCAAGGAAGGAGTCTTTGGTCCTACAGTTGGAAAATTCAGTCTCCACGATATAACATTACCCAACGGCACTAGGTTGATTGACTTCCCCGCTGCTGGCTATATCGATATACCAACAGGTTATCATAACCTCTAACGAGATTTTAGCCGAGCTTCTCTTTCCAACTTGTAGTGTGCTGCTTTTGAGTTTTCCTACAGGTTGGCTGGACCTACAGTTTTTTGCCGACTCCGAACGGCACTGGCAAAGGAAATGAATTTTTTGCTGAGAAGCTTCTCATGACAGGAATACACCCGGAGAGTTTGCCAAACTACTGCCGAGGGGCGACCCCCTCGTTTTTGTAAATAATTTTTGATGTTACTTTTGCCGGACATCGAACCGCCACGACTTGGCGTAGAAGGCCGAACACTTAACCCCTACATCACGGCGGCCGCCAAAATCAGTCTTCTTAATATCGCATATACGGTTCTTTCTAGCGTATTGTGTGAAAGACTGAAGCCCATCGTAGACAAACTGATTGGACCTTATCAGTGTGGCTTTAGACCTGGTAAGTCTACCATCGACCAGATTTTCACTATACGCCAAATCCTGGAGAAGACCCAAGATAAAAGAATCGACACACACCATCTCTTTGTCGATTTCAAAGCCGCTTTTGACAGCGCAAAAAGGAGTTGCCTGTATGCCACCATGTCTGAATTTGACTTCCCTGCACAGCTTATACGGCTTTGCCAAATTACGTTGAGCAATACCAACAGCTCCGTCAGAATCGCGAAGGATCTCTCTGAGCCATTTGAAACCAAACGATGATATTGATATCATTGGCCTTAACAACCGCGCCGTAAGCGCTGCCTTCTCTGGACTGGATAAGGAAGCGAAAAAAGTGGGTTTGCGGTCAACGAGAACAAGACGAAGTATTTGCTGTCATCAAAGAAAGAATCGGCGCACCTGCGCCTTGGGAGCCATGTCACCGTTGATAATTACAAATTTGAAACTGTGAGGGACTTCATCTATTTGGGAACCAGTATTAACACCGGAAATAATATCAGTCTAGAAATCCAACGGAGAATTACTCTTGCCAACAAGTGCTACTTTGGACTGAGTAGGCAATTGAGAAGTAGTCCTCTCTCGAAGAACAAAGATCACGCTCTATAAGTCTCTCATCATACCTATCCTGATGTATGGCTCAGATTCATGGACAATGTCAAGAGAAGATGAGATGGCCCTTGGAGTATTTGAGAGAAAGGTTCTCCGGAAGGTTTATGATTTGGGGTTTCCAATTGGCGTCAGTTATCGCTAAAAAGGAATGACGGGCGTGCTTTGATAGGCAACGGCCAAAATCGCTTAGGCGGTTAAGCGCCAATAAATGATGATGATCTGCGTTCCTTCGTAGGTTTTCAATAAAACATTAACCCGCGAGCCCTTGGGACTTTGAGCTCTCAACTCCCAAGAACGTCTGTTTTGCACGGAGGAAGTGGACACGCCGTCCTTGGGTTGAAACCACTAGCACCACTAAAAAAGCCTGTTTTATTTTTTTAAATGGGCGTGGGTAAAGCGACCGCTCACGTCGGCCTTACAAAACGAACTGCAATTTCGTTTTTAAGTAGACTAACTACGACCTGCGTTCTTGATGAATTATCAATATTGATAAAATATCAAGAAAAATATGCTTGTACCCAAAAAAGTGTTTTTGAATTTTGGCGTCAAAAACCAGTTGTATTTTATTCAATCGCGATGGTCACTGCCTGATTCTTAATAGACGGAGAGCTGACAACATAATTGCGAATGGAATATACATTTAACGGAAGTATTTTGAAGAAAAAATTAAAAATTCAACAACCTTTATTGAACATCACTAAGCTAATTTTAAGTCGACTTTAATTTACTTTCTTGTTTTGGATAGGTGATTTTACGTGGCTTGTTATAATGAATAAATATCTGACGTTATACTTCAATAAAATAGTGGAGAAATCGAAACTGTCTAAAAAAAAAACCGCGTGTAGCCAGTACACGTGAAAGAAGTTAACTTCTTAAGTTCAGAAATAACGAAATATGAATTGGATGTATTCGAGAATGTTTTAGATCAGCCCTAGGCACCTAGTGAGACAATTGTCCGAAAGACTCTCGAGATATGAAATGAATATTTTATATCAGCCCTAGGCACCTAGTGAGACAATTGTCCGAAAGACTCTCGAGATATGAAATTATTGTTTTAGATCAGCCCTAGGCACCTAGTGAGACAATTGTCCGAAAGACTCTCGAGATATGACAGCTTTTGAGAGCGCTATGACCGCGTTGACCAATCAATGAATATCGTTTGTTATGCTCAGTCGCTCACTTGCAATTGACGAATCAACAACAAACGCTGTTGCTTCGGTGCTTGCTGGTAAGCGACAGAGTAAACAGAGATAACCTAATTTGATTAGTGCGAATTGTGCCGTGCTCTGGTTTAGATTCACAATATCTTACTTCCGGGAAGTGGACCAGGGAAACAATCTATTCGAAAATATCTGATATATGGTGCGTTTTCCTTAAAATTTGGTACATGGGTAGAATTAAGCCTAAATTAACAGGGGCCAATACGAATGGGATATAGAGGAAGAGGGCCGTGGTAGAAGGAAAGAGGGAAATGAAGAGCAAAAGGGATGGAGATAGGAAAGAGAGTTGTACGAAGAAAGATAAGAAGGCTAGGTGGAAAGCCTGCTTGAAATTTAAATATTTGGAACACGGTCGCATGCACCTTTCGCTTGATACGCATATAGGCATATCTTGCTCAATACTAAAAGAAAAAAAAATAGATAGGTGATAACCCTTTGAACCACCACCCCAAGTGGCAACCGCCATGTATATAGTCTCAGAATGAATCATACTACTAATAATGCCAAATTTAATACAAAACGGCAAAGCGGTTCCCGAGATAATACGGTGTGGGGGCAACCCTAGCTGGCAATCCTGCTAAAAATTGTCATATTTGAAATACGACTGAAAATACCTTTCATTTGATACCCATATTGGCATATAATATATAATATAATGGAAACTCCCACGCATATAATCTTAGAATGAATCATACTATCTATAATGCAAAACTTTATCCAAATCGGTCGAGCGGTTCCCGGGATATAGAGAAAAATAAATAAAATGCGGTTAGGTGGCAACGCAAGGTGGTAACCCTTCTTGAGATTTACATATTTGGAATACGGTCGAAAATACCTTTCGTTGAGTGCGGACGTGTTTTTTGATCGCTCTTTAAAATTCGTTCTTTTGCCTTTTTGTTGGCCTCAATATCCTAAATATTGCAATAAATAGTGTCTGCCGTGCAAAACGTATAGGTCCTACATAATAAATAGTTGCAAAGTTGTGCAATTTTTGATAATAAAGTGCATTAATTATCACATATTGACATTTTCCGACCTTACACATATTTAATTGTGTGTTACTATTTGCTAATTCACTTTGATTTTTTTACTGCTTTGCGTGCTCATTCTGTCTGTGTTCACAGCTTGCTGACCGCGCAATTAGTTGTCCTTGCAGTGCTGAGTTTCTTCATAACAAATAAGTGACAAGTAGTGCAATTCTTAATAATAAAGTGCTTTCCATTTTATAAGTTACTCTGCTTGTGTTTACTGCTTTCCGCGCCGTTTCTGCCTGTGTTCACTGTTTGTCGGCCGTGCAATCTTTGGCTTAGGTGTGCAGAGTTCCAGAATAACACTTTTCCACTACATATTTTGATTGCCTGCTGTTTATTAATTTTTATCATGAATGACTACTGTGGAAAGTGTGATAAAAATTTTGCGAGATCTGAATTTCTAATGGTGCCATGTAGTGGTCTTTGCAAAAAACGGTACCATCGATCCTGTTGTGAAGGCCCATTGACGGAAATGGATATTAAATTTTTGAAATTAAATACCAATGTTCGTTATTTCTGCCCTGACAGTGTGAATGGTCTGGATAAAGTTACGAGGGTGCTAGACTCGGTCGTCGACTCTCTAAAGTTTAGTTTCGAGGCAATCATGACTGCTTTTGAGATTAGATTCAAAGATTTAGCCTCTCAAATCAGCGATCTCAAGAACATCATTGTAAAATCTGATGGAAGTGAATCCACAAACACTAGCAAAGTTGGTGTAAAAGAGAAAGCAAAAGAAAAATTCAAGGTAAAGAACAAAGGCAGTGCCAAAAAAATAAGAAAATAATTAATAACTTGGCAGCGGAAATTAATGCCCTAAATGCTGTTGTTAGCTCCGGTCCTTCACCCACTACCAACAAAGGTTCCTCTACTGAAACCGATCTCTTTTCATTTTCGCCGCTACCTAGTGGTTCGGGTTCCCTCTCTTCTGTCCCTCCTCCCCGTAAGTCTACTGATGGTGCTGTTACACCCATTATACCTTCGCTTGTGCTTTCTCCAGCCGATTGCAGTCGTTCATCTACGTCGGATAACTCTGCTATTTCTGCTGTTGATAACAACATTTTACCGCAACCTCAATCCGATAATACAGCTGAAGTCAACAACATTGTGCCGACCACTCAATCCGCTACTACTGCAAATGGTGAGTGGCAACCCGTACCGTTAAGAAACAGGCGCATTCGTGATAGAAATATTAGGACGTATGTTTGTTCCAAACTTTGCCTTGCCCCTACTAGCAACATTATTGTGTATAAATTTAATGTTAAATATGAAAGAGACATTTCATCTTTCAGGGTCTCAGTGCCGGACTCATTTTTCGATAGGGTACTTGACCCTTCATTTTAGCCGCAACACTCTGTAGTACATTTGTACACAGATAAACAGAAAACTTCCTTTTCAACTATTCTTATTCATTACCAAAATGTCCGTGGCCTTCGTTCCAAATTGAATCACCTTTATCTAAATAGCCTGACTTTTACTGCACATGCAATAGCTTTCACAGAGACTTGGTTAAAACCTGATAATTTCAATTCTGAGATTTTCTGCAGTAATTACGTCGTTTATCGGCGTGATCGAGAAACCAGGGCAGGTGGTGTCCTTATAGCTGTTGACTCACGTCTTCCATCCGGGTTGGTCGACTTGGGCAATGTGTCCGATATTGAAGTCATAGCAGTGAAGCTCTCAATGACTGGATTCTCATTCGAATCTGTTTGTATATAATCAGCATAACTCCGTTATTAGGACTTTGTCTTCTCAGTTGCGAGATAAAGATCGCCTTTTAGTTCTTGGTGTTTTTAACTTACCCTTGGTTAGTTGGGTCGGCACAAATGACTCAAACATTTCAACCCCTACTACACAGCATGATTTCCTCCTTGACCTTTATGCCACATCTCTTGTACATATTAACAACGTACAAAACTGCAAAAATAAATTACTGGATTTGGTATTCGTTGACGATTCTGTAGGGGTTGCTCTTAATCGAATTACTCCGCTATCTGTTCCTGAAGACACACTACACCCTACGCTTGAGATAGCTTTGGACATTGTGCACCTTTTTCGACAGTTGTGTCCCGTTTCGCTATATTAATGCTGGTACGGCTAAGCCGCCTGGGTGGTCTAAACAGCTTGTGAGACTTGGCAATATTAAATCCAGGCTATACAAGCGTTTTAAGAGAACAGGTGCATCTGCTGACTATTCTAAATATTTAGTAGCGCGCTCCAATCTCCAGTTTCTAAATCAAAAGTGCTATAAAGGTTATCTAGCGCGGTGTAAAACTAAATTTTTTAATAACCCGAAAAGGTTCTATAATTTTGTTAATTCAAAAAGGAAAACTACCGGATTTCCTTATTCCTTTTTCCTTGGAGCTAAGAGTGCTAACTCAGATCATGATATTTCTGAACTATTTGCAGAATTCTTTAAGTCGACCTATACGTCTAATAGGTTTCTGTCAAGTCCCTATCCTTATAAATTAGATAGCTTTAATAGCATTCACATACCTGTTTTGGATAAAAATACTGTTCTACAAAGTCTTCTGGCATTGAAACCTACATTTTCCCCTGGCCCTGATGGTGTTCCCAGCTGTGTGCTGAACTTCTGTGCCATACATTAATCGACCCGATTTTTAAACTGGTCAAACTATCTCTTGAATCTGCGGAAATCCCTACAATTTGGAAGAAATCTTTTATTATACCCTTACATAAAAAAGGCAGTAGGTCAAATATTGAGAACTATAGGGGCATAGCTAAGCTCTCAGCTATTCCTAAAACTTTTGAACATATAATAACATGCCAACTGCAATATCGGTGTAGTTCTTTATTATCACCGTGTCAGCATGGTTTTGTGCCCCGACGATCAACCTCAACTAACTTGCTTGAGTTCACCTCGTTTGTTATTGATGGTTTCCTGAAAGGTAACCAAACAGATGTAGTCTACACTGATTTTAGCAAAGCATTGGACTCTGTGAACCATGAGCTTTTAATTCATAAACTTGACTTAATGGGTTTTCCGAATCAGTTCACTGAAAAAAAAATCTACAAGAAACGGCCGTCAAATTAACAGTAAACCCTGTCATTTTTCGTCCAACAGTGGGTAATATCAATTTTGAAAGTGACCCCCTATAATTCTTTGAATATACTATCATATTGACATGAATTACTGTAAATTTGAAAGTGAAGACTATCATATTAACATGAATTACTGTAAATTTGAAAGTGAAGACTATCATATTAACATGAATTACTGTAAATTTGAAAGTGGACTCATATCATTAATTGATATTTGTCAAAAATCACATGTTTTTACTGCCAATTTTACAGTAAATACTGTAATATTTACAGTATTTCCATAATCGATTTGAAAGTGGTTTTGATATGTTACTTTCAATATGCACTTTCAACCTTTTTATTTCAGTGTTGTTAATATGGCTTACTAACTATCTTAAAGAAAGAACTCAGCAGGTTTTGTTTAAAAATACTTTGTCTACGTCCATTGACGTAACTTCCGGTGTCCCTCAAGGTAGTCCTTTAGAGGTCCCTTGCTCTTTATCCTCTTTATAAATGACCTACCACAAGTAATTTCTCATTCCCGAACCCTTATGTTTGCGGATGATGTGAAACTTTGTTTGGGTGTGCTTGGTTTTGTTAAAAGATGGGCTAAAGAATTTGATGATCCGTACCTCACGAAAATCCTTTACACATCCCTAGTTCACCCAATACTTGAGTATTGCTCGTGTGTCTGGTGCCCCTTATATCAAGTTCATATGCAGCGGATTGAGTCCGTACAAAAGCAATTCTTGATTTTTGCTTTGCGTGGTCTTAATTGGAATCCAAATATCCATCTGCCCCTTACAACGACTTATATAGCTGCATCAGCTTTGAATGCTCGTCTGCCGCACTACAAAATCCAATACTTTCATATTTGCTAACTGCTGACTAATTACACGACAGTCTTGCACCCAACCAGTTAGATTGATATACACAACTACAAAAAGCCGGCAGACACCTCTAACTTCAAACTTACGCTGCGTGGAATCGCGTCCATTCCACCGGCTCCATAATTAATATCCTAAAATATCTCCGAAACCAATTTGGAATATTTCAATTACCTAATAAACAGTCAGCTGGAAACAAAGTTTGCCAATATACTATCGGATGCTGCGCGGAATCGCGTCCATTCCGCCAGCAAATCTCAATCGCTCCCAGGACTGCGGAAGTATGTTGCTCGGAATCGCGTCCATTCCGACAATATATACGACTATTTGGTTCCTAACGATTTCTACCCACAACTTTAAAGCAAATGAATTTATGCTTTGCTTAATTTCTGTTTAATTTACTTACTCAGAAGGGTCACTCACACTTCTAATAAAAAAACAACTCTTTATAGTTGGGAAAAATCGGTTAAAAAAACCCAACTTTTTACTAATCACTTAGTGAACTTCCTCTCTCAATCATACATATATTTATACTGACTCTCTCTCTCTTTTTTCTATAAAGTTACATGTCATTTTTGCTGGCAAGCGCAGAATTGCCACACTTACGAAATCAAATGTGTCATAAAGGATATAAGATAACTCGTATCCCTATACGATACAATTTCTGTTAATTATACTTTTATTATATTCTATATATTCTTATTGTACATATATATGTTTTTGTTTTGTAACAATACTTGGGATATTAACAGTCGACCGCTTTGTGTTGTGTCGACTTTAAATAAATAAATAAATAAATAAAATTTGATACCCATATTGGCATATCTTGCCCAATATTGTGAACCGCGCCAAGTGGCAACACCCACTCATATAATCTTAGAATGAATCATACTATCTATAATACCAAATTTTATCCAAATCGGTCAAGCGGTTCCCGAGATATTAATAAAAATAAAGAAAATGCGGTTAGGTGGCAACCCTAGGTGACAACCCTGCTTGAGATTTCCATATTTGGAATACGGTCTAAAATACCTTTAATTTGATACCCACATATAATTAGAATGAATCATACTACCTATAATGCCAAACTTTATTCACGCCGGACAAGCGGTTGCCGAGATATCAATAAAAATAAATGAAATGCAGTTAGGTGGCAACCCTGCTTGAGATTTACATATTTGGAATATGGTCGAAAATACCTTTCATTTGATACCCATATAGGCATATCTTGCTCAATATAAAAAAAAAAAAGAGATAGGTGGCAATCCTGTGAACTGCCCCAAGTGGCAACACCCACGCATATAATCTTAGAATAAATCATACTATCTATAATGCCAAACTTTATCCGCATCGGTCAAGCGGTGCCCGAGATATCAATAAAAATAAATAAAATGCAGTTAGGTGGCAACCCTGCTTGAGATTTACATATTTGGAATACGGTCGAAAATAGCTTTCATTTTATACCAATATTGGCATATGTTGCTCAATATTAAAAAAAAAAATTGAGATAAGTGGCAACCCTGTGAACTGCCCCAAGTGGCAACACCCACGCATATAATCTTAGAATGAATCATACTATCTATAATGCCAAATTTTATCCAAATCGGTTGAGCGGTTCCCGAGATATAAGAAAAACGCCTACGCCTGAAAGTTTGCAACATACGCCTGAAAGTCGGCTACAATTTCTATTTCCGTGCCATAACTTCTGTTTCATCGTCATCCATTTTCTTAAATTTTACTCTCAATCAAAACTTAGGGGTGTAAGAGTAATTCCCATCGCGCCGAAACGACCCCGGCCGTTTTCTTATATCGACCCGGCCAAGAGCAATACAGTCGGGGTGACCCTGTCTGACATTTGGGCAGGGATACGCCTCGCTACAACAACAACAAGTTAACTTTGAATAATTTCAACTTCGGTTCTTGGCTAGCACGGTGGCTCAGACACCGCGGTCGAAGTTATGTTTTTTGAGAATGAAATAAAAGGTGGAAAACGAGGATTCCTCGATTAATATAATGGCCGTTTATTATAGTGAAATTGTGTTAACAAAATTGAATATGTTACCTGAATTACGGCGTTGTAGAGATCCTGGGGATGCGCTGTCCGGGTTCGTTGCTTGATGGAGGTGAACCCACACATGCGCACCAACTTGCATGTATATGTGTGCTGACAAAACACCAATAGTAATGCATGCAAATACAGGGTGGCTTGGGGTGGGTGATTGGAAATGTACATTACGGTGGCACATTTTTTTATACTTTAGGCATCGGGCCTAAACAAACTTCAATAACTTTTTTTTTCGGAACAAAAGACCATTACTTGGTCAGGGAGTGCCACGAAATCCCCAAAAAAAAAATCCCCAAACACAAAATCCCTCAAAAAAAAAAAAATACCCCCAAATTCAAAATCCCCAAAATCAAAATCCCCAAAATGAAAATCCCCAAACACAAAATCCCAGTGCTATGATAAATATCATTGCCGTGTAAAAAATAGCAATATCTCTTTCCTATATGAGCTTTCGTTCACATTTATGTATATATATTCACCTTTTGGCAATACACATTTTTACTATCCATATATGGGACTGCTAGTCGCTATAACTCGAACAAGCTAACAACGAAGCTGATACAAAAAGAGAAACGAAAATTAAGACAAACGCGAAGTTTCAAGTGTACTTATGTTTGCTCATATTGCGCATTTCGCAGCATATTTTAACATGTGGAAGTAGCGCAGTTGCTAGGCACACCGACTAGCACGCAGAGGGCTGCGAGTTCAAGTACAGGTTGGGGTATTTTTTTATTTCTAACTTTTTTTAAATTGTTTTTAAGTTCCTAAGTATTTTTTTATCAATTGAAATAATAAAAATATTTTCTATTTTACTTTACTTCGGCTAGGTTTATTAAAAATTTTTAAAATATAGAGCCTAATCTTAGCATAGATACTGCGCCGGTTGAACGGTAGTCGAAAACTTTAGCCACTCGGCTATTGCCTCATATAAAACTCAATGGCAAAATATCCAATACAATGGCAGCAGACCCAATAGATGGAAATCATTGATTTCAGCTGCAGATAACATTACATCTATTCAGGAAAACAATATGGTTATTTGTAAATTGTAAAAAACGTGTACCGTTAAGTTATCAGCAATGAAGTTACTAATTTTTAACTTAAATTAATTTCTTAACTCAGTGCGGGCAGCTGTTTTTTTTGTGGTAAAAAAGTAAAATTCATTTATTTAAATAAAAAATGGAAGTTAAAGTAACTAAATCTAATAAAGGCGGTCAAAAACTATTTGTATATGGATATGAATACCATTTTCATTCCAAAAATAATAAAAAAGAAGAAATCCGATGGTCTTGTGCACAAAGGAAGGCACTGCTGTGTAAAAGTGTTGTTATTACTAAGGAAACCACTGACACACGTGAAGTAAAACGGGCTCCTACCCCTCATAATCACGACCCAAAGGCCCATATTGCGCCCATAAGTGATGCCTATAATAAAGTGAAACAACTGAGCACATCATCTTCTCTAGAACCTTCCCAAATTATAAGGAAAGCAATTGTAGACTGCGAACCAGAGTGTCGAGTGTACCTGCCATCGAAGCGAGCACAACGGCACTAGGTTGATTGACTTCGCCGCAGCTCGCAATATGGTCAACAGTAGTACCAGGTACCAGCATAAATGAATACACCAAGCCACATGGCTGTCCCCTGATCAAAGAACTAGAAACCAGATTGATCATGTCATGATCGACGGCAGACACAGCTCCACCGTTCTGGACGTGCGTACCCTACGTGGTCCCAATATCGACTCGGACCATTATCTTGTTGCAGCCAAGATACGCACACGCCTCTGTGCAGCGAAGAAAGTGTGCACAGTAACGGAAGGAAAGTTTGACGTCGAGAAGCTGCGCATGACACAGACAGCTGATAATTTCTCCACTCGACTCTCACACCTGCTATCAGAGGGCAATCCTCGACCTAACGATGTAACCGAGCAATGGAAGCATATCTCTCACTTATTGCGTACCGCCGCTGAGGCCACTATAGGATTTAAGCGAGCCCGCAAGAACAACTGGTACAATGAGGAATGTAGCACTGCCTCGGACAAAAAGGACGCTGCATACAGGGAGACGTTGCGAACGGGAGCAACCCGCAGTGTATGGCAACGCTATAGTGAGGCGAGGAAGGAAGAGAGGCGCCTTTTCAGAAAAAAGAAAAGTGAAGCCGAAAGGCGTGAGTGTGAGGAGCTTGAGATGCTGGCTGACAGGAATGATGCCCGAAAATTCTATGAAAAGATCCGGCGGCGGACGGATGGTTTAAAGACTGGGGCAAGTTCCTGTAAGGACAATGTACTTAAATTATGGAGGGAGCACTTCTCCTCACACCTAAATTGCGAGGGAGACGTCGAACCCGATACCCAATCCCTGACGATGGAAAAGTCGTCCCACCACCTGACTATGATGAAGTGAGGATAGCTATATCCCGGCTCAAAAACAACAAATCGCCTGGGAAAGACGGACTACCCGCCGAGCTGTTCAAACACGGAGGCGAAGAGCTGGTAAAAAGCATGCATCAGCTCTTATGCAGAATATGGTCAGATGAGTGCATGCCTCCAGATTGGAATTTAAGTGTGCTCTGCCCAATCCACAAGAAAGCGATCCCGCTAACCCCACTAACTACCGCGGAATCAGTCTTCTTAATATCGCATATAAGGTTCTTTCTAGCGTATTGTGTGAAAGACTGAAGCCCATAGTAGACAAACTGATTGGACCTTATCAGTGTGGCTTTAGACCTGGTAAATCTACCATCAGCCAGATTTTCACTATACGTCAAATCCTGGAGAATACCCATGATAAAAGAATCGACGCTCACCATCTCTTTGTCCATTTTAAAGCCGCTTTTGACAGCGCCAAAAGGAGTTGCCTGTATGCCGCCATGTCTGAATTAAACTTCCCTGCAAAGCTTATACGGCTTTGTCAAATGACGTTGAGCAAAACTAACAGATCCGTCAGAATCGGGAAGGACCTCTCTGAGCCATTTGAAACCAAACGAGGCTTCAGACAGGGCAACTCCCTTTCGTGCGATTTCTTCAACCTGATGCTGGAGAAGATAATTCGAGCAGCAGAGCTAAACCGCAATGGCACAATGTTTTACAAGAGCGTGCAATTGCTGGCATATGCCGATGATATTGATATCATTGGCCTTAACAGCCGCGCCGTAAGCGCTGCTTTCTCTGGGTTGGGTAAGGAAGCGAAAAAAGTGGGTCTTGCGGTGAACGAGGACAAGACGAAGTATCTGCTGTCTTCAAAGAAAGAATCGGCGCACCTGCGCCTTGGCAGCCAAGTCACCGTTGATAGCTACAAGTTTGAAACGGTGAGAGACTTCGTCTATTTGGGAACCAGCATTAACACAGAAAATAATATCAGTCTAGAAATCCAACGGAGAATCACCCTTGCCAACAAGTGTTACTTTGAACTAAGTAGGCAATTGAGAAGTAAAGTCCTCTCTCGACAAACAAAGATCACGCTCTATAAGTCTCTCATCATACCAGTCCTGATGTACGGCTCAGAATCATGAACAGTGTCAAGAGAAGATGAGAAGGCCCTTGGAGTATTTGAGAGAAAAGTTCTCCGGAAGATTTATGGTCCTTCCCGTGATGCCAACGGCGAGTATCGATTTGACATGTTCCACGCCCCTACCTCCCAAGGATCGTATAATCCAGAATGTTCGAAGATAAAAAAGTTGGGCGTCTCGGCGAAAGGAAGTCGCTCAGAAAAAAATAGCTTGTTATTAATCAACAACACCATGCCTATGGAGGCTCTCATACTATATAGAATTAGTTTTGCAAACGCGATATCTCAAAACTGGTGACTCCTAGAGAAAAACTGTTCGGACCATTTTTGTAAAGAATTTTTAGGTCTACAACTTTATCTCACGTAATTTTTAGAGAAAACTAGTCGTTTATAAGAAAAATTGACTAAATTTGACTAAAATTGGTATTTTAAATGAGTTTTTTTAAAAAGAGCTTGGGAAAAAATGTTGAAACTGAACCTTATTTTAATTTCAAAAGAGAAAATGGAGGGACATGCACCTTTTAATAAAACCCATCGTGCGCTTATTTTAAAGCAAAAAATAAACATTTTGTAAGTGTTTTGCTTACTAAAGTAAATATAAAAAAACTTACTTCAAGTTTATTTTTTCAAGATGAAGTTTATGAAAACTTTCTTTTAAAATATTATTATAAGCTTTTGAAAATATTTAAAAAAGTTAATATTTAAAAAGGTTACTTCAAACACTTTAAACCAGTCCCAACCAGCCAAGCAAACTTGAAATAAATTTATAAAAAGCTTTTCCAAATAATCATTAAGCTTACAAATTTCTGATTTTTCATTTACAAAACGCTTGAAAGTAAACGTTTTATAATTGAAACGACATATTGGTTTTAAGTGTTTGAAATAAACTTACAAACAATTTTCAAAAGATAACTTTTTTAAAGTTTCCTATTTAAAGCTTATGATAATATTTTAAATGTAAGCCTTTTATAAACATCATCTTGAAAAAATAAACTTAAAGTAAGTTTTTTTTTATGTTTACTTTTGTAAGCCAAACCCTTACAAAATGTTGATTTTTTTCTTTAAAATAAGCGTATTGTAAGCGTTTCTTTTAAGCTTATTTATATAAGCTTACAATAAATATTGAAATGAAAGCATTTTATTATCATTTTTTTAACCTTTATTTGAGAATTATTTTAATCCATAAATGAACATATTACAAAATCGTTAAAATAAGCTGAACAAGATGCTTATTTCGTGCAAACATGTACATATAAACAATTTAGGTTGATTAATTTCTAACAAATTAAGTTTTAAGTAAAATTTTAAATATGTGAATATTGAATAGTTTTATTAATAATTAATAATTTAACATGGTATGTCAAAAAAGTGATTATGATATTAATTAATTTTTTTTAGAACGTGCCACAGCTTTCATTTTCAGCCGATTATTCGCAAATTGAAAAAACGATTTTGATGCGGCTATGTACTCCGCTTCATTCCCACCATTTTCATGTATAAAAGTTTCTGAAAAGAATTAAAAACATGTTTAGTTAAATGATTAAATATTGAGCCAAAATCATGTATGTATGTATTCAGAAATTTAAGAATATTTGTATGTATGTACATATCGTAGGTGATTATGCAAAACAACGCAATGGACACCTAAGAGGCAGCGTAAGCGACATTTGTGACCAACACTTGGGTATAAAAGACTTATTTATCCATACAGATATACTCAAACTTAAATATCACATACGACGTTTTAAAAATGTCAATAACGTCGTTTTGCAGAATCGCCAACGATATATACAATTCATACATTAAATATATTAGAAATTCTTTTCCAATGTTTAAATTGTGTTTTAGGTATTAAGTTAGGTAATATGAATACTTACGATGTATAGCTAAGGCAACCGTCAAATTACGGACGCACGTTTTGGAGTCTGTTCCCCTCCAACACATTTTTTCGGCAACCACGTCTGTCATCAGCTTACTCCATGATTGCTTCACAAAAGTCTTCGTCTTTGACGAGGACAAAGATTTCAAATCGGATTTCTAATGAATTATATAAAAATTAATTTTGTAAAACTATGTTTTAAGTTAAACTAAGCTTAATTTTGAGCTCCTCAAATCACAAGTGGTGGAGTTCCAATTTTTATAACTACCATTTGTGTTTTGAGGAGCTCGTATTTGAAGTATACGTACGTATACGAATTGTCGGAATTTTTCCTCGTCTTGCTCAATTTGTTTTTCAAAAGTGAGGAAATCTTCAAGAGTTTTAAATGACTCTTGCGGCAATACAATGGAAAACCCCCTAGGCATTGTCCTTTTTAATTCGCCTACTTCCCTGCGAAGCGCCGTAACTTCCTCCATAATACGCAACAGAACAGCTTTATTTTGAACCTCAACTTTTTCTACTGCCTTTGCGCATGCTTCGTCAAGGACTGACTGTATGGCTGTTCAGAAAATGAGTGCGTTAGAAAAAGATAACAGTGGAAAATCTAATGAGTTGATCCATATGAAAACGTCTAATTCAAAAAGCCAGCTAAAACTAACAAAAATGGATAAAAAACGTATTTCCAGTACCGTGTCTTTAATTCGATCTCTTGGTTGAATGACTTATTATTTGGTTTTAAACAAACTACCATCTTTTCCCCTTAAATTGCCATATCCAATGTTTAGTATCGCGATTATAAACATTTTTACAGCTATAACTGTGTAAGCCTGAATTTCGTTTCATTTTTCAAATTGATCAGAAACCAGTTGTTATACAAATTAGATGTGTGTGAATATGTTTCTTAAGGGCCCTAAAGAAAAGTCCCTCAAAGTTAGAGCGAAATCAGAACTTAGCCAGCAACGAGTTTTTCTATTATTTGACGTTTTCATATTTATTGACTCTAATACAAAAATAAAAAAATTTCTTGAAAAAATTGTTATATGGGGCGTATGAGTAACTAAAGTTGTAATTAGACATACACTTTACATGAAATAATTTCGATGAATGAAGAAATTGTTATACAGGGCGTATGAGTAACTTAAGTTGTAATTAGACATACACTTTACATGAAATAATTTCGATGAATGAAGAAATTGTTATACAGGGCGTATGAGTAACTTAAGTTGCAATTCGACATGTACTGGGGAATTTTTTTACGGGGCGTATGGGTATAATCTTTGCACGAAACCACTTTTGGAAACTATCCCTATTTCTATACATACACAAAGATGACATAAACACTTACATGGTGGAAGCCCTTTGTTCGGCTGTAAGAAAATTTCGCGAGTGTCTTGTTCTGCAGCGTTATATGTCTCCTTAATTGGTGAAATCGCTTCGTGCGGCTGTGCCAAAGTATTAGGCATACATGTTTGCTTATTTGGTGAAATGTTTTTGTAAAATATTAGGGGAAATCGCTTTGTTCGGCCGTGCTAAAGTATTAAATGCATCTTGTGTTTCACGAGTGTCTTGTTTTGCAGCATTACATGTTTCCTTAATCGGTGAAATTATATTATGCGGCTGTGCTAAGATATTATGAGAATATTGTTGTTGCGTAAGGTAATTAAACTTTAAATTTGGCGATTGCAAGAATTGACCTAGAAAATAAATGTTAAATTTTAATCAATTGTTCCTTATATACAGGAAATGTGTACTATGTCTTAACTCAACTTAAATATGTGCATACTTACATAATGGACTAGGGCTGATTTGAGCTGCAAGTGTGTCAGGCGCAACTTTGTTCGGCTGCATTACAATAAAACTACGTGTTTGAAGCTCATCAGATCGGCTAGTTTGAGTTTGATTTGACGCCGTTACTTGAATCAAAATTAGGAAATGACATGGCCTGCGATTAAAGGAAGAAAACTATAACAATTTTTGTCGATGTTGGACAATACTATGATTTTCGTCGTAATGTCATTCAGTTGGCACTTTTCTTTTGCATTATCCAACTCAAGCTCTGTTGTGCAATAAATGTTGAAAAGAGCAGAGGGCAGAGGTTCGTCAAATAAATTGCGTAAATGCTTTACGCGTGTTTCATACACGGTCTCTTCGTCAACTGAACCCCACTTAAAAATGTTGTTTCCGACTAGATAAAAATTATCTGGAGCCTTTGCCGATAAATAAAAGTATTTATTTTTTACAAATTATTTATTTACTTTATTTTCAGCGCGGGACTTGTTATGCCTCAACTTTGCTCAACAATTCTATTGTACAGTTGAGAAGCAACGTTATTCTTCTTTTTTATGAGTCTTTTTATCTGCCCAAGCTTGTTCTCGAACTTAAATGCGCTGATTGTCTCAAGCGAGCCAAACTGATATGCATCTTCTGCCAGATGAGTTAAGCAATGAAAGTTATAAGTTAATAAGTTTTCACTGTACAAAATTGGAACTCTTCTCACGAACTCATTTAAAAGCTCAGTGGCGCACTCATTATTTCGTTTGCAATCAACTTCATTTAAGAAAATTCGAATGCCGAGGCTTAACAGCAAAAAATTAGTGTATTTTTCATCATCCAGTATGTTCTTCAATACAACAGGTCCAGTATATAACAAGAATTGACGAAATTCGGTTGCTTTAAATTTATCTAATTCAGTCACATGTCGTGGTTTACGACAAAATTCGCGGGGAATGCAATTTTTTATATTTAAAAACTCTAAATTTAATACCTTTATTTGACTCGAATGCAAAGAATACTTTTGATTTTTTTTTATCCACGAATTCATCAAAGGGTTCATTACGCCTAAGCATACTACGTGCATGTAATCTAAAGGAAAACATTTAATCATGTCGATTGGCAGCTTTTCCAGCTCTATCTCATTCTTTATATTGTGATGATCGTGATCACTTCTCTGACGAAATTCGCGATCACTTCGATGAGGATTATTTTCATATAAAAATATTGTTCTGTGGTCTTTCCTAACACCCCTTTGGATACAGTTTGTGCAACTATAATAGCCAGTATGTCCTTTAACTCCGAGTATCATTGATCTGGCGGGAGCATCACAAACAAATGCGCGACAAGTAATGTCATACAATTGGTTTTTGTAGGCAAAGTTATTTGTAATCAAATGGTTGAGTTCATTTACAAATGGGTGTAAATATTCATCCACATTTGTTGGATGAGACCTTCCGGAATAAATACCGACGACAAAAACTTCTTCTCTTTTAGCAACATTCATTAATATTGGCCACACGCTTTTCTGCGAGTTTTTAGCTATAGGAAGACCGTAAATATTGAAATTCAGCTCCAAAGCCAATATTTCTAGCTTATGCGTAAGCAAAAAGTCCGTAAGGCTATCTTTGAGCCCATAATGCACATATTCTCCAACCGAAAGTTGTTGTATAGGAGCATCTCTAGGTGTGTGTTTTAATGTCCTTACATCTAAGGGTAAATCCGAAATTTTACGGCGCAAAATTTGTAGCAGCTCATTGCCACCTTGTTCTCGAACTTAAATGCGCTGATTGTCTCAAGCGAGCCAAACTGATATGCATCTTCTGCCAGATGAGTTAAGCAATGAAAGTTATAAGTTAATAAGTTTTCACTGTACAAAATTGGAACTCTCCTCACGAACTCATTTAAAAGCTCAGTGGCGCACTCATTATTTCGTTTGCAATCAACTTCATTTAAGAAAATTCGAATGCCGAGGCTTAACAGCAAAATATGAGTGTATTTTTCATCATCCAGTATGTTCTTCAATACAACAGGTCCAGTATATAACAAGAATTGACGAAATTCGGTTGCTTTAAATTTATCTAATTCAGTCACATGTCGTGGTTTACGACAAAATTCGCGGGGAATGCAATTTTTTATATCTAAAAACTCTAAATTTAATACCTTTATTTGACTCGAATGCAAAGAATACGTTTGATTTTTTTTTTATCCACGAATTCATCAAAGTTTTCATTACGCCTAAGCATACTACGTGCATGTAATCTAAAGGAAAACATTTAATCATGTCGATTGGCAGCTTTTCCAGCTCTATCTCATTCTTTATATTGTGATGATCGTGATCACTTCTCTGACGAAATTCGCGATCACTTCGATGAGGATTATTTTCATATAAAAATATTGTTCTGTGGTCTTTCCTAACACCCCTTTGGATACAGTTTGTGCAACTATAATAGCCAGTATGTCCTTTAACTCCGAGTATCATTGATCTGGCGGGAGCATCACAAACAAATGCGCGACAAGTAATGTCATACAATTGGTTTTTGTAGGCAAAGTTATTTGTAATCAAATGGTTGAGTTCATTTACAAATGGGTGTAAATATTCATCCACATTTGTTGGATGAGACCTTCCGGAATAAATACCGACGACAAAAACTTCTACTCTTTTAGCAACATTCATTAATATTGGCCACACGCTTTTCTGCGAGCTTTTAGCTATAGGAAGACCGTCAATATTGAAATTCAGCTCCAAAGCCAATATTTCTGGCTTATGCGTAAGCAAAAAGTCCGTAAGGCTATCTTTGAGCCCATAATGCACATATTCTCCAACCGAAAGTTGTTGTATAGGAGCATCTCTAGGTGTGTGTTTTAATGTCCTTACATCTAAGGGTAAATCCGAAATTTTACGGCGCAAAATTTATAGCAGCTCATTGCCACCTTCATAGCAGAGATTGTATTTTACAAGCCACGACCCCAGTTCTTCGCTAAAGGTACGCGAACTGTCATCGTCAAAATCGGACAGTTCATCATTGATGGTTCATTGAATTCAGGCACATTATTTTCGTTCAAAAAAAAACCACTTGAGGGCACAAAAGCTTCACCAATTGGTGCATTCACACTCATTAATAAATTAATTATTTCTTTGCACCGCATTTTTTTCACTTCTTAAGCGCGATATTATGTATAATTTCGACCGCGATTAGTTCAACAGATATATTTAAAAACATTTTCTATAAACATTTGCATTTAACTTAGAAAGGTAAATGATTTATAAAACTTTATTTTTGAACTTTATAAAAAGCTTACATTAAACTTACAAATAAATTGATATTGAAAACGCTTACATTTCGCTTATTAAAGCAAGTTTACTTCAAGTTATTTTTAAAAACACTTACAGAAATGCTGGCTGGGATGTCTCGTTTCAATTACAAAACGCTTACTTTTAAGTGTTTTGTAAACGAAAAATCCGAAATGTGTAAGCTTAATGTTTATTTAGAAAAGCTTTTTATAAATTTATTTTAAATTTGCTTGGCTTGTTGGGTAAAGGAAATTTTTATTTTAGTGTGTACATTAAAGCGGGTCGACTTTTTTGCATCAGGGGCCCATGGCGATTTTGGTTATTTGGATCATTTCAAGCATTATTGCCCAGGAAACTATAGGTCTAACATGAATTTCGGGCTAGCAGTTTTTTCGATCAATTTTTTTTTTCTTCAAAAAGTAATTCACTTTTTAAAAAGCTCTGTTGAAAACTAACAAAAATGGCTGCCAAAGCCTTTTTTAAAGTTTGATCGTTCAGTGCCAATGTAATTTACAGTTTTGGTCACCTGAGGCCAACAACTTATTTTTGTTCCTTTTTGCTTCTTAGTGCCTAAAAATAAGTTTTGACTACTCGCGACTTTAGTCTGGTCCCTAATTTTGCATTTAAAACGGTTTATTTGTATCGCACATGTAACATTTAGGTGTCGCACGAAAATATGCGACGTGGCCTCAGGGTAACATTTACGTGTCGCACGAAAATGTGCGACGTGGCCTCAGGGTAACATTTAGGTGTCGCACGAAAACGTTCGTCGTGGCAGCCAACGTGTCTTTTAACGTTCGCCAGAGGGCGCTTTGCTTTTTTTGGATGGCAAATCTTTTTTTTTCGAAAATCGAAAATATGTTCAGTGCCAATGTAATTTACAGTTTTGGTCACCTGAGCCCAACAACTTATTTTTGTTCCTTTTTGCTTCTTAGTACCTAAAATAAGTTTTGACTACTCGCGACTTTAGTCTGGTCCCTAATTTTGCATTTAAAACGGTTTATTTGTGTCGCACATGTAACATTTACGTGTCGCACGAAAATGTGCGACGTGGCCTCAGGGTAACATTTAGGTGTCGCACGAAAACGTTCGTCGTGGCAGCCAACGTGTCTTTTAACGTCCGCCAGAGGGCGCTTTGCTTTTTTTGGATGCCAAATCTTTTTTTTCGAAAATATGTTCAGAAATCAATGAAATTTGACTTTCTTATAAAGCAATTACATTTACTAAGCAGCTCAGCATTTAAAATTAAGGGAAAGGGAGGTGCACTTAAGCAAAACTTATATCGATATTATATGGTTTATAAAAATTTCATTTTTTTTAATTTGTTTTTCAAAACAAATTGTATTCATTCAAATTAAAATTTCATTCTTTACGAACGTCAGCGGGTGATTCCGTCCATTTTTTGGATTTTATAACTTTTTTTTCTGAAAATAAACAACAATGTTCCGAAAATCTGTGAAATTTGACCTTCCCATAATGCAATTTCTCTTTTTAAGTAGAACTCTGAATATCAAGATTGATAATTTATCAAAAAAATATGTTTGTACCCAAAAAAGTGTTTTTGAATTTTTGCGTCAATAACCAGTTGTATTTTATTCAAATTAATTTCAAAATATTTGTTTTTAAACCAATCGTGTTGTTGTTGTTGTTGTTGTTGTTGTTGTTGTAACCCTGTCTAGAGTGTATGATCATTCCGAAGATTTTCATCAAGCTCTTCTAAGGGGTGTCCAAGGAAACGTGCAGTTTCAACAGGGTTTGTCCAGAGGGACAGAGGGGTTAGAAGAGTAGGTTCAGATGAACAATTGAGATGTAGAGTATCATGGGGGGTCCTACCACATGCAGGGCATGTATTTAAGATTGTATCATTAAGTCTGGATAAGTAGGAGTTTAACCTTACACTATATCCAGACCTAAGCTGTGCCAAGGTCACTCTTGTCTCCCTTGGTAAGGTGCGTTCTTCTTCAGCAATATCCGGTGGAGGACTGTTCAGAACGGGATTCACAGGTAGAGATCCGACAAAAGCGTCTACCGACTCGGTGTGGATGTCGGTTAGAGCCCGCTTATGATTCTGCAGATCAAACGGCAAGGTAATATGATGCCGGATCTCATCATAATGCTTACGGAGATGTCTTCTTATGTCTCTCGGGGGCGGATCTGTCCAAAAGATGACGGTTTGGATGTGCTGGCTTGTGGCAGTTCAGAAGGAATTGCCTGCTCAGCATTTCCGCATGCTCTTTTACATTGAGCAGTTTTGCCTCCTGATGGAGGTGAGACTCGGAAGACATGAGGAGACATCCCGTAGCAGTTCTGATGGCAGTATTTTGGCAGACTTGTAACTTCGTCCAGTTGGTGTTATGTACATTAGGCGACCATATGGGTGCAGCATGGTCAAAGACTGGTCGGCCAAAGGCCTTATATGTAGTCAGCAACGTTTCTTTATCTTTTCCCCAAGTACTGCCGGCAAGTGACTTGAGGATCTTGTTGCGACCACGTACCTTTGAGACCATTGCAGACACATGACCAGCAAATGAGAAAGTATTATCCAGTGTCATCCCTAATAACTTTGGGTGGCTGACAGTTGGTAGCTTAGTGCCATCAACGAAAATGTCTAATTCATTTCTCACCTGGTGCGTCCATGTCGTAAAAAGCGTCGCCGTTGATTTTGTCGGAGATATTGTCAGATCTCGCTCAGTGAAAAACCTGGAAAGGTCGCAGAGGTAACCATTGATTCTCGTACAGATTTCATCAGTATAGGGGCCCTTCCCCGTCGCCATTATTGTACAGTAGTCGGCATTTGAACGACGGAGACGCCCTCTGGTGGTGGGGGCATCTTCGATAGATAGAAATTAAACAGTGTCGGGGATAGGACACCACCCTGTGGCACCCCCTGTCTAATACGTCTAGGTTTTGATGTTGCGTTTCTAAAGTTAACCGACGCCTGCCGTCCATTCAAATAATTAGCGGTCCATCTCTTTAAACCATCAGGTATCTGTGTCTCAAACAGATCTTGTATGAGAGTGGCATGGTTGACTGTGTCAAAAGCTTTCGACAGGTCAAGTGCCACTAACACAGTCCTGTGATTTGGTTGGTTTTGATTTAGGCCGCTATTTATTTGAGTTGTAATGGCATTGAGTGCGGTGGTGGTGCTGTGCAGCTTGCGGAAGCCATGTTGATGACTAGCCAGGTGCAGATTTGCAGTATAATACGGGAGCAAAATGGACTCTAGCGTCTTCACTACCGGTGACAAAAGTCATATAGGACGATATGAATCGCCTATGTTTGCCGGTTTTCTAGGTTTTAGTAATGGAATCACTCTCGCCTTTTTCCATATTTCAGGAATGACGAAAGTGTTCAGTGAAAGACTGAATTGAGCCGCTAAGTATTTGTGTCCCTCCTGGCCTAGATGTTTCAGCATCTTTATGGCAATGCCGTCGGGGCCGATGGATTTTGTGGGCTTAGCTTGTCTGATGGCTTCCTTGACGTCTGAGGCAGTGATGACAATGGGCGTATTTTGGTTTTTATATTTACGCGCCTGTCGCATGATTCTACGTTTAGCTCTATCGGGCGGGGAATGTAGTAC